>CM056511.1:10986080-11586080 GCA_029783415.1 Anisodus acutangulus | reverse complement strand
ACCGGTACTTTTATTGCGTATAATATTTATCAAGTGTGCCATTATTACTTTAATAACCGATAAAATTATGACTATTACATTAGATAACGCTTCTTCTAACAATTACGCAATTACAATTTTAAAAAATAGTTTAACTCCATCTTTTCCAGATCATTTTCATATAAAATGCGTGTGCCACATATATAACTTAATTGTAAAGGATGGTCTATCACTTTTTGAAGACATTCTTAGTAAAATACAATTTGCTATAAACTTTATTTTTAAAAGTAATAAAGTACAACGTAGAAAAGAATATAAAAAAACTTGTCACGATTGTGGACTACCTTATAGAAAAATTCCACAAGAAGTATCCACTAGGTGGAATTCTTTATACGAGCAACTACTTGTTGCTTATGACTATAGAATACCTATAACTTTATTTTTTAACTCTCATAATAAAAATCCAGCTGATATGATTTTAGATAGTGATTGGGTAAAAATTTCTGAACTTATTGTATTTTTAGAGAAATTTTTTCAAGCAACAAAAGAATTTTCCGGTATATATTATCCTACTATTTCAACTATGTTGTTTTATATAACTCTAATATTTTTATTACTTAGTGAAAATATGAAAAAACCAGCTTATAAGACAGCTATTAAAAAAATGTTTGTCAAAATAAAAAAATATTTTATTCCTATTCCCACTATTTATATTATTGGTTCTGTATTAACTATTAAATCCTACTATTAAAATAGACGGTACTAAATCACTAATTGAAACTATTTACGATTGTATAGAAGTACTACCACCTCCAAGTCCCAAAAATCTAAATCACCCACCACCTATTAAATAAAGTCAAACTAAAGAAGAAGTGTTGTCTAGCGTAGAACACCAATGCAAATAAATATATAGATTTTATCAACAAGAAAATGCTAGTAACTTACCGGCTTCCATACCATCTTCTTCATCTTCAACACAACCTCACAAAAGACATGCTGTTTCTGCGGCTAGTATTGAAAGCCTCAGAAATAGAATGTGCGGCCGTACTTCTACTACTAACCAAATTAGCGAGTTGGATATTTTTATTTTGCAGGGTTCTGTACCGTATCAAGAAGTTATCAATGAAGATGGACATGAAGACTTGCTGAAATACTGGAGGGGGAATGAGAAGACCTTTCCGACACTTTCATTGATGACCCGAGATGTTTTGAACATTCAAGCGTCATCAA
Source organism: Anisodus acutangulus (assembly GCA_029783415.1). NCBI lineage: Eukaryota > Viridiplantae > Streptophyta > Magnoliopsida > Solanales > Solanaceae > Anisodus > Anisodus acutangulus. The sequence continues at coordinate 11,584,871 of CM056511.1, read as the reverse complement.
CTGCGTCTGAAAGCGCTTTTTCTGCCGGCAAATATCAAATAGGAGACCACAGACACTCATTAGCCGGAGACAGCTTGGAAATTGCAGTATTATTCAGAGATTGGATACGCGCGGAGCGGAGAAGGTGCGGTCAACCGGAGATCAACGAAGAAGAAGATGAAAACTACAACAAAATCTTAACCGAAGGTAGTGGAAGCGACGTGGATCAATTTGACCAACAAATACCAATTCCAACCGAAGAACCACAGGAAATCATCAAGCAATTAGAACAGGTTTTTTTGAGAATGTAATTTTTTTAATTGCAATTTTATTATGTAATTTGTAACTTTTGGACAACACCACAAAGTTGCAATTTAGATTTTAGACAATTGTATTTGTAATTTTGTATTACAAAAAAATCATGTCTATTAAATAATATAAGAGGCACAAAAACAGCCTTGGGATGTTTTTATTACACTATCTTGTTTTGTTTATTGAGTTTTTTTTATACATATGTTATTTAAAAAAAAAAAGGAAAATCTGCCGGACACCACCAGACCCAACCCCGCCAGACCCAACCCCGACCCCTTCTCCCATCCCGCCCTAACCCCGACCCCGCCAGACCCGGCCCGCCAGACCCGAGCCCGGCCCACTGGCCAACCCTACCCTAAAGTAGTTTCTAAATTATTTACTTACAGTTTTATTGACAAAATAATAGTAGATGAAACTTTCTATAATATTTCTAAACTGCCTAGTGCTATAGTAGAATCTGTTAAAGCAATGATGGAATATTTTGAAAAAGGTATATACGGTATACAACTATTTGATGCCTCAACGGATCTGACAGGAAAACGGATTGTAATATGTCAATTATTTAAAACTGGTAAAAATAGCAATATTAGTGGTGATGATGAAGATCTCAAAATGAAGATACCCTGTACATTGGAAAAATTTCAAGAATGGTTAAGTGCCAAAAGAGCTATTGGACTGTTAACTTTGAAATCAAAGATAGAAGATATGTTAAAGGCTAGAAAGACCTGCATAATTGGAACAACCAAAGGAGGAGAAGTTGAAGAGCGTATTGCCCTATACTATAATAATGATATATTATCCCAAGACACCGTGGAACTTACTAACATGCACGATCGGATCATGAACATGAAACATAGACATGCCAAAGCAACTATGGAGCAATATCAGCTTTTAACAGGCTAGAGAAAAAGGCTTGTAATCAGTTCTAAAAATGTTACCAATACTACTCATACTATTAAAAAAGAAGGATCTTCTAATCCTTTTGCATGATAAAACAAGATCCAATGTAGTGATAACTACGACGAGCCTATGACACTCTAATAATAGCCCAATTTAGTCAAACTACATAGAGGCCCATATTACTAGAATATACTACCATCATATTATCATACTACTATCCAAGAATCTTCCAGACGAGATGAAGACATTCAAAGATGATCAATAAAATACAAGAAACAAAGCACGTGAAAATTGCGGCAACAACTTTTGATAAAGATACAAAAAGACAAGCAAATGACAAGACAATACAAGATACTATAGCTTTTTCAGACTTTTGAAAAAAGTTTTGCAATAATGTAATCAGTTACCGTATACTTTAAGACTTTTGTAAAAGTAGCTTTATTAGTTTTGTCATGTAACAATCATGTAGTCTATCGAAGTTATCTATATAAAGAGCCCCATTGTAACCGTTTGAGATATTCGAAATCTGCAATAAAAATCTTCCTTTGAAAAAACTTCAGTGTCTAGTTAAACCCCCTCTTAGTCTATAATCAATACCAAGAACAATATCATAATACCATAGAAAAAACACTTTGAAAGTTTATACTTAAAACCATATTAGTCTATAAACCTGCATCTTAAAAAGAATTTTAGAAAGAGTCTGTTCAGTCTCCTAGCACCTAGGCCATTAATCCCGTAAATTCAGCGGAGAAAGAAGGGAGTCAAGTGCCAGGGTGGGTGAGCATTCCAATGATATAAAATTCTGCTAAGAGGTATGATATTTAGACTATGTGTTTTTAATTATAATCTTGATAAGTGTAGGCTCTACAATTTTTATGTTAATATTGGTTGAAGATTATAGACTTTTATTTTAAAAATGAATTTTAAGTTAATAATAATCACTTCCATGCTACATGTTTGTTATTTGATAGACTTTGTTAATAACTTGAATAAACTACCATCTATATTTCTACCCTCTTTATGGTTATTAGATGATAAAAAGATCCCCACAGAAAATGATATTAAACTACCATTTATGTTCCTATCCTCTTTAGGGTTATTAGATGATGAAAAGACCGTTGGAAGATTTTTTTTATTGCCATTAATTTATTTGCGGAAGACTCACAAAAACAACTAATCAATCAAGGGAACAATTTGTACCAATTCTGGTTACATTTTTGAAGTGCATGATTTTGGCAACGTTTTGGCCGATTCCAGCAACTCACATAAAGAGGTTTTAGGAAACAATAACCTCTAACTAGTACATACAATAAAAACTAACCATTGACATTTTCTTTAATTACTTCCTCCATTTTTATTTTATGTGAGTTTATTTGACTCAATATTGAGTTTAAGAAAGACATAATGACTTTTGAAATTTATAGTCATAAGCATGTCATAACATTTGTGTGGTTATAAGAATTTTTAAATTTGTGGTTCTAAACCATAACATTTGTGTGGCTATATATAAAAGTTTGTCATTAAGAGTAACATAGAAAATTTAAATTTGATTATTTTCTAACACAGAAAGAGATAATTATTTTAAAATAGATTAAAGAGAAAATAGAGTAACAAATTGAAACGGCGAAAATAACTAACGTATGAATTTTTGAAAAAAAACATAATTCTTTGTCAGCATTTATAAGAAGGGGACAACATTTTACTTGTAAAGCGGTGATTCCTCCATGTATGGATTCCCATGGTTTTGCGAGCACATGATTCTTGTTAGTATAAGAAAGATATTGCGTCAGAAAGTCTTTGTCTTCGATCTCTCTTCGCAACACATTTGTTGGGCTAAGACTTTCTCTCGACATCTTTCTTTTATTGTTGTCATTGATCCGATCCATTCGTTCGTAGAGATATTCACTTGATCGCAGACATTTCTGGAACACCTCTAATAGAGGGGCAAATAGTCACTTTTGAAAGAACTTATTGTCAACCTCTTTCAAACCTGCATTTCTTCAAATATCCCAATAATTTAAATAAAGTAGGGACTTCAAAGTAATATTTCGAAAACATTTCACTCATTATCCATAGTCTTAGCTGATACTGAAGAGAAATCCCTAGTAACTTCGTCGCTCCAAAATTATTTGGCAAACTTATATCATTTGCTAATAAGTGGTCATATGCATGTAAAGTGGTTAACAATCTTACAAATGAACAAAATAGCCACAATCAATCAAATATTTCACTCTGGGGTGTTTGGCAATAAATTGCGGAAGCGGTCACAATATAATATTGCTGGATATCCTTCCGTAGAACTACCAGCTAGGATGGCCTCCAATAGCAAAAAAATATTAAGATAGAAGATTTTTTTAACAAAATCGTGTTAACAGGGAAAAGAACATAGATACCTCCTGAATACAAAACAATTATCCGTCCATGTCCCCATACTTTCATGCTTTCAAGATTATTTATCCGCATGCCTCCAAAATTATAATACTAATGTAGTATCGCTATGTCTCTTATATACCATGATGATATCACATGAGACTTTTTTCATTTCTTCCAAAACACTCATTAGCCCTCTATGAAACCCATATGGTATATATAATATAGTGACAGAGTATCATAGAGAATCATGTTCATTTATTAAAAAAACACACTTTCCTAAAAAACTCTCTATAATATCTGAAAGAAATAATCCCCTTGATTATTTTCATTAATTGAATAGGTATATATACAAGATACAAAATAGGAGAATCCTATTCCTAAAATCTTATTCTGCCATAATTCTAACTCTACAATTATGGTAGTGTATATTCCTAATTACGGTAACAAATACATTACAATATACTACACATATATTTTCCTAATATACAATATTCTTACCTTGTCTAATATTAACAATTACCAAAATCGAGAGCCATAATTATGGACAGAATCCGAGAGCTCAATAAGAAAATATACACATGTATATTGTGTGTATATTACCTTATTTAACACACCCCCGCAGTCATAGCGGGCGGTCTTTGAACGCTGAGACTGTCCCTAAAATCTTCAAAGAGTACCGAGGGAAGACCCTTTGTAAAGATGTCTGCAACTTTATATCTTGACAGGACATGACATACGCGTACCTGCCCCCGAGCAACCTTTTCACGGACAAAGTGAATGTCCATTTCGATATGCTTAGTGCGTTGGTGCTGAACCGGATTACCTGAGAGGTAGATGGCACTAACATTATCACAATATACTAAGGTTGCCTTCTGAATGGGGAAATGAAGCTCTAAAAGCAAATTACGTAACCAACATGATTCTGAGATCACATTAGCTACCCCTCGATATTCTACCTCTGCACTTGAGCGGGATAGAGTCCCCTGAAGTTTTGCAGAACAGGAGACCAAGTTATTTCCAAGGAACATACAATATCCTGACGTAGACCGTCTGGTGTCCGGACTACCACCTCAATCCGCATCTGTGTACGAGACAAGTGTGGATGTAGGTGAAGGATACAAGTGCAACCCATAGTCCAGTATCCCCTGAATATATCGAATGATGCGTTTGATTGCATTCATGTGCTCAACTCTGGGATCATGCATGAATAAACACACCTGCTGAACATCATACGTAATATCCGGTCTGGTAAAGGTAAGATATTGAAGGGCCCCTGCAAGACTGCGATAGAGGGTCGGGTCCTCGTATGGTGCACCTGCCGCGGCACTAAGCTTGGGTTTTGCATCAACTGGAGTGAAAGTGGACTTACAGGATGACATCCCAGCCCTCTCGATGATCTCAACCGCATACTTTCTTTGGGACAAAAACAAACCACCTGAATGACGCTTGACGGCAATCCCCAAAAAGTAACTCAAGGGCCCTAAGTCTTTCATAACAAACTCAGAACTGAGCATGGCCATGATAGACTGGCGCAAGGCATCGGAAGAGGCAGTCAGAATGATATCATCCACATAAAACAGAATGTAGGCCAAGGACGAACCCCGACGGTAGATGAACAAGGAATTATCTGACCTGCTGTGAGTGAACCCAAGTGTCGAAATATAGTCAGCAAACCTCGTATACCAGGCCCGTGGAGACTGCTTAAGCCCATATAAGGACTTTTTCAACAAACAGACATAATGAGGACGGTTAGGATCCCTGAACCCCAACGGCTGATGCATATATACTATTTCCTTGAGATCACCATGTAGGAAAGCACTCTTGACATCCAACTGATGAATAGGCCAGGCCTTTGAAAGAGCCAAGCTGAGCACAATGCGAATGGTAGCCGGCTTGACCACCAGACTAAACGTCTCACCACAATCTATCCCAACCTGTTGAGTCTTACCATCACCCACAAGCCGTGCTTTATGTCGAGCGAAAGAACCATCCGAATTTTCCTTATGGGCAAAAATCCACATAGACCTGATAACATTAATACCAGATGGACGGGGCACCAACTCCCACGTCTTATTATCAATAAGAGCATTATATTCATCAGTCATAGCAACTTTCCAATTCGGATCGTTTAAAGCAGACACAGGATTACGGGGCAATGGGGATTTAGAGACATTCAAATGTACATTAAAATGTATTTTTGGTGTAAAAATACCCCGTTGACTACGAGTGACTGGTCTAAGACTCGAGGAAGAGGTGAGCAGATTTTGGGAATTTTCTGGGTTCGGGAAGGACTGCTGGCCGAATTCTGGAAATGGACCCATCGCCGGAAACAGTGACTGGAACTGGACCAGTTCCAATGATGGGCTGGAATGGCCCAATCATCAAATCGCCCATGAGACTATTCGGGCAAGACCGAGATGAGCGATGGGTCCAGGTAGGCGATGGGCCCATTGGAGAGTTTTGGAGTGGAGATGTCCGAAAATTGCCGAATAATATACGGGATATTTGGTCATCAAAAATTATACTGGCCCAGGCTCGGGAGTGTGAACTTTCGTAAAAGGAAATTGGGTTTCATAAAAAATGACATGGCGATTAATTATGATTTTCTTGGAGGATAAATCAAAGCATTTGTACCCACGATGATTAGACGGATAACCCAAAAATACACACGGAGTAGACCGAGCCTGAAGTTTGTTAATTGAGGTGGATGGGAACAACGGATAACACAAGCATCCAAAAACCCGAAGATGAGAATAAGACGGGTTCTTATTATATAAGATGTGGAGGGGAGAAGAATATGTCAGACCTTTGAACGGAATTATGTTAAGGAGATATGTGGCCATTTGTAGAGCATGATGCCAAAAGTATGGAGGTATGGAAGCATGAATTAAGAGAGTTCGGACAATGTTATTTATGGAACGAATTTGCGTTCGGCCTTCCCATTTTGTGAAGATGTATGAGGACACGAAAACCGAAAATTGATCCCATTATTAGCACAGAACTCTCGAAACTCCCTATTGTCATACTCTTTCCATTATCACATTGCATATTTTTTATTTCTCTTTCGAATTGGGTACGAATGAACGCTCTAAATTTTATGAAGACGAAAAACACTTGTGATTTATTCGCAATTGGAAACGTCCACAAAAATTTAGAATAATCATCTAAAAAGAGAACATAATATCGACGACCCAACGAACTAAATGGCATTGAAGTATGAGAATTGGAGTCTACAAATGGCAACTTAACAATTTTTCCTAATGAACAAGATTGACAAAGTGGAGTACGACTCGTACCCTTACAAGAAATAAAACTATTTTTATCTAAAACTGATAAAATAGAGGATCCCAGATGACCAAAGCGAGCATGCCATAAGGAGGGAGAAATAGTTGTAAAAGCTGATGGCAAGGCTTGACTCGATGGAACGACATCGGGCGTGATAGGATAAAGATCTCCTCTACTATCACACCTCATGAGAGGACTCCGCATCTTGAAATCCTTCACAGAGAAACCAAAAGGATCAAATTCAACAGAAACAGAATTGTCAGTGGTGAACTTTCGGACAGACACTAAGTTTTTAATCAATTTGGGAAGATGTAAAGTATTTTTCAAGATAAGGGGTGGATTGGGGGGAGACAACGTTTTCTGACCATAACCCTGAATTGGAATAGAGTTGTCATTACCGACAATTATACCGCGAGGGTTGCTCAAATTGGAATAAGATAAGAGAGTACCTGAATCGGATGTCATGTGGGTGGTGTCACTTGTATCCATATACTAATTTGGGTCCGGTTGTGTCAACCCTAGTGTGTGCATTGCGGCCTCGATATCGGTCTGAGTGGGGCCTGCTGCATGGTGAGCTTGCGGAGGTCAGGGCCCAAGTATTCCAGAATTGGGCTGCTGCTGTGGGCTGAAGCTGCTGGAACTGCCACCGCTACTAGGCCAGTAGGCATTGGGCCGTCTGGGCTGCTGGAAAGCCCACTGGCCAGTGGGTGCAAACTGTGCTGGAGCTGGGCCGTAGGGCCACTGTCCACTGGTCCAAGCCCACGACCCAGAGGCCTAGGGCTGAGACCAGGGGTTAGGTGGCCCACTGGAAACTGGAGGGGCCCCACTGCCACTACTTTGGCCATCGTGACTGCCGCCTGAACCGCCGTGTTTGCCCCCGCGATTTTTATTTTTCCGGCCATTCTTGTTGCCACTGTGGGATTGGTTTTGGTGAGAAATCGTGCCATAATTTTGAGGACTTGTGGAGGAAGTCATCATGACCACGGGACTAGAATTAGTAGCCGCCTTTTTAGCCAAACCGGCTTCTTCCATGGTAAGCATGGATCGTGCTTGATAGAACCGTGGAAGAGGATTACTTTGACGAAGGAGAGTCCCAAGGCCACTATAGGCCTTGGATAGGCCAGCGGCCATCTGTAAAACAAGACGATCTTCACTAACAGGCGCACCAACGTTGCGGAGTTGGTCCGCCAATTCCTTCAACCTTTTGCAATATGCTGAAGCGTTTGGGAAATTTTCCATGTTGACGTGGGAAAAATCCTGTTCAAGGGTAACAGCTCTGGAATTTTGATTATCCTGAAATATGTCACACAGTCTATCACATGCGGCCATCGCTGTAGCGTCTGGCTCGATAATTGTCTGCAATAGGTCGGTGGAGATAGTAGAATATATCCACTGAAGGACAGTGACATCAAGCGTTGTCAATAGTTTAGGATCATCCTCGCGTTTAGGCACCTCTGTATCCTCAAGAGCCGCAGGGATGATGTGATGAATGACTTGATGCGAACGAGCGTGAATTTTGAACAACTCAGCCCACGTCGCGTATTGGACGTTTTCTATTTCAAGAATTAACGGGATATGATTCTTGATGTTAGAAACCACTAGGGCAGGATGAAACGAGTTCTTTGATGTAGACATACCGAAAGAACAAGAGGTGAAAGAGGGATTAGTAAGAGAGATTTTGAGAGCGGAAGACAAAATTTGGTAAAAAATGAGGGGGGGTGGGGTCTCGGCCGAGGGAGGACAAAAATTTTGAGAGAAGATTTTTGTGTGACCTAGACTTTTGATACCATGAAAGAAATAATCCCCTTGATTATTTTCATCAATTGAATATGTATATATACAAGTTACAAAATAGGAGAATCCTATTCCTATTCTATTCCTAAAATCATATTCTACCGTAATTCTAACTCTACAATTATGGTAGTGTATATTCCTAATTACGGTAACAAATACATTACAATATACAACACATATATTTTCCTAATATACAATATTCTTACCTTGTCTAATATTAACAATTACCGAAACCGAGAGCCACAATTATGGGCAGAATCCGAGAGCTCAATAAGGCAATATACACATGTATATTGTGTGTATATTGCCTTATTTAACAATATCATCATCTTAATTATATACATGAGATGGTATCATGGAGATCCGCTTCAGTCCTTTAATGAGATACTCCTCAGTTCTCCATGATACAATCATGATATATATCATATATTGAGATTGTATCATAAAGGAATACTTCGGTCCTTCAATGAGACACTATATCAGTCCTCCATGATACCATTTGGGAGGATTTTGGGCGAAGAGGAGCGTTTAGGCAGAAGCGAAATTAATTTATAAAGGGACATGGTCGGGTTAATATTTTGTTGTTATGAGACACTATCTCAGTCATACTCCTTGCATTCTAAAGTCAAACAATTAATACATCTATATAAATTAGATCCTATTACATAACACTATTAATAATTTTGTATGAAAAAAGACTAAACCTAGTTATATATATACAACAACAACATATCCAGTAAAATCCCACACCGTGGGGTCTGGGGAGTTATATATATATATATATATATATATATATATATATATATATATATATATATAAAAGAATAATTAGATCTCTATCTGATTCTGTATTATTTTTCGAGAAATGAATCTGCAATTGTTTTTTGGTTTTAATTCAATATTTCCTATTTGAAAGCCTAGTCTTCACAGCAAATCATGAAAAAGACAGTTTTCCATATATTTGCTAGCATAGGACTGACATAATGATAAAGACATTAACTTTTGGGTTGAGCTTTGTTTTTATACGGGTATTAGGTGTTTGACTTTGAAATTGAGCGTGTCTAACAAAGTTATATTTTAAGCAGTGGCGAAATCAGAATTTTTATAAACGGGTGTCAAAATATAGAGAAGTAAACTCATAAAGAAGTCAAGGGGAGTCAATATACATAAAAATATTTTTTTACCCAGCTACCCAATGTAATTTTCCAGCGAAGGGGTGTTGACTGACACCCCTTGGATGTATGTGGCTCAACCACTGATTATAAGGATGTGTACAGCTCGTCTAGGTTAGCTTATTGTAAATCGCTGATAAGCATTAAGTATTGGAATTAATTTTGTGAAAAAGAATTATGTATCTAAAAAAAAGAGTTGAAAACGATAATAAACAGTATATAATAATATAGTCAATTATTTCAATTGTAATAAAATTTACATACATTTTTGGCATTCTTAATCCGTTTGCTAGCAGCTCCTCGATTACTGCAGTTAAAATCCTTGCCCCTTTAAAATGAACTCTGGTAGCCTAAACAAAGCAAAATGTGTGGAATGATAAAAAAAAATTCGAGATGATTTTCAATAAAAATAAATATTATAAATTAGAATTCAGAATTATAGCTTTGAATAAAACATACAGGATCAATGTGTTCAACATCTCCTGTGAACGATCGCAATTGCAATAATGACTTTGTTCCAATGGTAAAAATCTACATATTTTACATAAAACAATTATATGATATGTGAACCCTAATGCACCATTGCAACATTAATTATGTCTAGATTCTTAAAATGTTTCATTATCTTCGTTTTTAAAAAAACAATTCATTCGAATTTGTGGACATATTAATCCAAGAGCACCTGGATTTGCAGTCTAATTCTTGCTGTGAATTCCTTGAAATGTTACTCGACCCATATACTTTTATGAACCGCGATCGATCTTAGTATGTTCTACGCATTCGTTGACGTTTTTACACCATGCTCCTCCTTATGAACAAAGTCAATATTTTTGAAGGTTTAATATATTTTTGAAATAACACTATATCTATAGGAAAAACGTACACTTATAATTGTCGTCTCACATAGTAAAATTCTTAGAGAGTGTTTAAATAAGTTTACAAGCTGCTCAAACTGGCTTATAAGCATGTTTTAGCATGTTAATGTGTTTTTGCTAAACATCAAAGTACTTATAAGTGAAGTGCTTATAAGTAAAAAAACTATAAGATGGCCATCCCAACTTATGTTATTTCAGCTTATAAGCACTTTTGGTTTGACAACCCCATGATTTAGTCTGTAATACAAGAGCACTAAAACTGAAATAATAAGTCTGAACAGTCTGATAATGTCTCCCGAACACAAATAAAAGACATGAATAAGGATGATATCCTGTACATGCCGTGAAGAAGCAAGCTCACCCGAATACTCGAACTCTCCAACTCGGGACTCAACCACATGGTCATAAACTGGTAGATGACATCAGATTCGCATCCAAAAAGAATGTAGCAAGTGTAATATGAGTACACAACGTACACCCATAGACATCATAGGTCGATAATGACGGACGATGCGTAACTGACATAAATACCAAGTTGACGCTCATATAATTCTATTGTAAACAGTTTAGTAAATACCTTAAGTCACCTTGTTCACCAAGGAGTTCAATACTCAAATACTCAGAAATCATGGGAGTTTAATCAACAGAATCCACCTTATCACGATAATCAGTCCAAGTCACGATAATCAATTCAACCACGTACAATTCATCAAGTAATCAATGTATATGAATGTATGGTATGAATGCAAATGAAAGGTATCTTTATAACAACTACGTATTTCTATCAGAGTGTAAAAATAATAAACTGTAGCCTACTTCGGAGCCGAGCGGGTGCCACGAATCTTAGTCCTCTACCAAGGCCTTGCTCTTGCGAAGCGCCTCGTAATAATTTTAGTCTAGCACATAGATTTTATGTTAATAAAGTAATCGTATACATGTACAAAGGCTTAGACTTTGACAAGCAACCACAAGTCCACCCCCAAACTGACCCCGAGCCCACGAGGGTAAAAATTAGAACTTTATTATTCAAAAACCATGAAAATACTCTATAGAGTCATATCCATAAGTGTTTGAAAACTAAACACGTTTGGACTCGAAAACCCCCAACTTGAACCCTAGATTTCTCCCAATCTCAAAATGGATTCCAATCATCAAATTAAACATTACAATATCCTCTATTATCATTAACCAACTCTAGGTTACAATATTAAAGCAAGAAGATCATTAATAAACCTTAATTCCATGGTTCTTAAGCTTCTTATTCTATCATGAAAACCTAGTTTAGTTCTACCCCAACTAAAGAATTAAACCTATATTAGAGGACATAATAATGATAAGTAAGTAAATGGAGATGGAAAATATTACCCTAAAGATGAAAGATGTTGAAAGTTTCCAAATTCCCCTCTCTACCGAGCTCTATTCCCTAGATATGATTATGGGGAAATGATTTTGAAATGAACATTAAATTCTAGGTCTGGAAAATAGCGATTCCACTTCGACGGAATCGACCTCGCCGAAGCGGGTCACCTAAGTGGGAAAACCTGCCGCAGAAGTAGCCTAACTTAAAAACTCAGGACATGCAGAAGCAAAAATACCTTTGCATAGACGGATCTCCTCTGCACAACAAGGTCCGTAGAAGCGGAGGACACCAATCTACCAAGGCCCGTCTCTACGAATGAATCTCCATAGAGGCGGCTCCGCAGAAGTGGACAAATGACCCGGTGGTATGACACACCAGAAACCAGCAATATAATAATCTAGAAAATTTTGTACCAAACACTCGAAACATTCCCGTGACCTCCCGGATACAAATCAAACAAAGGTAAATGATGCAACAAACTCTCTTGTGCACTCGAATTTCTCATACGACTAAGCTAAGATTCACTTTTCTACGAAATCACCCAAAATACTCAAATTTCACAATTTTACAAATAGTGTCACAAAATATATCTAAATGCCTCAAGAAGTGAATCAAGGACTCGACTAAGTCATAACTGATGCTCCGGACCTACCGAAAATGACGGAACCCAAAAACAAACCTATATACTCAAAAATCAACTTTGGGTCAACCTTATCATTTCAAAACTATTCAATATGAGTTTTTTTCCAAAAATCAGTTAAAAGCACCTCGAGAACCATGCTACCCATCCTCGCGAGTCAAAACCCGCATATTGAACCTACAGAAAGGGTAATTTAGTCAAATAGAGTTCTTTAGCTAAAAACAATCGGACATGTCGTTACATCAGATACCAATTAAATAAATATTCATCCTTGATCAGAGAGAATCGAAAGGGAAAACATAATCGAAATCGATGAAACAAGTGAGGGTATCTACTCCGAATATTAGCCTCGCTCTCCCAAGTAGCCTCCTCAACAGGGCGGTGCTTCCATTGCACCTTCACAAAAGAAATTTCTTTTGATCTCAATTTTCTCACATGCTTGTCCAGAATAGCCACATGCTCTTCTTCGAACTCCAAATTCTGATCAAGTAACACAGAGTCCCATTGAATGATGTAGGAGCCATCGACATGGTACTTATTCAATATAGAAATATGGAAAACCTGGTGAACACCTGAAAGGCCTGGTGGCAGAGCCAACTCATATGCCACCTCTCCAACCCTCTAAAGAATCTCGAAAGGCCTGATATACCTCAGATTCAACTTCTCTCTCTTGCCAAACCTCATCGCACCTTTCATAGGCGAGACATTCGATATAATCCTGTCACCAACCTTGAACTTCATAACTCAGACCTTCCGGTCTACATACTCCTTCTGTCTACTCTAAGCCACCAGAAGCTTCTCCTGGATCACCTTCACCTTCTCTAAGGTGTCCCTCAACAAATTTGTACCCCAAGGACTCACCTCAAATGTTTCAAACCACCAAATCGAAGAGCGATATCTCCTACCATATAAAGCCTCAAATGGTGCCATATCAATACTGGAGTGATAACTGTTGTTGTATGTGAACTCTGCCAATGGTAAGATATGTCCCAATGACCACCAAATTCATTCACACAAGCCCATAACATATCCTCCAAAACTTGAATAGTCCAATCGGACTGACCGTCTATTTGAGAGTGAAATGTTGTACTGAGAAGTAAATTGGGTGCCTCGATCTGAAATAATAGAAATAGGTACCCTATGCAGACGAACAATCTCACGAATATAAATCTTGATCAACTTCTAAAATATGTAGGTCGTCTGGACCGGAATAAAGTGTGCAGACTTGGTCAACCTATCAAAAATGACTTAAATGACATCAAACTTGCCCAAAGTCTTTAGAAACCCAACAACAAAATCCATAGAAATTCGCTCCTACTTCCACTTGGGAATGGGCATCCTGTGAGTCAAACCACTTGGTCTCTGGTGCTAATACTTAACCTGCTGACAATTCAGATACCGAGACACACACTCCACAATGTCTCTCTTCATCCTGCCCCACTAATAGTGCTGCTTCAAATCACAATACATCTTTATTGCACCTGGATGACTAGAATATCTGGAACTGTGAACCTCGTCCATAATCAATCTCGTCAAGTCTCCAACATGAGGAACACATACTCTCCTATTGATCCTCAAGACTCTTTCACTATCAAGCATAGACTCTTTGGTTTCACCTCTTATCACCTTATCACTGATCTTGTATAATTTTACTTCATCATACTGCTGGGCCTTGATCTACTCCAAAGGAGATGACCTCACCTCAATACAAGCCAAAATCCAACCCGAATTTGGAATGTCAAGTCTCACAAAACTATTGGCTAAGGACTGCAACTCTAATACTAAGGGACGCTCATCAATAATAAAATGCACTAAACTCCCTATACTCACCGCCTTTTGGCTTAAATCATCTGTCACCACATTAGTCTTGCTCGGATGGTACAAAGTAGTTATATCATAAACCTTGAGCAACTCCATCCACTTGCGCTATGTAGAATTCAAATCCCGCTGATTGAACACATGTTGAAGGCTATGATGATTGGTAGACACCTCATAATGAATGACGTACATATAATTCCTCCAAATTTTCAATGCAAATACTATTGTCGCCAACTCCAAGTCATGAGTTGTGTAATTCTTATCATGCACCTTCAACTGCCTCGATGTATAATATATTAATTTACCCTCCTATATCAGCACACAACCTAAGATAATCCTCGAGCATCACAATAAAAGATGAAGTCCTTCCCCTCAACTATAAGGGACAAAATTGGGGTTGTGGTCAAAAGTGACTTGAGCTTTTGAAAGCTCTCCTCACACTTATCGGAACACTGAAAAGGCATATCTTTCTGATTCCACCGTGTCAAATGAGAAGCAATAGACGAGAAACCCATAACTAACCGATGATAATAACTCACGAGACCCATGTAGCTCCGAATCTCTATCACCGAAGTAGGCCTATCCCAATCCCTGACTGTTTCTATCTTCTTTGGATCTACTATAATACCTTTCTTGGACCCTATGTGTCCTAGAAATGCTACGGAATAGAGCCAAAATCACATTTTCAAAATTTAGCATATAACTCTTTCTCTTTCAATAGCCCAAGAACCACTCTCAAATGCTTCTCGTGGTCCTCCTTACTCTTCGAATATATAAGAATGTCATCAATGAAGACGATCACAAATAAATCCAAATAAGGCTTGAATATCCCACTTATCAAATATATAATGCTGCGGGGGAATTGGTAAGTCCAAAATACATCACTAAGAACTCATAGTAGCAATATCAAACCCTGAAAGCCTTCTTGGGAACATCCTCGGCCCGGATCTTCAACTAGTGATACCCATACCTCAAATCTTTCTTCGAAAATATAGAAGCACCCTAAATCTGGTCAAATAGATCATCTATACGAGGAATCTGATACTTGTTTCTGATGGTGACATTTTTCAACTGCCTATAGTCGATACACATACGCATAATGCCATCATTCTTCTTCAAAAATAATATAGGAGCACCCTAAGGAGACACGTTGGGTCTAATGAACCCCATACTTAATAGATCATGTAACTGCTCCTTCAACTCTCTCAGCTCTGCTGGAGCCATATAATATGAAGGAATAGAAATCGATTGAGTACTCGGCTCTAGATCAATGCAGAAATGAATATCTCTATCCGGTGGCATACTTGGTAAAAGAGTTTGCATGTCCTCCCCCGAACTAAGTACCTTAATAACCACATTAGCCTATATGCACTCTATATCTACCTGTCTAAGACCCGCCTCTACCTGTCTGATGACCACAATGACCTGACTGAGGAACCCCCTTTGCTAGACTGACCGCCATCCCTAGATGGTTGTGTTGGGGTCCTAGGTATCTGGGATCCACCTGATCTAATCCTGGGATAATCTCTCATAAAATACCCAATATCACTACAATTGAAACAAGCTTTGGTCGTCATGGGCTGCTAAATAGTCATAGAAGAACTTGAGTGACCCCCATGATCGCAGAACCGGACTAAGAACCTTTAGAAGTATGACATGCACTATACCCACTATGCCCCGCATAACCACCTTCTAAAACCTAGAGAGCTGATTGTACCGATCGACTAGATTGAGAATGTTGAGATATACTATGCTGCACATAACCTCGAGATGTAGACCCACTATAGTAACTATTTGTGATGACCCAGAAGACCTTTAATTGACTAAATTATCCTTCTCACAGACTCTGTATGGGATTTTTGATGCGCGGGGATGGGTAGCATGATCTCAAGGTGCCTTTATGTGAGTTTCAAAAGAAAAGCCAAAATATAATAGTTTAGAAATGATAACTTATCCCAAAGTTGACTTTTGAGTATAAGGGTTCATTTTTTGGTTCCGTCACTTCTGTGAGTTCCGGAGGGTCATTTATGACTTAGTCGAGTCATTGTTTACTTCCTGCGACATTCAAATGTACTTTATGGCTTTATTTTTAAAATTGTAAAATTTGGATGTTTTGGATAATTTCGTAGAAAAGTATGTCTTAGCTTGGACAAATGAGAAATATAAGTTTGTAGCATTGTTTACCTTTGGTAGCATGTTTGGCTTGTATCCGGGGGGTTTCGGGAGTGTTTCAGGTGTTTGATAGAGAATTGGCTAAGTTGTTAGTATCTGGTGCGCCTCACCAGCGGGGGTATATCTACTTCTGCGTGGCTGCCTCTGTGGAGGTTTTCTCGCAGATACGGGCTTGTATATTTGTGATGTCTCCGCTTCTGTGGGCATTTCCTCGCAGAGGTGATCCACCTCTACGTAGTCAGTTTCGCCCTTGTGCCCATCCAGTAACTTAAGTTGGGCCGCTTCGGTGGTGGATTTTCTGCCAGTGCAATCCGCCTTGGTGGTGTTAATTCCGTTGCGGTGGAATTATTATTTTCCAGAACCTAATTTAATGCCCAAATGATTTCACTTTCTCCAAAACATTTTCTTGGGATTAGAGCTCGGTAGGGAGAAGATTCTTGTGTCTTCTATCATCGACCTTCTTGGAGGTACAATTTTTAAACCTTTTCCATTTATTAAGTATCATTTGGGTCTTCTAATCTTAGTAAAATATCTAAATTGGGAAATAACATAGCATATGTTTCCATTCTAGAATAAGAGGCTATAAATAATAATTTGGGGATTAATTAGTGATTATATTGTTATAATATTATAACCTAGTTTTGAATAATGATAGAAGGTGATATGGTAATGGTTAATTTGATATTGGAAACCCTTTCGAAATTGGGGGATATCCTAGGGTTTAATTTAGGGCTTTTGCCAAATTATGAAATTAAGGGTCCACATGTGATTAGTTTTCAAATTAGTTTAAGGATAAGAGTCCATAGTATGTTATCATGCTTTTTGAGTAATAGAGTTTTGATTTTACTATCGTGGGCTCGGGGTAGATTTTGGAGTGAATATTTAGATTGATTTTAAGGACTAAGTCTTTATGTCGGTATTAGAATTACTTATTAACGTAGAATCTATGTGTTAGACTATGAGTATTACGAGGCGCTTTGAAAGGGAAAGTCTTGCGTCGAGGATTGAGGTTCATGAAACCTTTTCGACTTCGAGGTAGGCTACATTTTATTTTTTTAGACTTTAATAGAAGTATGTAACCGTTATAAATGTTGAGGGGTATTGAGCGTGTTTGGAGGTCCCATCTTAGCGGGTGTGATGAACACTTGGATGGGTACGAGTGTTGATTTGTGTTAAAGGGTGATTTGAAGAATCAACGTTAGGCTGATTCCGACTGCTGTTACTTGGGCTTGTCGCCATTGATGATAATTCTTGTGTTTATTCATCACATTGCTTATGATATGAAATAATTAGGGGTGGGCGTATATCGGTTCGGTTTTGTATCCGAAAAATACAAAACCGAATAAAAATCATTTAAAAAAAAAACCGAATACAACTTTTTTTAAAAAAAAACCCGATATGTTCGGTTTATATGCCGAACCTATCGGATTATATCGGTTTTTTCTAGTGGACCGGGCCGGGTCGGGGAATTTTTTAGTTTTTTTAAAAAAATTGAATTTCCAAAACTGAAATTGACATTCACACCTAGACTATCATGAAATTTCGACGTTGAAATCTATTGTGTATAGTGAGATGTTTACTAAAGAAAAAGGAAAATTAGAAATCGATTTGGGGGAAAACACAAATTGATTGGGAAAACAGACGTTTTTCTAAAAATTGGCTGTGCCAAACCGCCTATTGGCTATTTGACTGGCCCCGTCTTGAAAAAATGCGCAAAATAAAAACAAATCGGGTATAACGGACATCCGAGCGCATAGTTATGACCATTTAAAGTTTTATCATTTTACAACTACTTTTTCTCTCTACATTTTATGTCAATGCTTCCGTGATATGCTAATCATGTTCATGCCGCATGCGACTTCCATAAAAGCTTCATAGATTAGCTTCAATGGCTATGATTCAAGAGATAGTAGTAGCCTAAAATAAAAATTAAAAAATATATATATATATATTTAATTCTATTTTTCGGTTTGGTTCGTATCCAAAATTAAAAAACCGAACCGAATCACTAAATCCTGATTCGGTTCGGTTTTTCAAAAATTTGGTTTTTTTTATAAAAAAAACGAGAAAAAACCGAACCGAATTTCGGTTCGGTTTGGTTTTTTCGGTTCTCCGGGTTTTTTGCCCACCCCTAGAAGTAATCATTACATGGAAACTTCGTGTTATTGAGTTCTTGAAGCATGTGATATTCATCTTTTATATTTGATTGCATCTCATTCATCCTAATTACTTACCTTGTTATTGTTGAATGTATATACGTATGGTTCTGATGATATTGAAAGTCGAGTGGTATGGAAAGGCTATGGGTCCAATGAGACCAGAAAGGTAAGGATATAATATGAGATGGTTGGAAACATTGAGATAATGGAAATGATTGATATGACTCCAAAGGAGTATTGGGCTCTAGTCAGGTACGTGTGTTAAATTTTATCTGGCTAGGAGCGTTATATAGAGGGCACGGGTCCCCCATGGGTCACACTTTATAGAATTTGAATGTGTGTATACCAGGTTATGAAAGGTACCTTAGATTTTTATTCATATCATACATTCACACATACATTGATTACTTGTTGATTGGTCACATGATTTGGACTGGTTATTGAGATTTCGGTGACTTTCATGATTAATGGATTTTGTTGATTAACTCCATAATATCGTGATTGTTGGTTATTGAACTCTTATGTGAACAAGATGACTTATGTGATTCATTAAACTGCTTAAAATAGGACCTACTTGAGAGTCAACTCAATTTTTATTTCTATTACATATCTTCCGTCATTGTCAGCCTATGATGCCTAAGGGGGTACATTGTGTACTCATACTACACTTGATGCATTCATTTTAGATGCAGATACAACTCCATCTATTAGTTCAGGACCATGTGGTTGAGTTCCGAGTTTGAGGATTTCTGTATTCGGGGTAAGCATGCCTCCATTCGGCATACCCTGGATGTTTCTCTTATTTCATGTCTTTACTTGTGATTGAGAGACATTTCAAGACATTCAAACTTATATTTCTTCTTTCTAGTGCTCTTGTATTATTGACCAGATCATTTGGGGGTTGTAATAACTAATTATTACATTTGTTCCTTTCATTTATGGTATGATTAGACAACTTATATAATTGATTATCTTACTTCCGCTTATTTGTATGTTATATGTTATAATTGGGAAAGTGATTCGCCTGCCAATGGGAAAAGTGTAGGTACCACCACGATACTTAAAAAGGGTCGTGACAAAGTTGATATCAGAGATCTAGGTTAAACATTCTTAAATGCAAAAGCAATGTCTAGTAGAGTCTTGCAGATCGGTGCGAAGATATCCGTACTTATCTTCGAGAGTCTATGAGACATATAGGAAACTTCACTTTCTTAATTCCTTTCATGCTAAGATTGATCAAATAGGTATCTGACCTTTCTTTCTTATTCTCTCACAGAAGGAGAGGACGCATGCTCCCTGCTCCTACAGTGCAGGGTCATAGTAGAGGTCGTGGTTGGGGCAGAGGTAGAGCTCGAACAGCTGCACCAGCGAGGGGCGGAGCACAGAGAGTCGGTCAGGCTCGTGCTAGATTACTATCACCCTAGTCGGATATTGAGCCTCAGGATGAGCATTATGATGAGGAGATGGGGCTAGCCCGGGATCTGCCTGAATTGTAGCTACTCCGGTTCTTCAGGATACCATGGTCAAGATATTGAGTTTTCATGAAAGTTTTTCCCATGTGGGTGTTCTTTCAACTAGTCCAGGTAGGTCACAGACCAGAGTAGGAGAGGGTACTCAGGCAGCAAAGGTTCGAGCAGGATGGCGGTTAGTCTTCCTCGTCGGTCAAACTCTTGAGTTTCGTACTCTAGGGGTTTAGGCAACTGTTATTTATGCACCACGTATAGATGAGATTCTGGCACCAGAAACGAGTCTCGTACTCTAGAAGTATATGCTCCTTATCTTTCATGTGAGCAAGAGAGATGAGTTCACCAAGTTGGAGCACATGGGTGCATAAGTTACTGAGTACAAGACGCGTTTTCATGCGTCGTCGTGCTATGCAGTGCCGTTGTTAATGACAGAGGATGAGTGAGTGAGATCTTTCGTGAGAGACTATTCCTTTTTAGTTGGCTACATTACAATTGGTGGTCTCTAGGGCTTATTTTGAGGCGGTGGCCAAGCATGCAAGGATGGTTGAGTTTGTGAGGGGCAATCTGCCCAGACAGGAGTCCGATAAGAGAGTTTGGTGACATAGGTACTACAATGGGTATACTTTTCGTGTGTATATGCAACAAGGTAGATTCCAACATTCACAGTCTAGTCGACTGATTCAGTCCGCTCTTCAGGTTTCAGATGGTGCTCCTGTGGGGCAGAGTGGTTATAGCGGGGGTCAGTCTTTTATGGGTACTCAGTCTCAGTATTCTGACCGTAGAGGTCACTCAGGTTCTTCTATGACTATTCAACAACCCATAGTGGCTAGAGCTTGTTACAATTGTGGTGATGTTGGGCATTTAGGAGAGAGTGTCCTAGACTTAGACCAGGTCAATTCGAAACACACAGGACCCCAGTACAACCATCCAATGGTAGTGGTTATTCTAGCAGAGGGGGTTCCTAGTCAGGCCTTGATGGTCACCAGGACAGTCGAGGTGGGTCTCAAACGGGTTGAGATGGGGCTCGTTCATGTCAAGGCGAATATCAGGGTGCTTAATCCGAGAGAGTACACACTCATTTTTTTTCTTGGATATGGTAGACTACGAGCCTTGCTCCTAAGAAGATTATTTCCTTCCTCCAGGATAGGAAGTTAGTAGATAAGGTTTTTCTGGCATACCTAGCTCATATTCGGGATACGAGTGTAAATACTCCTTCCTTTGAGTCAGTTTCTGTAATGAATGAGTTCGCCGAGGCTTTTTGGCAGATTTGTCGGGTATGCCATCACCTTCAATAACATATGTGGTTTAAAACTTAAGTTAACTAGAGTTATGGAAGTACATCCAACACGTAATCACCTTATTACAATATTAACTCAAATTCAAGTACATATATCATAATACAATGTATGTAAATGGATGAAATGCATGAATGCAATGATACCTTTCAGTTAACAAGTATACAAATTTTATCGGACTTTGCCATATAGTAATGACCCATAGGGGACCTGCGAAGTACATATACCGCTCACAACCAGCTGAAATGATCTATTAGTCTGGCTAGAGCCTCAGACTCATTTGTCGAACCATATCAATCATCATTATCTTTGTATTTTCAAACCATCTCATAACAATATCATTACCTTCATTTCCAAGTCTCAACAGACCAACATCATTCCATACCACTCTATTTCAGTATCAGAATAACATGAGTGTATGAATGCAACAGTAATAAGGTAAGTAGTCATGAAGTATGAAATGCAATCAAGTTCAAGAGATGAATAACACATGCCTCAAAATTATCAATAATACATAATTCTACATAATCAGTCTTGCATATCGAAGGCATATGTGATGAGTAATTTCAACAACACAAGTAATATCAATAATGGTGACAAGCACACGTAATGGCGACAAACACACATAACAGTAGTCGCGGTCAACGCTAAGGATGATCCCCTAAATAGTTCAACACCGCTACCCACCAAAGCGTTCATCATAGCCACTAAGGTGGGACCCCCATCACGCCCAATACCCCTTAATATTTATATAAATTACATCTATCAAAGTCTGAAAGAGAAAATTGTAGCCTACTTTAAAGCTGAAAAGGTGTCACGAACTAACCCTCAGCCAAGGCCTTTCCATTGTGAAGTGCCTCCGGACGTTCGTAGTCTATTATATAGATTTTATGTCAACAAAGTATTCTAATAAGTAAAAAGGTAAAACCTTTCAAAAAAATTGAATACCCGACCCCCAAATCGACCCTGAGCCTACAAGGGTAAAGTCAGAACTTTAAAGTTCTACGATAGCGGTCTAATAAGTCATAACCTTAAGTTTAATAAGAACCTAGTCACATTTAGGCCTTCAATTGCCTTTATTAATAAAAAAACCAATTCGGAGGAACCCTAGATTTCCCCCCAAAATTCATGGAGTAAAATTAACAATTTGGATATAGAAATAGGCCACTCTATCATTACACAACTTAAATCTGATAAATCATAACATAAAGACTAAATCTTGATTTCCAATTTCATGAATTTAGGCCTCTTATTCTTAGTCATAAACCCTAGGTTCAACTACCCCAAAATGGTAATAAACCTAGATTTAATGATATAATTATGAATCGATAAAAGAATTAGGTTAGAAAAATTACCCCAAAGACGAAGATGTTGAAAAACCTTGAATTTCCTCTCCCAACCGAGTTTAGTTTTCAAAAAGGTAGGATATTAAAAGTGAAGTTGAAATGGGTCTTTTATTTTAAGTCTAATACAGTGATTCCGCTTCTGCGGAATTTCCCTCGTCGAAGCATCTCGCTTCTGCAGAAAAATGGTTGCAAAAGTGGGCCAACTTAATGTACCTCAACATTGCAAAAACAGAAACTATTCCGTAGATGCGGACCGCTCCTGTGCATAAAATACCGCAGAAGTGGACTTTTCCAAGATCCTCATGGCTCGCATCAACAGACCAACTTCCGAAGAAGCGGCCAAAGCTCGCTGGTGTTGTACACCAGAACCAACAGCTATAACAAAAACTCCAAACTTCCATCAAACACCCAAAACTCACCCGAGATCTTTCGGACACAAACCAATTATGCTAGCCAAGTGTAAACGATGCTACAAACTTGCTCGCGCACTCGGAATTCTCATACAACCAAGCTATAATCCACTTTTCTACAAATCCATCCAAATTTATCAAATATCATAATTTAGCAAATAAGGACTCAAAACACCGAACTCTTCGGAAAGCAAATAAAAGACTTGACTAAGTAACAAATTATGTTTCAGACCTACTGGAAGCGACAAAACACAGAAATGAACTCATATACTCAAAAGTCAATTTTGGGTCAGCTCTTTTTATTTTGAAACTATCAATCTTAAGGTTTTCTTCCAAAACCTAACTAATGCACCTCGAGAACTGTGCTACCCATCCTTGTGAGTCACAAATCCCATATAAAGTCTACGAGAAGGGCAATTTGATCAAGTAAAGGTCTTTAGCAAAAAATGACAGGACGGGTCGTTATAGATACGAGGTAGTTCTTAAGGGCAGGGGAAAAGGTAATAGTGATGTTCTCATGGTCCGGAATAAAAAGAGAACTTATACAATTGTGAAAACATGTTTATGAACTTGTCGGCAACTAATTTCGAATTATTGATGAAATTGTTGGAACGTCAACTATTAAGTCCAAATATTAAATTAGTATTTTCTTATATGCCATATCATACACTTGCATATGGCTGGCTCGGGTTGCACGCCTGTAACAAATTATATTATGGTTGACTTAGGTTGCACGCTAGCAACATGTCAGTATATATGGTATGTTCTCATAGCCCGACGGTAATGCCGGATGGTATAGTGAGGTTCTCAGTCCGATGGAAAAGTCAAGTGGTACAGTGAGTGGTCACAGTCTGATGGGAAATGGCCCTGCGCGGTATAGTGACATGTATATGGATCTTGCAAGTCCCTCATGGGTCATGATTATTTGGCATATCCTATAGCATGTGTGTACCAGGTATATATTGGCCAAATGCATTGCATTCATTCATTCATTCCTTTAATTGATCTACTTGACTATATGCTTTGTATTACATGAATTAAGATTTTCTTAATCGTAACCTAAAGAAATAAATTCTCTAATTTGATATACGTTATATGTCAGTCTTTATATTTTGTATGTGTTGTCTCTTTGTTGTCGGCCTACGCACTCTTTTGTGGTGCAGATTCTATCCCAGGTACGAGTACGTCTCGCAAAGCACTGCTACCTTGATTTCGGCATTTGGAGTTGTGGTGAGCCGCTTGTCTGTTCCGCGGCCACTTCTCCTTCTATCTTTATTTATTCTGTCATTTTAGCATTCAGGCCGTGTATTTGGGTATTTTCAGACTTGTATTTAAGTCTTGAGACTTGTATTATTCTTTTAGAGCTCTTGTACGAGTTAGACCAAATTTTGGGATTGTATTGACTAAGTTCTATTCCGTACTATTTATGTTATTATGACTTGAAGATATTATGTTTCTCTCATGTTTTTGCACTTACTGATTAATAGTTTATTGATGTTGGGAGATGTTTCGCCTACATGAGGGATAGTGTAGGTTCCACCATGACCCGTGATTTGGGTCGTGATAAGTTGCATTTACCTCATTCGTAGGATTGCCGTTTATGGGGACTTTCTATAAATAAGTTGCTTCAATTTTTTATTTTAAATTTTGGTGTAACACTTTTTTATCCATAACCCTGATAATCACTGAGAATCTCGAAGGAGAATATATCCTGTTCTTATCCTCATCTGTAAGAGTAATCCTGTTGTTTTGATTTGCTAGATCACTCTCCGCTTCATAGTTAATGGATGCATGGGAATAAGTAGATTGTGTTATCTACTATTTTATTCAAAACTCTCCAAAACCTTAGCCCTTCATATTTGTTTATATTGAGGACTCTTCCTCTGAATGATGGACGAGAAATATACAGATTCAACAATAGTTGAATTACGTGTAGTAGATGCATAATACATAAATCAATAAGTAAGACTTAAGTCAAAATATTGGAGCGAAGAAGTTTTTATTACTTTTGTCAAAGGGACCTCCTTGTTATCGGATTTGGTATATATGGGAAATAGTGATACATCAGAAAGCTGGATTGTCAGCAATGAATGTACTAGCATCGTGTTACATAAATTAATTTTGACCATCTTTTCGTGGAATAAATAAACACAAGTCTATAAAGATTATCCTCCATATCGGGTTCAAGGTCTATGACGAATAAGTGACGTTTGGGATTAGATTTGGGAGTGGCAAGTCACGTTCATCTATCAAATAGGTGTAATTCCGATCAAAGTACCAATCAGCAAATGCCTTTGGGGCAGACTGCACAAACAAACAAACAAATGGTGAAAACAATATTGTCAACAAGCTTTATTTAAAATTGTTTTTTTAAACATAAATAAATATCTTACCACGTTATGAACCACGATGGCAATTTCAGGAGTCCACCTCCTTATAATGCTGGTGTGATGATGGACAACATCTATGAAAACTCCTCTATGTTTAGGATTAGTTCCTTTGGGTAATGCATTTAAGAAATCCGATCTCATTTCTGAAATATATAACAAATACAAAGAATATTAGAAATATAACTATAGTTGTGTTCGTCACCTCTTGCTTTGTTTCTCCTTAATTCTTTCAATTATGTTTTGAAATATATTACAATTTTGTTGAGGAACTAAAGTTATTTTTGTTTAGCCCATGTGTACTAACCTTTCAGGGTATTGTTCTGACTTGTTGTGCATGTCCCATGGTCGATGCACTCATATATATTACTTCCTTCTAAAGTGTATTGTGTCTGCAAAATATAGTTCATCTATGAGAAGACATTAAAATAAGAAATGTTAATCGAATTAAGTAGACTTTGTTTGTGAAAAAGCTTATGAAATATTGACAATTAATTATATCAATTACCTACCTCGACATTATCAAATGCTGACATCAAAATAAAAATCGGTGTCTTGATATCTTGTTGAATGTTCTCGGCGAAGAGGCACTGCAGCAAATTGGAATATTTTTATGGCCATTAATTTATTTGCAAAAGACACACAAAAACAACTGATCAATCAAGGGAACAATTTGTACCAATTCTGGTTTCATTTTTGAAGTGCATGATTTTGGCAATGTTTTGGCAGATTCCTGCAACTCACATAAAGAGGTTTTAGGAAACAATAACCTCTAATTAGTACATACGATAAAAACTAACCATTGACGTTTTATTTAAATACTCCCTCCGTTTTATTTTATGTTAATTTATTTGACTGAACACTGAATTTATGAAAATAATTATGACTTTTGAAACTTATAATCTTAAACATGTTATTACATTTGTGTGGCTACTTGAATATTTAAACTTATGGTTCTAAACCATCACATTTGTGTAGCTAAATATAAAAGTTTGTCATTAAGAGTAGCACAAATAAATTAAGTAAGATTGTTTTCCAATTTAAAAAGAGATAATTATTTTAAAATAAATTAAAGAGAAAATAGAATCACATAAACTGAAACGACGAAAATAACAGACGTATGAATTTTTCAAAAGACACATAATTCTTTATCAGCACTTATAAGAAGGGGACAAGATTTTACTTGTAAAGTGGCGACTCCTTTATATATGGATTCCCAAGGTTTTGCGAGCACATGATTCTTGCTATTATAAGAAAGATAGATATTCAAATTAAAGTTAGATGACAGTTCTAATAAATCATGTAATATCATTTGCTAATAAATGGTCATATGCATGTAAAGTCGCTAACAATCTTACAAATGAATAAAATAGCCACAATCAACCAAACATTTCACTCTAGAGGTATTTGTCAATAAATTGCGAAAGCGATCACAGTATAACATTGCCGGATATCCTCCGGCAGAACTACCAGCAAGGATGGCCTGCAAAATAAATATTGAGATACATAAGATTTTTTTTAAACAAAATTGTGTTAATAATGAAAATTATGAGTTAAAAACTTAATATACTAAATTAGTTAGAAAAAATTGTAGGGAAAAGAATGTAGATGTTTCCTTAACATAAAATAATTATACGTCCATGCTTCCAAAATAATTTATCGGATGCCTCCAAAATTATGATATCAACATGCATGGTATTACCCTGTCTCTTATATATCATGATGGTATCAAATAAGACTTCTTTTATTTCTTCAAAAATAATTATTAATCCTCTATGAAACTCATAAGGTATATACAATATACCGACAGGTTCACAGAATATTATAGAGGATCATGTTCATTTATTGAAAAACACACTTCCTCAAAACAATTTCTATAATTTAATCTTCTTATATACATATATTGAGATAGTATCATGGAGGACTGTTTCAGTCCTTTAATAAGATACTCCTCAGTCCTACATCATACCATAATGGTATATACCATATACTGAGATGACATCATGAAAGACTACTTCAGTCCTTCAACGAGATACTCTCTCAGTCCTCCATGATACCGTCATGGTATATATATATATATATAAATACTGAAATGATATCATGGAGAGAGGATTTATTTTGGGCGAGGGGTACTCGGGTAAATATTTTTGGGCGTATGGCCAGAAGCAAAATTATTTTATAAGAGGGCATGGCCTGGTAAATATTTACCTTCTATACGTACTTTGTATTGTTTTTTTCAAAATTGTACTAATCCCTATAATTTAACTCAGTCTTTGATATACTCCTTACATTCTGAAGTCAGATGGTTAATGCCTCTATATAAAATAGATCCTATTACATAACACTATTAATAAATTTTTAAGAAATAGTCTATATCTCTATCTGATTATGTATTTCTTTTTCCAGAAATGAATCTGCAAATTTTTGTTGTTGTTTTAGTTAGATTTTTCCAATTTGAAAGCTAGTCTTCGCAGTAAATCATGAAAAAGACAATTTTGTCCATATATTTTCTAGCATAGGACTGATTTTAAAAAAAGATTAACACAGTGATAAAGATATTAACTTGGGTTGAACTTTATTTTTATACGGATATTAGGTGTTTTACTTTGATATAGGGTGTGTATAATAAAGTTATATTATAAGAATGTGTAGAGCTCGTCTAGGTTAGATGATTGTAAATTGATGATAAGCATTAAGTATTGATAAGCTCTTTAAGTGTTGAATTAATTTTATAAATTAGAATTATGTATCTAGATAAAAGAGTTTAAAGCGATAACAAACAATAGTAAAATTATGCAGTCAATTATTTCAATTGTAATAGAATTTACATACATTTTTGGCATTCTTTAATCCTTTTGCTAGCAGCTCATCCATTACTGCAGTAAAAATCCTTGCCCCTCTAAAGTGCAGATTGGTAGCCTAAACAAAGCAACATGTATGGAATGATAAATTTTTTTCGAGATGATTTTCAACAAAATAAATATTTTAAATTGGAATTCAGAATTATAGCTTTGAATAAAACATACTGGATCAACGTATTCAACATCTCCGGTAAACGATCCACCATCGCAGTATGCAATAATGACTTTATTCCAATTGTAAAAATCTGCATATTTAAAGTACAAAAGATAATCATATGATATGTGAACAATCATGCATCATTGCAACATTAATTATGTCTAGATTTTTGAAATGTTTCATTATCTTCGTTTTTTGAGGAAAAATAATTCATTCAAATTTGAGGACATATTAATTCAAGAGCACCTGGATTTGCAGTCTGATTCTTGCTGTGAATTCCTTGAAATGGTATCGGACCCATATGTTTTGATGAACCTTTATCGGTGTTGCAACGATCTTGGCAGTCTGTGACGTTTTTACACCATGCTCCTCCCTATGAACAAGGTCAATATTTTCGAAGATGAAATAAGTTTTTGAAATAACACTATATCTACAGGAGAAAAAACGTACATTTATAATGCTCGTCTGACATAGTAATTTTTTTAAGGTGTTTGAATAAGCTTATAAGTTGGTCAAACTGACCCATTTATCTGTTTGCTTGGTAAACATCAAAGTACTTATAATCCAAAAACTATAAGATAGCCATCCCCAACTTATGATATGTCCTCTTATAAGCATTTTTGATTTGATAAAGTATTTTACTAGTTTATTCTTAACTTTGTTTTTTTTTTCTAATTCTCAAAATATCTTTCCCAAAACAAAACTCCTAACTTCCTCTTCCTCTTCCTCTTCACTGTGTATCCCCGTTGTACTTCCTTTTCTTTACAGAGATACTTTTAAATTCATAATCTTTTGTAAAATTTTTAAGAGTATTTTAGTCATTCTATCTAAAGATCAGCTTATCAGCACTTTCTTATCAAACACATCAACTGTTTGATAGCTGTTTCAACACTTCTAGCCAAATACGTAACTATTTATTTATAAAATTGGTTTCAACACTTAAAAATACTTTTAAGCACTAAGCTTATAAGCTATTTATGATCAGCTAATCCAAACAAAAAAAATTTACTCCAAATAAGTAGGGATTAGTAGAATTAAACATGTGTTATGCACGACTTACAGAGAGTTGTACAATCCAATTTCCAACCCCTTCTCCAAATCCTGGTACAAAATAGTAAGCTGGAGGTGATCCATCCAAGCACACTATCAAATAAACACTGTTAACAAAACTCTTCAATTTAAACTTATAATTCAAAGTTTATACTTGTACATATAAGTGAAGATATTAATTCACCTGCTCCTTTTGACACGGCACTATGAACAATAGTTTTCGTGACATTATATATATTTGGGCTTTGGGTTACTTTTGCACATTCAATTGTGATGATGGTCAAAGAGCAAACAAGTGAGACAAAAAGTTGAAGCGATCTTGTAACCATCATCATCCTGTAAAACATAAAATTAAAGAATGGATGAGATTTTGATTATAACATGCAAATGGATAGAGAAAAAATAATAATATTCTAAAGGTGTACTTTGTAAAATATATATGTTGCAAAAAATATATTGACCCTAATGAATGAATTTCAGGACGATCAATATATAGGAGGATGGCCAACGATAGAAGTTGGAGTAGCGGGAAATTAGGCCTTAAAATAGGAGACCACAACACTAGAACCGTACACATGTCTGAATATTCTGAAATTTTGTTTTCCTCGAGACCTAAAAATTTGTAAGGTCAACCAACTTGTTCGATTGAGACAATTAAATGGAGCGTTTAGGAAATACATGTCTATACGTGGTGATTAATTTACATGTAACCAAAAAATTACATGAAAATATTTGAATTGTTTTTGTCTAGATTACCAGCATCATAGAAGAAAATGAGATTTTGGGGTCAGTATGTGTACTTGTTGTTTGGGGATAAAATCGATATTTGAGTATTTTATTATAAAAAATCAATCCCTTATTTTCAGTATTTGCGCCCAAATGTAGGAATAAGCCATTGTACAAGTTGATTTTATCATTTGGAACTTGTTGGTGTGGTCCGGACGGAGACCCGCTTGGGTGAGTTTCGGATCACTTGGAATCCATTTGGACATTGCAGATTCTTATTCTCAATTGGTGCACTGCGAACACGGTCTCCAATTCATAATCGCAGAGTAGAAAAACTTACATAGTATATAGATCACGATTGAGATGACCTGAACGCAAACACGGTAGGTGGTTATCCACTTCATCATGAATATATTACCGCTTATGAACAAATAAATAAATTTTATGATTACAAGTCCAACTCACATATTTTACGCAGTGCAAAACTTAGCAAATATTCAAGATTTTCGTGTAGTGAAAATTCTAACCCTGAAGTAGTTTCTAAATTATTTACTTACAGTTTTATTGACAAAATAATAGTAGATGAAACTTTCTATAATATTTCTAAACTGCCTAGTGCTATAGTAGAATCTGTTAAAGCAATGATGAAATCTTTTGAAAAAGGTATATACGGTATACAACTATTTGATGCCTCAACGGATCTGACAGGAAAACGGATTGTAATATGTCAATTATTTAAAATTGGTAAAAATAGCAATATTAGTGGTGATGATGAAGATCTCAAAATGAAGATACCCTGTACATTGGAAAAATTTCAAGAATGTTTAAGTGCCAAAAGAGCTATTGGATTGTTAACTTTGAAATCAAAGATAGAAGATATGTTAAAGGCTAGAAAGACCTGCATAATTGGAACAACCAAAGGATGAGAAGTTGAAGAGCGTATTACCCTATACTATAATAATGATATATTATCCCAAAAAATTATCTCTTCTGATGTATGTCTCGGGGGTCATGCATAAACAGACACACCTGCTGAACGGCATTGGCACTGACCTTGGATTTCGAGTCAACTGGAGTTGGCATAATCTTATAATTTGCCATCTTAGCCCTGTATATTATCTCTTCTGCATATTTACGCTGACACAAAAACATAGTGGCTGCAGATCTGGTCACTGATATACCCAAAAAATAACTCAGCTTGCCCAAGTTAGTCATAGCAAATTCAGTTTTGAGTAGAGCAATGATTTCATTCTTCAAACTATCATATGAGGCAGCAAGAACAATGTCATCCACATATAATAGCAAATAAGCAGTGCTACTACCTCGATGAAAAGTGAAGAGAGAGTTATCACACCTGTTACATATAAAACCAATCTGCATAAGATACCTGGCAAAACGATCATACCAAGCGCGGGGTGCCTGTTTCAAGCCATATAATGACTTTCTGAGATGACATACAAACTGCTGAACTGCCGGATGAACAAAACCAGGGGGATGATGCATGTACACAGTTTCTTTAAAATCCCCATGAACAAATGCATTCTTGACATCAAGCTGATGAATCGGCCAATGCAAGCCCATAACAATACTGAGAATAATCCGAATAGTGGTCGGACTGAATGTCTCACCATAATCAATACCTTCCTGCTGATTAGTGTCATTGGCAACTAGTCTTGCCTTATACCGCTCCAAGTCACCACTGTCTCTAAACTTGTGATGAAATAGCCACATACACCAGATAACATTCGCACCGTCTAGTCTAGGTACCAAATCCCAAGTGTTCTGCTTGGTTAAAGCGTTAAACTCTTCGCACATGGCCGCATTCCAATTATGGTCCAGTTTTGCTAGTTTTGGATTTTTTGAAATGGGTGATAAGGTTTGTGTGGAGAGGTTGAAGTGAACCTTGGGTTTGAAGATCCCGTGTTGTGCATGAGTATCCATGCGATAGGTAAGCGGCGATGGGAGGTGCAGGTGGAAAGCGGCAGAGCTGCCGGATCGAGAAGGCTGCGCTACGGTCTTTGGATTGGGAAGCGGCCGATCTTCTTCGAAGCGAGAGACACGACTGGAGGTAGCAGGGGTGTTGGTGGGTTATTCGACCGAGAGTAGGGATCTGTTTGGGTGGTGCCGGACAGTGTCGGGGACGGGGCTGTCGGAACAGTGGGCTGCTGTTGGTATAGAGTTTGGATAGCCGGGGACAGAATCGGTTCGTCTAGAAAGATGTAATCGGTGGTCTGAAATTTTTGGAGATTTGAAAACAGAAAGGTCGTCTCGTCAAAGGTGACGTGAAAGGAGACGATGATTTTGCGAGTGGCAATGTCATGGCATAGGTAGCCCTAATGAGTAGGACAGAAACCAACGAAGACACAGGGCAGGGTGCGAGAGGCAAGATTGTGAGGTGCATTGGAGGCTATGTTGGGGTAGCATAAGCAGCCGAAAATACGGAGATGATCATATGATGGTAGCCTACGGTATAATATTTCGGTAGGGGTCTTATTTTGGAGAGTGCTAGTTGGTAAAATATTAAGAAGGGATTCTACCATTTTAACAACATATACCCAAAAAGGCGGTGGTAGACAGGCATGAAACAGAAGGGTGCGAACCATGTTATTGATGATACGTATAATTCGTTCAGCCTTTCCGTTTTGGGAGGAAGTACAGGGACAGGAAAAATGGAAAACCATGCCTTGTTTAGAGCAAAAATTGTGAAATGTCGAGTTATTAAATTCACGTCCATTATCACATTATAATGATTTGACAGATTTTTCAAACTGTGTTTTAATGAATTTTTGAAACTCAAGGAATTTGGCAAAAACTTCAGATTTGAATTTCAGTGGGTAAATCCAGACAAAATGTGAAAAATCATCTAAGAATACTAGATAAAATTTGTGACCCAAAGAGCTAACAATCGGAGATGTCCACAAATCAACATGAACAATATCAAAAGGAGAAAAAGTAACATTGTTTGATGACATAAATGGAAGACGAGTATGCTAGCCGAGCGGGCAAGAAAGACGGTGTTGGGAAAGTTTTCCATTATTACATTGAATACGCTTAGTAGTTCTAAGAAAAGTAAAAACTGGGTCTCCGGGGTGTCCGAGTCTGTTGTGCCAAGTTGAGGGAGAGATAGCTGCAAGGGATATATGTGATTGCGGTCTAACAACGGAATATTGAGTGAAGGGGTAGAGATCTCCCACACTATTGCAGCGCGTAAGAATTTTCCCCGTATTGAGATCCTTCACAGAAAAACCAAAAGGGTCAAATTCGACAGACACAAAATTATTTCTAGTGAATTTTCTAACAAAGATTAAGATTTTAATAATGTTAGGAGTGTAGAGGACGTGACTTAAGGAGAAAATCGGGTGGGGATGTTTGGTATGTGTGTTACCATAACCTTCAATTGGAATGTGATGACCATTGCCGACAGTAATAAATTGAGGACACTTTAGCTGAAGTAGTTGAGATAAGTTACCTGACGACCGGGTGAGGTGAGATGTGGCTCCGGTGTCCATGTACCAATTTTCATCGGGCTGTTGAAGTTTCACGGTGTTGAAGGCCTGGCCCAAGTCAGTGGGAGCCAGGCTGCTACCTTGCGGTTGCTGCTGGACTGAGACCAGGTGGGCCTGCTGATGCGGTGGGTGGGCCTGCCTGTTGGATGGGGCAGAGCCCAATAGGCCAGTCGACCATGCAGGCTGCTGGAACTGGGCCCCTGCAGTTGGGTATGGGCATGCAGGCGAGGCCCAATTCTGCTGATTGGGCCACATTGGCTGCTGTCCAGGCCACGGGAAATAGGCAGTATTTGGGCCTGGCTGCTGGTTGCGGTTGCCTTTGTCGCGACCCTTCCCTTTATTGTTGTTACCACGGCCTCTGCCACCACGCCCTCCGCCGCAGGACTGCTGCTGGTGGTGGTCTTGCGGTGGTGGCTGGGTTGTGTTGGCCATCGGTGGAGTCATGTTGTCAACGGCTAGTGCCTTGTGATTGTGCGCGTCTTATTTGGCACGGCGTGTTTCTTCTAACAAAAATTGTGAACGTGCTTTGTTGAAACTTGGAAGAGGGTCGGCTTGTTGAATCATCGTTGCGAGTGTATCATATTCACCTTTCGGTAAACCAGCAACTAGTTGAAGCACCATCTTGGTTTCTGAAACAGAAGTCCTACGTTGGATAGTTGGTCGGTTATAAGTTTTAGTTGCGTACAATATTCTGACATGTTGTTAAAATTCTTGAGACATGTATTGTTGAACTGCTCTTCCAAATACATGGCCCGAGTATTTTTATTGTCCTGGAAAATTTCTTCTAGCCAGACCCAAAGTTCAGGTGCCGTAGCACCTGTTTTCATGATAGTGCACAACAAGTCTTTAGAGATGGTGTCGTAGATCCATTATTTGACGATGGCGTCAAGGCGACGCCAGGTTGAGTCTACAACATCGGTGGGACGAGGAACATAATCATCAATATGGTCGAGCACATTGTATGCACATGCATAAATATAGAATAGTTTCATCCACATGGAATATTGACAGTCTTCTTGGTCAAGAATTATAGGGATAAAATTCTTGATATTGTTAATGGCGAATGCCGGATGAAAAGAAGATAATGAACGTTGAGAGGGGTTGTCAAGTGTGCCAGTGGATGAACCTGAATTAGTGGGGGAAGACATGGTGACAACCTTGTTGCCGTCGGCCGAGAGGAAAAGAAGAGGGAGGTTTGGCCGTGAGAAAAAATTTAGAGAGGGGATTAGGGTTTGGCTCTTGATACCATGTAAGATAGAATAATTTCTCTTAGAGATTCCTTTCATTATTCACAATATATATAGTTGTACAGAGGTTGATTCCTAATACAGTAAGAATCTTAACTTACCTTAAATGGTTGATTCCTAATACAATAAGAATCATAATTTACCTTAAATATACATCTATCATAATTACAAAATATACTGTGAATATTCGGAGAATATTCGCTAATACTAATAAGTGGTCATATGCATGTAAAGTCGTTAACAATCTTACAAATGAACAAAATAGCCACAATCAATCAAACATTTCACTCTGGGTTGTTTGGCAATAAATTGCGGAAGCGGTCACAATATAATATTGCTGGATATCCTTCCGTAGAACTACCATCTAGGATGGCCTCCAATAGCAAAAATATTAAGATAGAAGATTGTTTTAACAAAATCGTGTTAACAGGGAAAAGAACATAGATACCTCCTGAATACAAAATAATTATCCGTCCATGTCCCATACTTTCATGCTTTCAATATTATTTATCTGCAAGCCTCCAAAATTATAATACTAATGTAGTATCGCTCTGTCTCTTATATACTATGATGATATCACATGATACTTCTTTCATTTCTTCTAAAACATTCATTAGCCCTCTATGAAACCCATATGGTATATATAATATAGTGACAGAGTATCATAGAGAATCATGTTCATTTATTCAAAAACACACTTTCCTAAAAAACTCTCTATAATATCATCATCTTAATTATATACATGAGATGGTATCACGGAGGTCCGCTTCAGTCCTTCAATGAGATACTCCTCAGTTCTCAATGATACCATCATGGTATATATCATATATTGAGATGGTATAAAAAAGGAATGCTTCGGTCCTTCAATGAGACACTAAATCAGTCCTCCATGATACCATTTGAGAGGATTTTGGGAGAAGAGGTACTCAGATAAATATTTTTGAGCGTTTAGGCAGAAGCGAAATTAATTTATAAGGGGACATGGTCGGGTTAATATTTTGTTGTTATGAGACACTATCTCAGTCATACTCCTTGCATTCTAAAGTCAAACAATTAATACATCTATATAAATTAGATCCTATTACATAACACTATTAACAATTTTGTATGAAAAAAGACTAAACCTAGTTATATATATACAACAACAACATATCCAGTGAAATCCCACACCGTGGGGTCTGGGGAGTTATATATATATATATATAAAAGAACAATTAGATCTCTATCTGATTCTGTATTATTTTTCGAGTAATGAATCTGCAATTTTTTTTGGTTTTAATTCCATATTTCCTATTTGAAAGCCAAGTCTTCACAACAATTCATGAAAAAGATAGTTTTTCCATATATTTGCTAGCATAGGACTGACATAATGATAAAAGACATTAACTTTTGGGTTGAACTTTGTTTTTATATGAGTATTAGGTGTTTGACTTTGAAATTGAGCGTGTCTAACAAAGTTATATTTTAAGCAGTGGCGAAATCAGAATTTTTATAAACGGGTGTCAAAATATAGAGAAGTAAACCCATAAAGAAGTCAAGGGGAGTCAATATACATAAAAATATTTTTTTACCCAGCTACCCAATGTAATTTTGTTGACCCAACACCCCTTCGATGTATGTGGCTCGACCACTGATTAAAAGGATGTGTAGAACTCGTCTAGGTTAGCTTATTGTAAATCGCTGATAAGCATTAAGTATTGGAATTAATTTTGTGAAAAATAATTATGTATCTAAATAAAAGAGTTGAAAACGATAATAAACAGTATATAATTATATAGTCAATTATTTCAATTGTAATAAAATTTACATACATTTTTGGCATTCTTAATCCTTTTGCTAGCAACTCCTCGATTACTGCAGTTGAAATCCTTACCCCTTTAAAATGAACTCAGGTAACCTAAAAAGGCAAAATGTGTGGAATGATAAAAAAAATCGAGATGATTTTCAATAAAAATAAATATTTTAAATTAGAATTCAGAATTATAGCTTTGAATAAAACATACTGGATCAACGTGTTCAACATCTCCTGTGAATGATCGCAATTGCAATAATGACTTTGTTCCAATGGTAAAAATCTACATATTTTACATAAAATAATTATATGATATGTGAACCCTAATGCACCATTGCAACATTAATTATGTCTTGATTCTTAGCAGGAGTGTGTCTAGGCCAGTTCTTAATAGCATATATTTTCTGAGAATCAATTTGGATGGCTTCACCTGAAATCACATGGCCTATGAATACAACTGACTTTAGCCAAAACAATACGTAAAAAATTAAGCATAAAATTGTAGTCTTGAAGTGTCTGCAACACTATTCTGAAATGTTCTGCATGAGCAGCCTCACTATGAGAATATACTAGAATATCATCAATGAAGACAATGACAAAAAAATCAAGATAAGACTTAAAGATCCTATTCATAAGATCTATGAAAACAGCTGGTGCATTAGTCAATCCGAATGACATGACACAAATCAATAGCTTATATAAGTCACGTTGTACACATATCAATTCACTGATTCATCAAGTCACATTGTTCACATAAGGTTCCAATCACAGTTAAGTATAATAAATCCACACATATACATGGACCTTACTATCATAGTACCCACTGACTAGTACTCTCTTGTTCAAGTCATATTCAAGCGTAACCCCACTTACCCAACTTATTACATTAAATAAACAAGCCAAACTTATATCACAACAACTATTTTAAAATGCTTTCAAGAGTGTCACACCTAAGCTAAGCATGATGTCGTTAACTCATTTATTAACCTTAGCATTTACACTTAGTTAAGTCTTTATACAATTACAGTATGACACACATAGATTGTTCCACATCTACCTTTCCACTAGTGACACTTAACACAGGTTCTTTACTAGACTTGTTACCTAGTCACGCAATCAATTACCATACAACACACAAATGCACATAATTCCCTCGACATTGACAATAGTCATGACATAATTTACATTTCCGACCATAATAGTAGTTGACATCAAATACATAGACATACAATTATTAAACCCTAAAACCCATACACGAGGAAGCAAGACACACACGGCAACCAAATCAATTCAACAACCTCAATCATTTATCCAAGTGTTCATAGAGACATGCATAATCATTATTTTCAAGTATTCACAGAGACAAGCTCAATCATAGAAACCATTTCATTCCAATCTAATCAATTCAATCCAAGTAAATCAGTGTTTCACCCAAATTCAAATAACCAACCATATCACATTACCATATCATAATTAATCAATGTATAGATGTATGTATGATAGAATATAATGCATGTGCAAGGTAACTTTCTTAATATTATATACAGTACATCAATGTTTTATTATGATCTGTACACTCGTGGGGGACCCGCAATATCCATATACTGCTCCTAGGCGGCCGAAATTCCACACATGAATATAGCTAGAGCCCTAGACTTGTTTGTCTGAATAATATCATGTTACAGGCGTGTAACTCTGTTCCCCACGTATCAATATCTGTTGCGACATGCCCTTAATATATCCTTAAGATTCTGGATAGACCATTCTGCCTGGCCACCTGTTTGAGGGTGAAAAGTCCTTAATCCTTTCTAAAATGACATCCAAAAATATGCTGTGAACAGAGCACCACGATTTGAAATAATGAACATTGAGGTCCCATGAAGCCTGACAAGTTCTCGAATATACAACTTAGGATAATCTTCTACTGAATTTGGGTAAAAAGTGGGCTGATTTAAAGAGTCGGTCCACAATCATCCAAATCAAGTCATGCCATCCGGCTGAGCTAGGTAGACTTGTTATGAAGTCCATCTTTATCATCTCCCATTTCCAAATAGGAATATCAATATTCTGAGCCAACCCACCAGGCCTCTGGTGGTCGGCTTTCACTTGCTGACAATTTTGACACTTGACTATGAATTCTGCCACATTCCTCTTCATAATTTGCTTCGTGAATAGAATACCTGAAATTATGTTCTTCTGTCATGATTTTCTCTCTGAGTCCATCTACTTCTAAAACACACAATTTGCCTCGGTACCTCAAAGTAACATTAGCTCCCCCTTATTCAAAAGTCATAGTCTTATGCTTGTCAATCCTCTCCTTTAGCTGAAACAAGTAGGGATCACTGAACTTATTCTCCTTCACCTGGGCTACTAAGGAAGATTGAGACTTGTTCTGAACAAGGACACCGCCATCTTCGGAATCTAAGAGTCAAACTCCTAGACTAGCTAGTTGGTGAACCTCTTTCATCATGGTTCTTTTATCTTCTTTAACATGAGCTAGACATACCAGGAATTGCCGACTAAGAGCATCAGCTACCACGTTCGCTTTCCCTGGATGGTAGAGAACATCTATATCATAATCTTTTATCAGTTCGAGCTATCTCCCCTGTCTAAAATTCAACGCCTGCTACTTGAAATTATATTGAAGGATCTTGTGATCTGTTAAGATGTGAATGTGAACTCCATATAAATAATGATGCCAAATCTTAAGCGCAAAAATCACGGCTGCCAATTCTAAGTCGTGAGTCGGATAATTCTTGTCATGAGGCTTAAGTTGTCTGAATGCATAAGCTATAACCTTACCATGTTGCATTAAAATACACCCAAGACCAACTCCTAAAGAATTACAATAAACAACGAACGCATTGGTTCCCTCTGGCAAAGTCAACAATTGAGCAGAAGTCGGTCTCATTTTCAATTCCTCGAAACTACGCTCACAAGTATCTGACAACTGCAATTTGACTTTCTTTTGAGTCAATTTGGTCAAGGGGGTTGAGATGGAAGAAAAACCTTCTACAAAATGACTGTAATATCCTACCATACCCAAGAAACTCTGAATATCAGAAGCAGAAGTAGGTTTGGGCCAGTTCTTAGCAGCGTCTATTTTCTGAGAATCAACTTGGACGATTTTGCCTGAAATTACATGGCCTAAGAATACCACTGACTTTAGCCAAAATTCGCATTTGGAAAATTAAGCATAAAGTTCGCGGTCCTGAAGTATCCGCAACACTATTTGGAGATGTTCTGCATGATCAACCTCACTACGGGAATAGACTAGAATATCATCAATAAAAATAATGGCGAAAAGATCAAGATAAGACTTGAAGATCTTGTTCATAAGATCTATAAAAGTAGTTGATGCATTGGTCAATCTGAATGACATGACACAAAATTCAAAATGACCATTGCGAGTTCTGAATTCATTTTTCAGAATATCAACTTCGTTAATCTTAAGCTAATGGGATCCTCATCTAAGGTCAATTTTGGAATAACACTGGGCACCCTGAAATTGATAGAATAAATCATCGACTCTGGGAAGAGGATATTTGTTCTTAATGGTGACTTTGTTCAACCGCCGGTAGTCAATGCACATATGCAAAGACCCATCTTTCTTTCGAACAAACATGACTGGTGCACCCCATTGCAAGAGACTTGGTCTAATGAATCCCTTATCAAGGAGATATTTCAACTTGACTTTTAGTTCTTGTAAATATGCTGGTGTCACGACCCCTTTACAGGAGTCATGGTGGCACCTACACATTCCTCATCGATAGGCGCACCACTTCCCAAATTATCAAATAAAATTAAGAAGAATTGTAGAATTAGTACTAATAAGTAAGTTATCTCATATTTCTGTAAAAACGGAATATAAGTTTGAATCATCAAATATAACCCCCAAAGATCTGATCAATAATACAAGAGTGTTAATATCGATACAAGTCTAAATGAAGGCAACCAGGCCAAAACTGAATAACATAATCAAAATGCCTAACTACGTCTTTCAAACCCAATGTAAAGACATATTAAGAGCATAAGAATCCAAGGCATGTCGAAAGAAGCATCCTCACCGTAAAACGTCGAAATACACATGCCCTGACTCACACTCGATCTCATAAACTAGCATAAGGACCTGTATTTGAATTAGAAAAGATGTAGCAAGTGTAGCATGAGTACACAATGTACCCCCGTAGACATCATAGGTCGACAACGATGGAAGATACCTATCAAAGATAAATATAAAGTTGTCACCAGATAAGCCTATACTAGACAGTTCAATAGTTCATATAAGTCACGTTGTATATATATCAATTCACTGATTCATCAAGTCACATTGTTCATATAAGGTTCTAATCACAGTCAAGTACAATCAATCCATTCAACATATATAGAGACCTTACTGTCATAGTATCCACCGACTAGTACTCTCTTGTTCAAGTCATATTCAAGCTTAACCCCACTTACCCAACTTATCACATTAAATAAATGAGTCAAACTTACATCACAACAACCATTTTAGAATGCTTCCAAGAGTGTTACACCTAAGCTAAGAATGATGACGTTAACTCCTTTATTAACCGTAGCATTTACACTTAGTTGAGTCTCTATACAATTACGGTCTAAGAGACATAGATCATTCCACATCTATCTTTCCAATAGTGACACTTAACATAGGTTTCTTACTAGACTTGTTACCCAGTCACACAATTAATTATCAGACAACACACAAATGCACATAATTCCCTAGACCTAGACAATAGTTATGGCATAATTTACATTTCTAACCACAATAGTAGTTAACATCAAACACTTAGACTTACAATTATTAAATCCCAAAACCCATACACAAGGAAATAACTAAATCAATCATTTATCTAAGTGTTCATAGAGACCAGCATAATCATTATTTATGAGTAGTCACAGAGACAAGCTCAATCATAGTGACCATTCCTATCCAATACAATTAATTCAATCCAAGAAAATTAGGGTTTCACCCAAGTTCTAATAACCAAGCATATCATATTACTAAACCACAATTAATCAATGTAGAGATGTATGTATGATATGAATACAATGCATATGCAAGGTACTTTTCTCAATCCGGTATACAATACATCAATGTTTTATTAAGATCCGTACACCTATGGGGGACCTGCAAAGTCCATATACTGCTCCTAGCTAGCCGGAATTCCACACACGAATCTGGCTAGAGCCCAGACTCATTTGTCTAAATAATATCATGTTGCAGGCGTGCAACTACGTTCCCGCATATCAATATCTATTGCAGCATGCAACCCGAGCTATCTGTATTATCATCATCTCAATGTTCCCATAATCTCATAAGTGTTCTTACCTTTTTGGCCTCTTTAGACCACAACATATCCATACTACTCTCATATCAATATCACATAACCATGAGTGTATGAATGCAAATGAAAATATAAGCTAAGATATCATAATATAATGAGATGAAACTAAGTAAGAAGATGAAATATCACATGCTTTCAAGAGTTCAATAACACACATATAATCCAATACACAATATTTTATATCAAAGCAGTCCATCAACCATAATGCTCATGAAATCAGGATATCATATCAAATCATATGTGATAAATAAACACAACAATATCAAATATGGTGACGAACCCACATAATGGCGACATGCCCAACTAACAGTAGTCGGAATTAGCATAAGGTTGATCCCCCAAATCACTCATCATCACAGCTCAACACCGGTACCCACTCAAACGGTCATTAAAACCATTTGAGTGGGACCCCCAAACATGCCCAATACCCCTTAACATTTATAATTACTATATACTTCTATCGGAGTCTCAAAAAGCTAAAGTGTAGAGTGCCTCATTGCCGAACATGAGCGTTAACAAATCAAGCCTCATTGATCGCCTTACCCTTCCGATGCGCCTCGCGATAGTCGAAGTCTATCCATATAGATATTATTCGTTAATATAAAGCTTATTACAACAAAACAAGACTTTAAATACTCATCCTGAGCCCATGACACAAAGACTCGAAATTTAATACTCAAAAACCTCTATTACATACTAAGTAATCATATGCTTAAATTTATTGAAATTCTATACACAATTGAATCCCCAATTGAACAATAATTAAAAAGCCACAATTTGAAACCCTAGATTTTTCCCTTTTTGAAAACAAACTTCTATAGTCAAATTAAGCTTTAAAACATCGTAATTGAACATAACCCAATCCTAATTCATGATATTAACACTATTTGATCCATAAATCCTCATTAAAATCTACGATATAACTCTCTTAATCTCTCAATATGCATAACTCATCTTCCCCAACACACATAGTATGCTAAACCACCATTAAAAGAAGCCATAATCATAACTTAAGCCATAAGAGAGAAAGAATCTATTACCTCAAGGTTGGAAATGCACCTAAAGCTCTAAAAATACCCTTATGCGGTGCTGGTTTTAAGGGTTTGTTATTTGGGGAAAGGAAATCTGACATAGAAATATTTATAGGACATTGGAATAGTGATCCGCACTAGCGGAATCGACTCTGTTAGAGCGGACCCACTGCGGTAGAAAATACCTCACTTGGGCAAGAGTCACTTGATAACTCACTCATTGCCATGGCGGACACGACTCCGCTATGGTGGACTTCCACCGACTCCCAGATTCTGCTTCGACGAGCCAACCTCTCGCTGAGGCAGACCCGCTGGAGCAGATGCTGGTTCTGTTGTGGCAGACACCAAACATCAGCTAATGGAAAATAATCCAAAACCTCTGTTGAACACCTGATACACTCTCAGAACCCCCCGGATAAAAACTAAACATGCTCATCTAGGATAAACAATGCTATGAACTTGCTCGTACCCTCGGAATTCACAAATAACCAAGCCAAAGCATACATACATTTCTAAAGAATTATCTAAGATAAACGAAAAATCCAAACTTACAAATAAGGCCATAAAATACATCTGATTGCGTTGGAAAGCAAGCTAATGACTCAACTAAGTCATAAATAACTCTCCGAAACTACCGGAAGAAATGGGACCCATAAACGAACTCATCTAGCCCAAAGTTAAATTTGAGTCTAACTAATCAACTCTAAGTTCTCAGACTTAGGATTTTCATCCAAAACTCATATAAATAGATGACATCGGGATCTGTGCTACCCATTCTCACGCATCACAAACCCCACATAAAGTTCACATGAATGGTAAAGGGTCTTTAGCTAAAAATGACTGGACGGGTAGTTACAATTGGAGCCATTATTCAAGGCAGAATAGATATCGAATTAGTGTTGGGAAGTAGATGAATTCCAAACATAATCTCCCTATCAGGAGGAACTCTGAGAAGATCTTCAGTAAAGACTTTTGGAAACTCATTAACAACTGGTATGGACTGAAGAGTTGGGGTCTGGGTATCTGCATCCCTAACCCAAACAAGATGGTATATATACCCCTTGGATATCATTTTGTGGCTTTAAGATAGGAAATAAACCTACCTATGGGTTCTACTGCATCACATTTCCATTCTATGACTGGCTCACTGGAAAATTTGAAACTGACAATTTTGGTTCTACAACCTACTATGGCATAGCATGAAGACAACTAATTCATGCCCATGTTTAGCCACACCACACCCCAACATGTAGGAAGTTTGGATCTTCCATCTTATAAGACTCTATGAACACTAGAGGGTTCATTTGTAGAAACGCATGAGTCTTAGAACTGGATGACACCCCATTAGTCCCCGTACATTGTTTTCATTCCCTGACGTTGTGCTTGAGCAGCCACAATTTGGGTGAGAAGTTGAATAGCTCCTCTAACATCTGAGTCAGTAGAACTGGGATCTCTACAGGACCTCTGGTATCGGGTGGAGGTGTTGTACCC
This sequence comes from Anisodus acutangulus, assembly GCA_029783415.1. Taxonomy (NCBI): domain Eukaryota; kingdom Viridiplantae; phylum Streptophyta; class Magnoliopsida; order Solanales; family Solanaceae; genus Anisodus; species Anisodus acutangulus. The sequence goes on along the minus strand of CM056511.1, from coordinate 11,539,901 downwards.
GAATTGGCTCCCTGAGCCTGAGTATCATCCTCACGGGGAGCACTAGTAGTAGCTCTCTTATTGGTAGTTGATTTCCTTTTAGCAATAATTTTCTAAAATACGTAATATGCATGAGTTAGAAGGATGTCCCGAAGGTATAACTCTAATTGCACGATCTAGAGTATGAAAGAAGTGAGAAATCTTAGATGTATTGGTGGTCCACTGTTTCCATGTATGCCCTCACACATATAAAAGTGACCCCAATGGACATAGTTTCATAGACTCCCTAAGACACTTGAACCTAATACTCTAATACCAAGCTTTGTCATGCCCCAAACCAAGGCATGGGAGAAACATGGTACTTGGTGCTTGGTTATTTGCGACAAAGTGAACCATGTGGTTGCTGAATCAACATGGGCGTCAACAATGCTATAGTAATGATTTAAAAATATGTAATTCAATATATTGAATTTATAATCTGAAAGCACAATGCAGAAATAGTCTATAATATAATAAGTCTGAACAACTGAAAAACTGACATAACATGTAACTAGTCTAGTCTATGAAACCTTTGACATGAGTCTGACTGAAAACTGTCTGATCAGGACAAGGCCCTGGCATACTTCTACCAATAATGTAATATCATAAAGAGAACTAGAGTAACACCCCAAATGAGATGGGACTCACCAAATAACTGAGACTGAAGAAATCCTACTGCACAGATCTGTCGTCCTGAAACTCGGCACCTGCACCTTAAAGTGCAGGCCTCATGCAAAGGAACGTTAGTACATTTGAATTATGGTGTATGTAAAGCAACTGAAAGAAATAACATAGTTATGGGTGCTCATAAAAAGGATAACCCAAATCAATAAACATGTACTATACTGAACTAAAACTGATAACTAAAAATTGAACAAGGAAGCAAATAATAAGAATACTCCCATGTACTAAAATGGAGAGCCACCTATTCAACTGAAATAATAAATAATTATGGCCTTAGGCCCAGTATGTGTGCACAAATCTGTGGCCTCTGGCCCAAGAAATATGTATACGTAAATTTTGGCCTTGGGCCCAACATAATCTATGGCCTTAGGCCTAAAATACAGGTGCTCAACATATACTGGATTACTGAAAGATAATGATATGAAATATTGAACATGAAATACTAGACATGAAATATTGACTTGATTATAAGTACTGGAGTTTTAACATGTTGACGATTCTAAACAGAGACTAGTGGATATCAAATACAAGTCCTTATTGATTATACACTGAGTTGACAACAATAAAAGTGATAATCATGGACAACTATGAATTTATAATCTTGAAGATAGACATTCTAGTCTTTTTATGAACTAGGGCAAAAATTCCAAATTCTAATGTAGTTAACACTAATCTCGATGAACGAGTCGTGGGGAAGGACATAGATATTCCCATACATGGATAGAAACTCTACCTTAATCGTTCCAATACATGTCTTAAAAATCTAAACTTTTGAGTTGAAACCCAAAGCTTGAACCTTGAATCCTAAGTTGGGTTTATTATGAAAAACCATAGGTTAAGAACATTGAATTCTACTTAGAATTTATTAGGATTACGTTAGAATTGCATAGAATCACGTGAAAAAGTCTTACCTTGGTGTAGGATAATGGTAGGAGGAGAAGAACTTTGTGTTAGGGGTTGACAAAATGAAGAATGAAATAAAAATACTGAAAATCGGGTATATATATTGTTCAGTCATCGGGGACATTTACGATGAATTTTATGGTCCGTAAAATAATTATAGTGGGATTTACGGCCCGTAACTTCTACCGTAATACTTAACAGTGATGTGGATTTTTGGGGACTATTTTACGGTGCAATTAATGGTCCGTAAAACATTTTACTGTCCATATTTTTGGGTGTAAAGCTGAAGAACACTGATTTCATCAAATTTCTAATTATAACACTTCCCACTGGGTCTTAAGTCCCTGAATCATGAAAATTACTTAGTCTGATGGTACTAGGTGTTATAATATCTTTCCCTCAGGATCATTCGTCCTCGAATGATGGGTCATGGTTAAGAATAAGATTGGACCTTAAACGTGATTCACAAAAACATGAGAACAATGAACTTTTCATAAACACATCAATACTGAGATAAATAAATACTAAGCTTAACGAATACTGAGTTGAATAATAAATTGAACATTGAACTAAATATTGAATTGAGTTACTAAACTACATTACTGAACTGAATATGGGGTGTGAATGGAAAGGTTAGTTACCTTCAACACTTTCTGCTTGCTCCTCAAATAAGTAAGGATATCTGGATTTTATGTCTTCTTTAGCTTCCCACATAGCCTCCTCAATATTCTGACTTCTCCGCAACACTTTCACTGATGCAACTTCCTTAGTTCTCAACTTTTGAATCTGACGATCCAAACTAGCCACTAGGACCTCCTCATAAGTCAAATCACACTTAATTGTAATGGACTTGGTAGGAATGACCAGTGATGGGTCTCCCATATACTTTCTCAACATGGATACATGAAAAACTGGATGAACAGCCGCTAAATCTTATGGAAATTCAAGTTCGTAAGCCACCTGGCCAACTATCCGCAAAATTCGGTATGGTTCGATATATCTGGAACTGAGCTTCGCTTTCCTTCCGAACCTCATGACATCTTTCATTGGTGAGACTTTCAAAAAAATTCAATCATCAACTTGAAACTTCAAATCTCTATGCCTCACATCTGAATAGCACTTTTGGCGACTCTAAGTTGTTTTTAAACGCTCCTAAATTAACTTGACTTTCTCCAAAGCCTGATAGACAAAGTTTGGTCCTAATAATTATGCCTCACCAACTTTGAACCAACTAATTAGCGATCTACACCTTCGCCCATATAGAGCTTGGAACAGTGCCATCTAGATACTAGCATTGTAACTTTTATTATAAGCAAATTTAATGAAAGGGAAATGATCATCCCAATTACCTTTAAAATTGAGAACACATTCCCTCAACATATCCTCAAGAGTATGGATAATTTGTTCTGCCTGGCCATCTGTCTGAGTGTGAAAAACTTTACTGAGATTTACCTTGGTACCCAATCCTTTCTGAAATAACTTCCAAAAATATGTTGTGAACTAAGAACCACGATATGAAATAATGGACATTGAGGTCCCACAAAGCCTGACAATTTCTCAACTATAAAACTTAGCATAATCCTCTGCTAAATCTGTGGTCTTAACTGGCAAGAAGTGGGCTAATTTAGTGAGTCGGCCCGCAATCATCGAAATCGAGTCATGCCTTCAGGTTGAGCGAGGTAGACCTATTATTAAGTCCATGTTTATCATCTCCCATTTCCAAATATAAATAATAATATTCTGAGCCAACTCACCGGGTCTCTGGTGCTCGGCTTTCACCTGTTGAAAATTTGGACACTTGGCTACACATTCTGCCACATTCCTCTTTATATCATTCCATCAATAAATCGCCTTAAAAGGGTGCAGATAGAAAAGGAAAGATTTACTACTAAGAATTCAAAGTAAAAAACATTGGTTGGGATGAGAGAAAAGGTCTAACCACTTTCCACATTACACTCACCCCATGACTAAACCCATAGCCCTATGATGGAATCCTCACCCTCACTACCACCGGAACCACCGAATAATTCAAATTCTCAAATGGAGGAAGACATCTCCCCAAAGCACACCTACAAAGAGATTGTGTTGGAAAAAAACAACACATCCACTACCTTCTACCAAGAAGAACTCTCCAACACATTGACATGCTCAATGACAGAGGAGAATGAGAGTTCAGAAGACCTCATTGCCTCTCTGAGGAAGAAAAGAATAGACTATACCTCCCTTGGAGATTATCACTCATAGTCAATGTTTTTGGAAAGAAATTTCCCCATCATATCCTAAAATCAGAATTAATGGAGCTATGAAAGTCGACTGAACAATTGGTTCTCATAGACTTAGGATGGTATTTCTTCACCGTCAAATTTATCAAAGAGGAGAACCACTCAAAAGCCCTAGAATAAGGGCCCTGGTTTGTATCCGAAAATTTCCAATCTGTAAGAAAATGGGAACCAAATTTTGTCCCATAAGATATGGACATCGCTTATACGACAGTTTGCCTAAGACTGTCCCAACTACCTACGGAATTCTATGATAGGAAAATCCTTGAGATAGTAGGGAGAAAAATTGGGAAGCTCTTAAAAATTGACTTATGCACTTCTTCAAGCCTAAGAGGCAGGACAGTCAATCTATTACCCAACCCTGATCCCATTCCTTCTAGCTTAGGATTTGCGTCCAAACTCCATTGCATATCTCAGTCACAAATTCAGTCACTATAGGCTGCCATAAGTACGCGGTATTTTTTTAAAGCGAGGGCATCCTCTGTAAAGACTGTGGGCGAATTTGTCATACTGTACAAAAATGCACCTTTATTGATCCCAGGGCGGCAACTGAGCCACCAAAGAAAAATAAAGGGAAAGATCAAACTTCAACTAATGGAGAATGGCAGACAGTGACTTTCTCCAAAAAGAAAAAACAACCAGCACCAAAAAGTAAGCAAAAAGATGCAAAGAAATAAGAAAAAGGAAATCAACCAATCACCCAGGTAAAATCCTTCAATGCTGCCACCGGTGAATTCTCCTATCCAAAATCTTTTCTTTTTCAGGCAGGTACAAGTCGAAACCAAAGAGAAATCACCAAAACCGCTGATCACAAAGAGAGAGAGACAAGTTAGGGGAAAAAGGAAAATAGACCGTGTGACTAATGGGCCTAAGGCCTCTTCCACTTATAGCATGCTAAAATTTGATGTGCAATACCCAAATAGAAATGGTGCCCATGTCAATTTTGACCCAAAATGTGTGGCAGAAAAAATCCACTATGATCTTAAAATTCACTCAGATACCCAAAGTACAAAAGTGAATTTTGTTATGGAGCCCACTTTGAGTCAGCATGATAGCATGTTGACACCTAAACCGGTTTGCCCCAACTATGCTCTTATTTTGCCCTCTTCTCCTTTACATGGATGTTCTTCCAATGCCCAAAAATTGCAAAACCCCATGAAATATTTCAAATCCTCCCAATCATAACACTGCTAGTGAAATGACTGCGGACGTCAAATCCCAAGACCCAAATTTACTAGTCATAGGGAAGTCCAAAGGGGAGCCTTTCACCCCTTTTTCTTTATCCATACCAAACCACTCTTACAGTCACTCAACCGCCATTCGGAACCCAAAAAACCCCTTAATGGTTTTGCCAACCAAAAACGATGGACAAATAATCGAAAACCAATTACTACCATCAGAGGAAGCTCTGATCATTCTAACTACTCCACCAGTGGATGTCAATCAAATGTTGACTTTGTGGTTAGAAATAGCTCTACAAGGTGCATGCGTTACCCTAAAATGCCAGATAGATAAGACAAACTCCGGTTACCTTGCTGCTTCAATACCCTCTATAGCTTGCGCAGTTAGTGACGGAGTGCCTTAATTGGGGCTTAGCCAACCACGAAAACATCTTTTAGATGACAAACCTATTGCAAGCCCAATCTCTCCCGAACTACTTATCCCTCACTACTGAGGAAATGAGTTCTCACATGACCTAGGGCAGCCAAACAATGTCTTACTTCCCAGAAACAACTCCCCCAAAACCCCCCCGATGGTGCCAGAATTTGTCCAATGGACACCGATATGGTACCCATTCACTTTGAAGTCGTCTTCAAATAGCCATAAGAGAGTCAAGTTAGCAGCTACAAAGCATGCTGCCAGAGCAGGGAAAATATAGCCAAAGGCAATACTCTTTCTCAACAAGATGGAAGTCCTCTTCAAATAGCCATGGAAAGAAGCTCTTATTGCTCTATTCCCTAGAAGCATAACCAGATGCGAGGTAGAACTTAGAACAATACCATCCATAGAGAAGACTTAGGCATTAGCAGTATTGGACATGACTCTGATAGAGGATATGACAATGATGATAGACAATCATTCGCCACTGGGAAACGGAAAGGTCAGAAAAGGAAAACCCCATGATGAATTTTCTGATGTGGAATGTGAGAGAAGCCAATAGTACTGAGTTCAGAAGGCAATGTGAAGATATGGTGGGAGTCCACAAGACGACTATGCTTGTGTTTCTGTAAACTAGAATGACTGAGCACAAGCACATGTGCAAAGTCTTGAAATTTACTGGGCACATTCAATCTCATACGGCTGGTATATAAGGAAGAATTGTCATTTTGTGGAAAGAAAAGCTCATCAAGGTTAAGAATGTCTTAACCACGAGACAAGGCATAAGTGTCACTGTAAAGGTCCTCTCTTCCTATACTATTTATCTGTTTATTCTAGTCCTATTTATGCTAATACAAAATTGCTTTGGAATGACCTTGTCTCTATTGCTAGGAATAATAAATTCAGCTAGCTTGTGGCTGATGACTTCAATGAAGTCACAAGACAAACTGTAGGGTAATCCTATTAATCTAGCTAGGGCTAACACTTTATGGAAATGTCTTAATAACTGTAAGTTTTTCGAACCTGGGGTTTAAGGGTAGTAAATATATTTAGTGTAATAATAGATTCTCTAACCCCCAAAATCTTATCCATGAAAGACTGGATAGATGTTCTGCTAATGATGATTGTCTCCTTGATTTCCCTAAAACTATTGTCACTCATCTTCCTAGGACTCCACCCATCTTCTACCAAAAGTTTTAGGGCACGATCAACAACAAGGTAATTGAATTTGTCAAGTAAGTTTTCCTTAGAAAAACTATGGATCATAACATGAATACTACTTACTTGTGTCTGGTCATAGGTGCCCTGATGCTACCTAGCTTAAAAACAACATGCCTATTGCCATGTGTAACATTACCTATAAGATTGTCACCTAAATCCTTGTGAACAGATTGAAACTTTTCCTCCCTACCATCAATGGCCCTAGCCAAGATAGCTTCCTCTCTAACAGAAGGGTTGCTGACAATGTCATTATTGTTAAAGAGTATATCACTCATTTCAATAAAATGAAAGGTAAAAATGCTAATATGACCTGAAATTGAACTTGAAAAAGTTTTTGACATGATTGAATGGTCACTTAGTAGAAGCACCCTCAGAGTCTTTGGTTTTCCTCCTATCTTCTCATCCATTATCTTATCTTGCATCTCCACCAGCTCTATCTCTATTTTGGTGAGGAAAAACTAAGTTTTTCATGCCTTCTAGGGGTATCCGACAAGGAGACCCTATCTCTCCCTTTATTTTCATCATGTGCATAGAAATCCTCTCCAGAAATATTAACCTCCAAGTTGATTCAAATAATTGGTTAACCATTAAGATCACCCCTCCTGGTCCTAAGATTTCTCACATCTTCTTTGTTGATGACCTAACTCTCTTTGCCAAGGCAAATGCAAAAAAACTGCAATACCATCCTTGACACCCTTAATGATTTCAATGCTAGATCTGGCCAAAAACTCAACCTTGATAAGTCTAAGGCCATCTTCTCTAGGAACTGTCAGGATAATCATGCTGATTTTTGTTGTGGAATTCTCCAAATGAAAAAAAGCAGGGACTTTGGAAAGTACCTTGGATTTCCCTTTTTTCACTACAAATCCACTAATAATGACTATAAGTTTATCCTTGATAGCTTGCACCAAAGATTAGTTGGCTGAAAAAAAATATTGCAAAGCCACCCTCTCCAGTATCCCTAGCCATGTCATGCAATACATTAACCTTCTTGTCCATACTCAGAAGAGCATTAACAAAATTCAAAGGGAATTTATTTGTGGTACCACTGCTGAGAAAGAAGATGCATCTCTTAAATTGGGACACCATTACAAAGCCTAAGGATGAAGGGGGGTTGGGTATTCCAAAAGCTGAAATAAAAAATAAGGCTAGTCATGTTAGCCTGGCCTAGAGGATGTACAACAGTTAGAACTCCCTTTGGGTGTAGGTGTTTTACCATAAAAACTACAATAGAAGATCTAGGAAGACCCCTTACTCAAGAACTTGGAAATGCATTCTTAAAGGATGGGACTTTTTGCTCTAAAAATACTAAGTGGATCATCCACAAAGGGAATAGGGTGAATATGTTCACTGATAAATGAATCCCCAACCAAGAGCCTATCAGGAACCTCATCTGTGCACCTCTCAATATTGATGAGCTTTGTTACAAAGTCGGTAATTTTCACACCAATAGTGTCTGGGACCTCAGTAAACTCTCCTTTGAAATTCCTGGTCACCTTAGGATGGGCATCACTACAATGTTCATTCCTTCACACCCTGATGCTGATGATAAATTGATTTGGGAAAACTCCCCAGATGATAACTTCACCATGAAATAGGCTTACCAATCTATATACCAAGCTCAAAACCCTTCCCAATTACACCACCCCAAATACTTCTCTTGGATCTGAAAGCTCAGTATCCCAGATAAAATAAAATTCTTCTTGTGGCTACTCCACCATATAAGGCTTTCCACTAGCAACTACCTCAATAACATTGGGCTCAACATTAATCCTAAATGACATTAATGTGGCACTCAGGATGAAAGCCCTTTATAAGAGGAGTTTTAACAACAACCTTACTTGGGAAACCATGCTCCGCTTTTGCTTCTAGGAAATTTGGATTACCAAAAACAGCAATCTCTTCAGCCACAAGAATGATCACATCTAAGTGCCAAAGACTTTTAACTTTGCCACAGGGTTTATTCTTTCTGCCAAGAGACATAGCAGTAAACCTACTAGGAATGAAGTCACTTGGAAATGAGAGCCTCCTCCTCATGGCATATTTTTAAGCTCAATATTGATGGCTCCTTTGACACTGGCACAGGAAATGGAGGTCTAGGTGGAGTTATCAAAAACTCTCGTGGGGATTGGGTGATGGGTTTCATAAAAACCATCACCAATACAACAAGCATAACTGCCGAGATTTTATCCTTGAGACAGGAGCTGGAAATGACACTAAACAATGGCCATACTTCTATTTAAGTCGAAGTGGACTCTATTGAGGTAATCAACATGATTAATAGTGGAAATCACTTACTAAACCTATTGTTCTTGATTGCAGGTTATTGCTAATGAGGCTTGGGAAACCGTCAGTCCATCACAGATACCGTGACCATAATAGAGTAGTGGATGCTTCGGTAAAAAAAGGAGCGAAGGAAATTGTTTTTGCTAGAACTAATTCATTGGTGGTTCCTCTGGTGTTTGCAAACTATGAACTACATTTACTAGACAAATCTTGAGTTGTAATTTTATAAATAACTTTGTAAACTATGAAACAGCCTAGTGCACTAACAGTGCAAACGATGTGTATGACGCTCCATAGCTATATTATATGAAAATATCTTTCTGATTTACGAAAAAAGGGATAGAAGAAGAGGTCATAAAGTATAAACATGATAGAGGAAAAAATGATGAACAAAGTAAAAGTTAGAAACTTGCACAAGAAAATCTGATGTTGTGGCTTGAGCATTAAAATACTATCTTAATGCTAACTCATAAATCATATAAAGCATCAACATTGAATTCAGCTTCACCAAACTCTAATTCAGTGTAGAACACAATTTCAACGTGAAGTAACAATTCCAAACAAAATTTCAGAACTCAAACAGTTCAAATCCAAAACAGAACAAGAGATAATTCTCGTTCACAACTTCAAAATTCTAAATTCAAACTTCACATAATCCTAATTCTAGTACACTTGAATTTGAGAGTTTCAATCGAACGTCTTCATCCCATACTTCATACACAACAATAACAAACACTACTGTTAGCTAAGTACCCAAATATCAGCTTCAAAAATGTCATATGAACACTTCAAAGCATCTCAAGCTAGCTCAAATTTCAGAATGTGGAAAGATAAGAAATATTCCCAAGGACGACTACATTTAATATTTCAACTAAATAGAAAATTAAACAAACATAGAAATAATGCAAGATTTTAAGTTTTAGTAGAAAAGCAAAACAAAAAACTATGAATATCTATAACAATCATGCTTGTGGAGGAGTTTGCAATAAGTGAGTAAACTCTTCAGGGATATTTCCTATGTTCATTTTATATAGGATAATTAGCGTATTTAATTATGATTTCACACTCGCCATCTCTTGTTGTCACTCTAAAGTTGAACGCTAGTGCTAGATGAACCCACATTTGATGCTGCACTGGTCCACCAAGTTTTTCTTCAACAGCTAGATGACAAGTTAAATGAATCGTGACTTTAAAGAATGTTGGTCAGGGGAATAAGATTTCTAAGTGGTTAATGGTGAGAAATTATTGAGACTGGACCCTATCAACTTCTAAAAGACTTAAGCTTTTAGCACAAGTTGTCTGAAGAACTTAGCGGTCACCTTGGTCAAGTAAAACATTACGTATGGCAATTGGCAACAAGTGTTGCATGAGAATGTGAAAATTGTCACTTTTCATTCTGAAGAGCTTTCGTTGTTTCAAATCGACACATCTCAAAATGCTTATATCCATCAAGTATTTTAACATTCTTTAAAATCCACAAAAATACATCGTTCTTTAATCCATTTTTTCTTTGTATTTAAAATAGTAAACAAAGATAGATAACAATTTCCATCCTCATCTGCCTAGAGTTCTTTTCTTATACCAATTTCTCTTAGAATATCCTTCAAATCTTTAGGATTGTCTTTTGATTTTCAGAATCATTGTGCAAGGTTAGGGCACATGATCTCATTGCAGTGCTTGACCACTCATGCTCACCTCGATAAGAAGACTAGACTTCGTTCGCTAGGGCAGCTAATAGCTAGACAAGACGAGCTTACAAGAGTAAGAAAGTTCGCTCTAATGACGGAGAAGTCAACTAAATGACTCCTAGTTCATACAAATCTAATAAGCCAACCTACTCTAAGATAGACAAATCCAAACATTCTAACGAGTAAAGTGATTGAATGCCCCTTTAGAGATAGGGAAAACATTTGCTTTAGGTTGCTAAATACCATTCGTGGCATTCTTGCCTTGGCTACAATCAAAAGGTGGCCTTAAAGTGTATATCACATTGCCACACACATTCTTCTCAATATGTATAATGTCTATATTATGATGCAACAAGTTAGATATTCAATAAGGAAGACTTAAAATATGATTCTCTTTCTCCACTATCTCAAAACGGGGGAGGCGCCACACTCTTGGAGTTCGCTAAAGATTTTGGGATGGTGATAGCCAATTCGAGATTCATGAAGAAGGAGGAGTACTTGGTGACTTTCCATAGCTCGGTGGCTATGACTCAGATAGACTTTTTGATCCTTAGGAAGGTTGACAACGGTCTTTGTAAAGACTGCAAGGTTTTCCGAGTGAGTATCTTACAACCCAACATAAGTTTTTGGTGATGGACTTGGAGATCAAGATAGAAAAGAATAGGAGGGTTGTGGATGACAGGATAAGAATCAAATAAGGTAGTTTGACCATGACTAGTGTAAAGGAAATGGGAGAGAGGTTAATGGACGAGGGGGCTTGGGGGAGTAGTGGGGATGCGAACGGTATGTGGGATAGGATGGCCAGTTGTATTCGGGAGGTAGCTAGAGAAGTGCTAGGGGTTTCGCGGGATAGCCATGGTGGGCATCGAGGGGACTAGTGGTGGAATGGTAAAGTTTAAGAGAAGATGGAAGCAAAGAAAGCCGCGTATGTGAAATTAGTAGAAAGCAAGGATGAGGTAGAGAAGTGGACAAATAGGGAATTGTATAAGATGGCGAGGAAAGAGGCAAAGCTAGCGGTTACAGAGGCGAAAACGACGGCTTTTGAACGTCTATATATGGAATTAAAGGAAAAAGACGAGGATAAAAAGTTGTACAGACTAGACAATGTGAGGGAGAGGAGGGCTCGTGACTTGGATCGCGTGAGGTAAATCAAGGATGGAGATGGAAAAGTACTGGTGGAGGACGCGCATATTAGACGGAGGTGGAAGTCTTACTTCCATAAACTCTTGAATGAAAAAGGAGATAAAGACATTGTGTTGGGAGGTCTGGAGCAATCCGGAAGGTACCGAGATTTTGGATATTGTAGAAATATTAAGGTTGAGGAGGTCAAGGGTGTTGTTCATAGGATGCGCAAGGGACGTATGACCGGGCCTAATGAGATCCCAATTGAATTTTGAAAGAGTGCAAGCAATGCAGGTTTGGAGTGGCTGACTAAGTTGTTTATGTCATTTTTAAGATGGTGAGAATACCCGAAGAATGGAGGTGGAGTAAAATGATTCCTTTGTACAAGAATAAAGGTGACATCCAGAGTTGCAACAACTATAGGGGTATCAAGCTACTAAGCCTATGAAAGTTTGGGAAAGGGTGGTGGGGATAAGGGTGAAAAGATATGTGTCTATTTCCAAGAACCAGTTTTGGATTCATGATGGGGCATTCGACTATAGAAGTCATTCATCTTATTAGGAGGTTGGTAGAGCAGTATAGGGAGAGGAAGAGAGACTTACATATGGTTTTCATCGACTTCGAGAAGGCATACGACAAAGTTTCTAGGGAGGTTCTTTGGATATGTTGTGAGGTTAGAGGTGTACATGTTCTGTTCACTAGAGGGATGAGGATATGTATGATGTAGCTAATACCATGGTATGGACAGTAGGAGGACACTCGAAGTACTTTCCAGTGATGATGGGGCTATACCATGGATCAGCTCTTAGCCCATTCTTATTTGTCTTGGTGATAGATGAATTGATGTGGCAAATCCAATGAGAGGTGCCATGGTGTATATTATTCACAGACGATATAGTCCTGATTGATAAGACTTGCAGCGGAGTAAATGTTAAGCTGGAGGTTTGTAGACAGACCTTGGAGTCTAAATGGTTCAGGATGAGTAAGACAAAGATAGAATACTTAGAGTGCAAGTTCAGTAACGAGAGCGACCATGAGACAGACGTGGAGGTGAAGCTTGGTACTCAGGTCATTCGAAATAAAGGAAGCTTTAAGTACCTTGGATCTATTATCTAAGGGAATGAAGAGATTGATGACGATGTCACACATCGTATTGAGGCATGGTGGATGAAATGGAGGCTCGCATCTGGAGTCTTGTGTGATAAAAAGGTGACACCAAAACTTAAAGGCAAGTTCTATAGGGTGGTGGTTTGACTGACTATGTTGTATCGGTCGGAGTGTTGGCCAGTCAAGACTTCACACATCCAAAAGATTAAAGTTGCGGAGATGAGGATAATGAGATGGATGTGTGGACATACAAAGAGGGATAGGATTAGAAATGATGATATCCAGGATAGAGTGGGAGTGGCTTCGGTAGAGGATAAGATGTTGGAAGCGAGATTGAGATAGTTCGAGCATATGCAGAGGAGAGACAAAGATGCCCCAGTACGGAGGTATGAGAGGTTGGCTATGGATGGGTTCAGGAGGGGTAGAGGTAGGCCGAAGAAGTATTGGGGAGAGGCGATTAAACTGGACATGGTGCAAGTGAAACTTACTGAGGACATGACCTTAGATAGGAGGTTATGGAGGACACAGATTAAGGTAGTAGGTAGTTGAGCGTAGTCCTACTTACGCTTACAAACTGGTAGTGGTAGTGTTCGTATTGTAGGCCTACTTAGCCTATCATACTAGTAGGCGCAGTATTTCTTTATAGGCCCTTGTCATTTGATTTCTATTGTTATGTGTTCTGTAGTGTACATTATTTATCTTATTTACCTACGTTAGTTACTGCTTCTTTTTTCCGGAATGTGCTATCATGGCTTATTCACTTTTGTTACCATTATTTTCATACTGCTTTAAATTTTATGTTCGGGTCTGACCATTTCTCTTACTTTGCTTGTGTCTATGATTTATCTTGAGCCGAGAGTCTTTCAGAAATAACCGCTCTACCTACCAAGGTAGAGGTAAGGTCTGCATACACTCTAACCTCCCCAGACCCCATATTGTGAGATTCACTGGGTATGTTGTTGTTGTTGTTTCTCCACTGTTTCGGTCTATCTTCTACAATAGTTTATCCTCGGGTTCATTTAATATCATTCGACTCAGGTACTTTTCCAAATTGATCAATATTAATGTCCTCCATTTGTTTCAAGATGTCTTTCCTTGATTATGTTACCGGTGGCTCCCGTTGCTCGATTTTCCCATTAAGACAAACACATTGCAATCTAAATCGATGGCCCTTTTCAAGAAAAAGACGGTGATACATGAAATACCACTTTCTACTTTGCTTCAATCTGCAAGAGTCTATAAATAAGTTACACATGGGGCTAGGAATCTAAATCTGTGTGTTCCATCCAGATAAGTAATCAATAGCCCAGAAAAATCACTAATTGTCCACATCAAACTGCTCGCATTTTAAATATTTTTTTTTAAGAATATGATGTCTTCATTCCATCGTACCACGATTCCCTTAACTCTTGGATAAGAGGTTATAAGTACACGTCTATTTCAAGATCAAACGGTACAAATATCATCCTTATAGGTATTTGTGAAGATCCAAATGTTCATTCTCCCTCCGCATAAGAAAATAAATCAAAGTAACTTTTTATATGAAGAAAATAGAAAGATCTTAATCATTAATATTTATCCCTCTTTTCCCCCCTAGTTTGAAAGAATTGGACATTTTTCCCTGTAGTGGCAGTACGATACATAAATTTATCACCACTATAGAGATACAAAAGTTAAACGATACAAACATCATCCTTATAGTTATTTTTCAAGATCCTAATGCTTATGCTCCCTCCGCATAAGGAAAAAAATCAAAATAACTTTGAACAACAACAACAACATACCTAGTGAAATCTCACAATGTGGGGTTTGGGGAGGGTAGACTGTACACAGACCTTACCTCTACCTTGGTAGGTAGAGCGGTTGTTTTCGGGAGACCCTCGGCTCAAGATAAAGCATAATCACAAGTAAAGCAAGAACAAAAACGCAAGAGAAACGGTCAGACCCAGACAAGAAATTAAAGCAATATGAACATGTTGATAACAAAATCGAATACGCCATGGTAGCACATTCTAGCAGGAAGAAGCATTAGCTACCTTAGATAAATAATATCAAAAAATTACACTAGGGAACACATAACAACAGAAATCAAACAACAAGGGACTATAAATCAATATTGTGCCTATAAGTGTGATAAGCTAATCGGGCCTACAATAATAACACTACAACTATCATTTTGTAAGCTTATGTAGGACTACGCTCGACTACCTACTACCCTTCTACCCTAATCTGTGTCCTCCACAACACCCTATCTAAGGTCATGTCCTCAGTAAGTTGCACTTGTGCTATATCCCGTCTAATCACCTCTCCCCAATACTTCTTCGGCCTACCACTGCCCCTTATGAACCCGTCCATAGCCAACCTCTCACACCTCCGTACTGGGGCATCTATGTCTCTCCTCTTCACATGCCAGAACCATCTCAACCTCGCTTTCTGCATCCTATTCTCCACCGAGGCCACTCCCACTTTGTATCTGATATCTTCATTTCTAATCATATCTCTCCTTATATGCCCACACATCTATCTCAGCATCTTCATCTCCAGAACTTTTATATTTTTTATGTGCAAAGTCTTGACTGACCAACACTTCGCCTCATACAACATAGTCGGTTTAACCATCACCCTATAGAACTTGCCTTTATGTTTTGATGGCACCTTTTTCGCACAAAACTCCAGATTTGAGCCTCTATTTCCTCCACCCCGCCCTAATACAATGTGTGACATCGTCATCAATTTCTCCATTCCATTGGATAATAGACCCTAGGTACTTGAAGCTTCCTTTCTTTGGAATGACCTGAGTACTGAGTCTCACCACCACGCCTGTCTCAGGGTCGCTCTCGTTGCTGAACTTACACTCCAAATATTCTGTCTTGGTTCTACTCAACCTGAACCCTTTAGACTCCAGAGTCTGTCTCCAAACCCCGAGCTTGGTGTTCACTCCGTTACGGATCTCATCAATTAGGACTATGTCATTTGCGAATAATATATGCCATGGTACCTCCCCTTGGATTTGTCGCATCAGTCCATCCATCACCATGGCTAGGAATGGGCTAAGAGTTGATCCATGTTGAAGCCCCATCATCACTGGGAAGTGTTCCGAGTCTCCTCCTACTGTTTGTATCCTAGTCTTGGCTCCATCATACATATCCTTGATCGCCCTAGTGTATGCCACAGGTACACCTCTAGCCTCCTAACATCTCTATAGAACCTCCCTACGGACTTTATCGTATGCCTTCTAGAGGTCGATGAAAACCATATATAAGTCTCTCTTCCTCTCCCTATACTGCTCCACCAACCTTCCAATAAGATGAATGGCTTCAGTAGTCGAATGCCCTGACATGAATCCAAAATGGTTCTCGGAAATAGACACGCCTCTCCTCACCCTCATCTCTACGAACCTTTCCCAAACATTTATAGTGTGGCTAAACAGCTTGATACCCCTATAGTTGTTACAACTCTGGATATCACCTTTATTTTTGTACAAGAGAATCATTGTACTCCACCTCCATTCTTCGAGCATTCTTTCCATTTTAAAAATGACGTTAAACAACTCAGTCAGCCACTCCAAACTTGCCATGTTTGCGCTCTTCCAAAATTCAACTAGGATTTCATCAGCTCCGGTCGCTCGTCCCCTGCTCATCTTGCGAACAACACCCTTAACCTCCTCAACCTTAATGCTTCTACAATACCCAAAATCTTGGGACATATCAGAATGCTCCAGATCCCCCAGCATAATGTCTCTATCTCCTTTTTCGTTCAAGAGTTTATGAAAGTAAGACTGCCACCTCCGCCTAATATGCGCTTCCTCTACCAGTACTTTGTCGTTCTCGTCCTTGGTGCACCTCACGTGACCCAAGTCACAGGCCCTCTATTCCCTTGCCTTGGCTAGTCTGTACAACTTCTTATCCTCGCCTTTCTCATCTAATTCCATATACATGCGTTCAAAAGCCATCGTTTTCACCGCCGTAATCGCTAGTTTGCCTCATTTCTCTCCATCTTATACAGGTCCCTATTCATCTGCTTATCCACATCATCCTTACTTTCTACCAATTTCGCATACGCCGCTTTCTTCACTCACATTCTCTTGAACTTTACCATTCATCGATGCCCACCACGGTTATCCCGTGAGGCCCCTAGCCTTCTCTAGCTATCTCCCGAATACAACTCGCCGTCCTGTCCCACATATCGGTCGCATCCTCACTACTCCCCCAAGCCCCCTTGGCCATCAACTTCTCCCCCATCTCATTTGCACTAGCCATGGTCAAACTCCCTCATTTGATTCTTAACCTATCATCTACAACCTTTTTTTTCTTCTCCATCTTGATCCTAAATTCATCACCAAAAGCTTATGTCGGGTTGTAAGATCCTCCTTCAAAATAACCTTGCAGTCTTTACAAATATCTTTGCCAACCTTCTTAAGGAGCAAAAAGTCTATATGTGTCTTAGCCACCGAACTATGGTAAGTCACAAAGTGCTCCTCCTTCTTCAGGAACCTTGAATTGGCTATCACCATCCCATAAGCTCTAGCGAACTTCAAAAGTGAGACGTCTCCCCCGTTCCTATCCCCGAGTCCAAAGCCTTCATGCACGTTGACATAACCCCCCGAAAGTGAACCGATATGTCCATTGAAATCCCCTCCTACAAATAACTTCTCAGTGGGTGGTATACCTCCCACCACTTCGTCCAAATCCTCCCAAAAATGTCTCTTCTCCTCCTCGTCCAAGCCCGTCTGTGGTGCATAAGCACTAATAATGTTCATAGTAGACCCTCAAACTACTAACTTAATCGCCACCATCCTATCATTGACCCTCCTCACCTCTACCACCTGATTCCTTAGCTCGCTGTCTACCAAAAGGCCTACCCCATTCCTATACTTAGACCTACCCGAGAACCATAACTTATACCCTTCTACATCCTTAGCCTTAGGTCCTACCCATTTGATCTCCTGGACACAAGCTATACTAATCCTCCTCTTCTTAAGAATCTTAATTAGCTCTATGGACTTCTCCATTAAAGTCTCAATGTTCCAAGATCCTATTCTCAGTCTAGCATCTCCCTTACCCAACTTACCCCTCCTAAAAACCTCGCCCCCGTCCCCAACCGAGAACATGACCCTAGTCTTCCATCAGTTACCAAAGCCACTAAAGCAAATATAAAATAATAAACTACTCAAACGTTTACCCTAAAACAGGAAAGGATCAAAGTACAAGCACAAGTTAACAAGAATCTAGAGGCAAGTAAAACCACTACACCAAGAATGTTATAACTAAAGACAAGAAGCAGAAAAAAATTTACAAGGTTAAGGACAAAGAATCGATACGGGCAACCGGAGGTACCAACTCCAGTTGAATCGAACCTAATTGCCGGCGAAAATCATTGTTCACCGTCACTGTGTCCGGCACTGTTCATTGTCGATGTTTCTGTCGCTGTTCACCGGCATTGTTCGCCGTCACTGTTTCCGACACTGTTCACGCACTGAAGTACTGCTCACCGGAAGTTTTCATCCAAAAATCGAGCACCTGCGTAGATCTAGAAGAAAAAGAACACAAGAACAAGAAAGGAACAAAAGAACAAAAACAAATGAAATTTTGTAAAAATAATATTTTCCGTTGCCGCTGGTGGGTGGTCGGAGCGGCGTTGTTGGTGGGGTTACAAATGTAAAAAACACAGATCTTTCTCACTAAAATTTGTCTCTTTTCCCTGGCGTTGCCTTGATAAAGCATTGGTGAACATGCCTCATATACGTGTTTTATTTTTTAAAAACAAATTAAGGCATTGGTCAGAGGAACATTTTCTGAGTAAAATCATTATTATCTTATTGTCCTTCTTGTTCTTTAATTTCTCTGATATATTCCATGTCTTTTGCAGTATTTGCATGCATTAAATCTATGTTTTCTATCTGAATACTTGTCATACCATTCCCATTATCCAGTCAAAGTTTTACACTTTTTGTTGTCTTATGTGGCGAATTTTCATACACATGCAAAAGAAGAAAAAGGAACACCATATCCTCAAGTAATTAATCAAAAATGTCAACATGGCTTCCCAATACAAGAATCAAACAAAACTAATTAAGTTAGAAATGATCCTAAAAATTGCTGGTTTAATCATCAAAAGAAACATGATTGAGTCCGCGGTTTGCTTTACCAAAGACAATTAATCAAGTTTATTGAATAGTCTTCTTATTTCGAGATTTAAACATAATAGTGTAGTACTTTAAAAATAGCTTTTTGTTATGGGGTAAAAGTTTTTTAATTAGTCAACAATTCACTGTTAAGTGTGGGTCCCTTTTGTCGACCAATCTACTTTACAGGAGAAATCGACTGGAGCTGAGTTGACGTTTGTAAAGCTTTAGGTTTTTTAGTTTAGTTCCACGAGGATTAAGGTACTTAAATCAGAGATAAACTAAAAGGGATATAAAGTAAGTCCATTTTTTTTCTCAAAATAATGCTACTACCAACTAGTACTCATAATTCTTCGATTAGATAAAAGAAAAAGAGATAATTACCTTTTTGGGCTGACTTAAAAATAAAGTCAACAAATGTATATGTTTTGTATAGTGTAAATATACATTTCTAGATGTTTTGTATATTGTAAATATACATATAATATATGTATTGTATACATAAATATGCATATATATATATTATATACATTTTTAGTGTATATTATTGCTAGTGCCCTCATAATTAATTGCAGCCCACGAGCCAAAATTGAAAAATATCTTAAAAAGATTTGGTACAACCATCTTGGTAAGTGGTTGAAGATAGTTTAGTGGGCAAGATTCTTGCCAGGAAATAAGAAAACAATGCCCACAAAGTGTGATCCATTTGCAATTCAAAGGAAGGAAAAGTCTTTCTTGAATTAGGAACTGAATTTATGTCTATACGTGGCTAATTTAAAGTTTATAACATAATGAAAAACAGTTGAAAATTCTAAGAAACTCGTAAGAACAAATTTATTGATTAAGGAAAAGTAATAACACCCACAAAAAGGAAACAGCGTTAGCCTAAGTAGGATGTTAATAATCACTAATACTAAAATGATCTCAATTGTTCACTTGTTTTTCTTGGACATGGTATTAATCAGTTCATGTTGTTCCATTGCTTGTGGCCTGGAATCCATTTTGGGCACTTTGGGCTGATGTAATTGGACATAACTCTTGAATTCAACAGTTCAATAATAGGTGCAAATTTCACGCACCGTGGTGTCTTGTACTGGTTTATTGAAGCACCTAAGCTTATGGCATAGTCCATGAGCTTATCAAATGTCCCAACTTCCACAACCCTTATTTCAAGAGGGCCTATGGATTTGTCAGACGCGCGGCCTTGGCGGTATACGCTGTTTAACGACTCTTCGATGGTGAGGCAACAATCTTCAAAGACCGATGGAGGAACGGGGGTTGAGCCATTCACGTTAATTTCCCAGAATAAGACATAGTGGCCTGGAATTGTGGTTGTGGTGTCTGCGTAGCTGGTGTACTCGGTCACGTGTGCATCAAATGGCATCAAGTGGCTCACCGCATTTTTCATGGCGTTTTGCAGATCAACTTCATCAGTCTTGTCGGAATCAATGCTCAAGACTACATTTTTCCTGCAAATGAAATTGAATTGAGGCGCGTTGTTTTTGAAGCCCGCAACTCTAAGCCCATCACCAACCCTGTACCGATAGAGTCCTGAAAATCGACAAAAAAATCGATTAAACTAAGCTTAACAAAAGTGTGCAAAATTAAATGTCACTAACAAATACTCCTTCCGTTTCAGTTTGTTTGTTTTAGTTTGACTTGTCACAAAAATTTTAAAAGTAAAGAAGATCTCTCAAATTTGTGGTCTTAAACCAAAGATACCTAGAATGTACCTAAATGCCCTTTAATTTTATGGTCTTAAACATGTCACGTGGGACATTGAAATTAAAAAATTGTTAAATTAGGAAAGAGACATTTTTTTAACAAAATTAAGAAAGAAAGTAAAATAAACAAATTGAAACAGTATTAGAAATGTGTCTAAATTTACCAGCATATGTGGTGACAACAAGCTCGTACTCCTGACCAATCTTGACATCAACTAAATCAACTAATTTTTGTTGTTCTTTCTCATTGAGCGATTTGGACGCGGACACAGAATCAATAACACCATTGTTTCTGTGAAT
This sequence comes from Anisodus acutangulus, assembly GCA_029783415.1. NCBI lineage: Eukaryota > Viridiplantae > Streptophyta > Magnoliopsida > Solanales > Solanaceae > Anisodus > Anisodus acutangulus. Next base: position 11,518,846 of record CM056511.1, on the reverse strand, counting down.
TGGCAAGAACTCGAAGTAGCACATAGTCGGAATAAGTGTGTACGAGACATCTGCAGGCTTGCAAAGGGGGTTAAGGTTGACACCAAAATAACATTCAGAGGAAGCATACATGGTGCATACAAGAGGGAGTCCATTGCTATAATAATCAAGAGTTGGTATATATTGTGACATTGTTCCGGTCACAATAACATCAACATACTTGGTATTCGGCCAAAGCCTAGTAATAATCCCTTGCCATGATTTTTTACCACATTCAGCCTCAATGAAATCAGCCAATTTGGGATCAGGTTTAAGAATTTTCATCACAGCCTCTCTCACTGATTGATCAGTAATCAGTTCGGTGTTAACGGTACCAGTTCGGATATCGTGACAAAGTAGGGCCCAGTGCTTCTCGAGGAAGCGGATGGCGCGGATGAAGCCAGAGGCGAAAACCGCGCCAACCCTGAGGACTTCTGCATTTTGGCAGAGTCCACAAAGCATTTGGGAATACATGCTTTGGTATGAATCAGGGCAAAAAATTGTTTCGTTCGGGCTAGTGTAGTTTGTGTAAGGGTCAGGTCGTCTGTTCTTGAAATGAGGGCTTTTATAATAACTTGTTAAAACAGGGCGAGCTAATAATCCACCTGGGGTCTTAGCTTCAGATTTTATGAAAAGAAAGTACATTCCTTTTCCTTTCTCCAAGTCTGGAACAAATTGGCTCATCACAGGCATTAGAAGGCTATAAAGCATTGACCTTCTCCCAAGCTCTTCCTCTGTTGTTGGCATCAATTTTCTCTCCCCTCCTGACGTGCCAGAACTGCATATAGAAAAATGTCATTCAGTAAAAAACTAGAAAAGAAGTATGCAAGAATGAGAAAGTCCAAAAGAACTGTAAGAAAAAAGAGAATTTGGATTTTTCTTCCCTTCAAGTGTCCACTGCAAAGGCAGAGCTAGAGACCAAGGAACGGGTTCAACAACTCCGGCTTAAGGGTGAAGCTAATGAAGCCACCACTTTTGGCCTCAAAATATGAAGGCCTCAAGAATAAAGTAAGTTTTTTTGTGTCTCAATAGTCATTAGTAATATGAATTTTTTTGCACTATATTTAAGGGTGTCTTATTAAAATTTGGGTGTTTTTTTTACCACGTAAGGTGGAGGTAAGGTCTGTGTACGCTCTACCCTCTTTAGATCCCACGTTGTGGGATTTAACTGGGTATGTTGTTGTTGTTGTTGTTATTATTAAAATCTGGCTTTAGACCAATAATTCCAATTGAACTGTGTTTTGGAAAAAAGAAAGTAAAACAGACCTTGTCAAGAACTCAGAGATGGGCTGGGAGCAGAAGATGGGAGATTTATCGCCATTTGCAATACGGTTGATGTCAGCCTGAATGTCTTCATAGGTGATGACAGGCATGACTTTCTTAAAGGTCTCTCTGTCAGTGTAGCCATTTTTCAGACCATGGCGCTGCAAGTACTCAACGTTTGCATTTCGAGAGAGAATTTCAGCAAGGACTCTCTTTTGGACCTCATCAGCTTTGGTAGTCACATCTTCAATGAAATGAAGAGTTTTCTTGTTTTCTTCTGCAACACTACTAACATCGTTGGATTTTCGGGAATTCTTTGGTGCCTCAGGCATTGTTAATGTTGTAACAATATACCTGTTATATGTAATATAAGGAGAGGCAGAGAAAAAATGCAATTGGGAAGACAGATTTTAGGATGACTTAAGCAAGAGTTGTGTTATCAGAGGGAAACTGATTTTTGGGTGTGGGGTTAGATCAAGTAAGAAAGGGCTTTATATAGAGAAAAATTTTGCGTGACGGTGGCTCTGTTCCAACTTCTATAGCGTTTAAAAAAAAAAAAATCTTGTTTTTTTATTCGATGTCTGTATTAGATCCCCCATTAAATTTGCAGTGTATGAGGTCTATTGAAAAGAAAAAAATACTTTCTACCATGATTTTTTTAATATGCCGGAGATATTATATCCACCCAACCACAATTCTTTTTTGGTTTAGGGAAGTTGGGATGTTCATAAATGAACTAGTACCTATTATGTTTGGGCTCTATCTTTTTTTCTATCTATCAGGACAGACAAAGAAATAGAAATAGAAAGACATGGTTCTTTCATTCCATTTATAGAAATCTAATCAGAACAATACTCTTTTTGTCTCGAAAAGATTGTATTAGTTTGATTTGGCACGAAATTTTAAAAATAAACGAATATTTTTAAAATGCGTGATCTGAAATAAGTCTTAGAATATTTGTGTAGAGAATTGTTAAGAAAAACTTTTTAAAATATAACCTAAAACATTAATATATGACATAGAATTGTTTATCCATTTCTAAGATGCGGGAAGCGATGTTGAGATAGTTCGGGCATGTGCAGAGGAGAGTCACAAATGCCCCAGTGCGGAGGTGTGAGAGGTTGGCTATGGACGGGTTCAGAAGGAATAGAGGTACGCCGAAGAAGTATTGGGGAGAGGTGATTAGACGGGATATGGTACATGTGCAATTGGCTGAGTACATGACCTTAGATAGGGAGTTGTGAAGGACACAGATTAGGTTAGAAGGGTAGTAGGTAGTCGAGCGTAGTCCTACATACGCTTACAGACAGGTAGTTGTTGTGTTATTACTGTAGGTCCGCTTAGCATATTATACGAATAGGTGTAGTATTGCTTTATAGTCCCATGTAGTTTGATTTCTGATGTTATTTGTTAGTTACTTTTTTTTATTTTTTTTTAAAATGCACTATCATTATGTATTCGCTTTGATACCAGCATTCTCATACTGCTTTACTGCAGTGACCATAGTCCTATACTCAGCTTCTGCTGAGCTATTGCTTACTGTGTGTTGCTTCTTTGATTTCTAAGAAATCAGTGAATCAACAAGCTGTATAACATAACCTATTACAAATCTCCTGGTGTTTGGGCAGGCAGCCCAATCTGAGTCACAAAATACTGTGTGTTGTTTAATAGGGCTTCTACTTAATAGAATGCCTTGTCTAGGTGCATTTATTAAGTATCTAAGCACCCTCAAGGCTGCTTCCCAATTTGACCATTTTGATTGTTGCATGAATTAACTCAAAACCTTAATTGCAAATTATATATCAAGTCTTGTGACGGTCAAGTGAATCAACTTTCCTATCAGTTGTTGATAACCATGAACATCTGTTAACAAAGATCATCTTTCTTGTTCAGCATTGTATCATATTCCACGGTAGTGAGCTTGGCATTCAGTTCCATTGGTGTGGAAGCTAGTTTGACACCACTTAACCCTACTTTGGAGATTAACTCTAATGTGTATTTTTTTTTATTCAACAAAATGCCTCTTTGGGACCTCATTACTTCAATTCTCAGAAAATATCTAAGTTGTCCCAAGTCTTTTACCTTGAAACTGTTATGCAGAGTCTATTATACTTTTTGAATCATGTGTTGATTATTCTCTTTGATCAAACGATCATCAACATACACCAATATTACTACCATATCATCACATGCTTGTTTAATGAAAAGTGAATTATCAAAATGACTTTTGTTATATCATGCTTGTAATAGTGCACTAGATAATTTGATATTCCATTGTCTAGATGTCTGTTTCAAACCATATAAGGACTTTAGCAGTTTGAATACTTTGGTCTCCCCTTGTCTATGAAAACCGTGAGGTAAGGCCATGTACACTTCCTCAAATAAGTCTCCTTGTAGAATGCATTGTTGACATCTATTTGTAATAAAGGCCCATCTTTGGATGTTGTGTTGATCATTGTCCTGAATGTGACCATTTTTGCCACAAGCGAGAATGTCTCATGGTAATTCATGCCTTTCTTTTGAGTATATCATTTTGCTACCAACCTTGTCTTATACTTGTCAACATTTCCATTTGCCTTATATTTTATCTTGAACATCCATTTGGATCCAATCGCTTGTTTACCAAGTGGTAGATCTACCACCTCCCAATTGTGATTGTCCTCTCGAACTGATATTCCATCCTCTATAGTTGCAACCCATTTTCCATGTTGAGATGCTTCCTTGAAGGATTTAGGCTCAATTTCAGCAAACAAAACACTCAAATAAGCTTGATAGTTATCAGACAAGTGAGAGAAGGAAACTGAGTTAGCTATGAGATATTTGTATTTTATAGAAGAGTTAGAAGGAGTAATATAATCATTGAGCCATGTTGGTGGCTTAATGACTCTACTAGGCCTAGAAGGATTACCAATCTGTTCAACAGGAGGAACAATAGGTGCAGGTTTAACAAGAGGAACAACCTATGCAGGTGTTTCATCAACAGGTTTTTCTAGGATCTTAGGAAAAACAATGGGAGCAAGATCATCAATATCAGCAGGTGGTTCTCTGTCATTTAAACTAGAAGCATCAGGTGGTGAAGTAATGACACTAGATGGGATAGGATTAAAAGCATCTTATCTAACAATATGGAATATGTGTTCTTATATTAGGAACTAGTTCGACTTATAACCATTGTGGATTCAAACATGTCTGGTGCCTAAGAAATATGTAGTTGTTGATAAGGAAAATGAAACTCTCTGAAACTGACATCCTTACTTACAAAGAAAACATGATCTTTCAGGTCATACAACTTGTAGCCTTTCTAAGTCTCTGAATATCCTATAAACATATATTTCCTAGCTCTAGGGTAAAATTTGTCCTCTTTTGGCAATCTACTAGCATAACACAAACATCTAAACACCGTCAACTGATCCAATTTTGGTAATTCGCCAAATAACACTTCATATAGTATCTTTCCTTCCCGAGTGGCAGTTGGTAGTCTGTTAATTAGATAGACTGCAGTTTTGACACATTCTCCCCAAAAATGAATAAGGACTAAATTCTGGAACCTCAGGGCCCTTGCCATTTCTAAACAACTACTTTGATGCACTATATCATTAGATGCAAACAGTTCTATGCATGACGAATTGAAAAATTTAGAACCATTATCAGTCCTGAATATTTTCACAGATAATGTAACCTGGTTCTTTATTAAGGCCAATAAATCTCTAAGAACCACAATCACTTCACACTTAGAATGTATTAGACAAATCCATATGTATCTGTTGTAGTCATCCACTATTGTAACAAAGTAAAACTTCTTATCATAGGTAAGCCTCATATAAGGCTCCAAAACATCAACATGTACTAAGTTAAACACATGTAAAGAGAAACTACTACTACTTTAGAGCACATCAAGAAATTTCAAAGCATCACAAATAAGGATATACAACATACTTGTGAGATATGTCCTTTAGTTAAACACATGTAAAGAGAAACTACTACTAACACGGAGTTTCAATCTACATTGTTTAACTAAAGGACATATCTCACAAGTATGTTGTATATCCTTATTTGTGATGCTTTGAAATTTCTTGATGTGCTCTAAAGTTCTGATTGATGCATGTCACAGCCTTGAATGCCACATCTTTCCATCTACACTGCTACTCTTTGACACTGTTGAATTTGTTATAGGTTGAACTTGTTGTTTCCTCAATATGTATAGGCCATCCCTTTCTCTACCAATCCCCATCACTTTGTCAGTAAAGAGTTCCTGAAATAGGCAAAAATTTGGATAAAAAGACACTGAACAGGAAAGTTCCCTAGTTAGTTTAGATACTGACAATAAATTGAACCTAAAGTTAGGCACATGTAACACTTTGTACAACTTATGTTTCTCAAGAATCTCTGTACTTCCTATTCCTTCTATGAGACATATGCTTCCAGTTGGCACCTGCCCTGCATTGTTATCATAGTTCTCTAGTTTTCTGATGGCATTTAGAAGATCCTTACTAAGTGTGATATGATATGTTGCTCCACTATTTACTATCCATTCATAATCACAACCTACTTTTCTAAAAAATGAGGTAATATCTGCTATGTTTGCTATACAATTGCTTGTTCCAGTTCAATCCATCATTTGCACCATGTGATATACTGCTCTTCTGAGAAATAAATCACTGTAATGTTTCTTCCATTGAGTGTTGCTTCAGCTTCCCTGGTGAAGTGTGATGCTGCTGGCTTATGTTCAACATTTGATCTAAAATTACTAGTTCCATACTTAACCTCATCATTCCCTTTCTTCTTGCTCTTAAAGTCCGTTGGATACCCCACCAATCTATAACATTTGTCTGTTGGATGACTTATACAGCCACACATCTCACAATCAACTTCAGCTCCAAACTTGATACGTTTATAGCCTTGTGTTCTTCTATCTAGTAATGTCAATGCCTCTCTAGCCTTATCATCTACACCTAGTATTCTTTGACTTTCTTCTTGTGCTACTATAGCATAGGCTTCATTCACAATTAACACTGATTTCCTAGCAAGTATGTTACTTCCAATTATTCCATAGCTTTCATTTAGTCCCATTAAAAACCGTAGTAACCTCTATGACTTTAGATATGCAATATAGGCTGAAGAATCATCACTCACAACCTGGTGATGGAATTAACACATCTGTTTCTGCCCATAGATCTTTCAACTTCGAATAAGAGATAGTAACAGAGTCATTACATTGCTTCAAAGATGCAATTTTAGTCCACAAATGATATGACCTAGTCAGATCAGTTCTATCAAACCTCTCCTAAAAATCCAACCAGATCTTCTTCTCTTTTGATGCATACATGATCCCAGGCAACAATTCTCTTGTAATTATACTTGCTATCCATGACACAACAATCGCATTGCATTTTTCCACTATTCTTCCAACACATGTTCTATCAATAAACCCTAGCTTTTCCTTCCCCTAAGTGCTAATTTCATCGACCTACTCTATAAAGCATAGTTTTCCTGCCCTGTGATATTTATCGGAATAAGAACCACACCTGGAACATATGAAGCTTGTAGATAAATAAGATGATTATGGTCTAAAGTTGTGACTTTGTTAACCGCAACTGCTGCTTCGTTAATCGCCATTAACGGTTGAATTCGAAGCTTAATTGCTTAGTGATTGTTTTTCTCTAGATTCAATCGTATTCCCTCAAGATCTCTGCTCTGATACCATGTGAAATTCAGACATATAAGACTGTTTTTGGAACCAAATCCAATCCACATTTGAGAGATAATCGATCAATTAAAGAGGAGAAAAGGAACATTCATTCTAATCTCTAAAATGAATAGTGTAAGTTGTATATATACATCTACTACAAATATCCTAACTGACTAATCAACTCTTGCTAGTTGTACTACTAATTACAATTAACAAATTTTCTAACTAACTAATCCTAGTCATCCTAATCTAACTCAATAAAAGTATCAAATCGTAACTTTTAAATAATTAAATATGCTTAGAAATGTCTGAAAAAATATTAGTCAAAATAACAGTTTAACTCCTTAATAGAAACATCACATGTAGAAGAAGTAAGTTCTACGATTAAAATGACTACATTATTTTAAATAATTCACCATAAGTCAAATAAACTAATACATAATATAGATTCTAGAAGTATCTCATCACGTATTCCATACATTTAAAAGCTTAAACAAATGTTTTCCCCACTACAAACATCTGAAATAAATAAGAAAATCAATGTAGTATGTATTGGATGAAAAGCGCACTTGGGGGAATCAACGTATCCGGAGTTTCAGATGGCCCTAGATACCCAACAACTGTTCTCCACTCCCACCAACTCCTATCACATCCTTCAGTCTCGATCAGAGCATCACGGCGTACGTGGGCTGTAGGATGTCAATAGGGTCACATTATCATAACTTTTTGGGATGAAATAGTTTAAGTCTTGGCTTATATAGCTGAAGCTTAGGAAGGAAGCATCATCATCTTTCTCACTTTGTAACCCTATCACTATTTCACTCTCAGACATCATACTCGAAGATACATTTTGTTCATTTTACTTATTGTCTGTCTTGAATCTTAGCCTATTTATTATTTTTGCCTTATTAATCTACCTTACATATTTGTTCTTATCATCTGCAACCGAACTTGTTAAGAAGTTTCCCGGATCGGATACAACTCACTTGTCCCTAAACCCTATGATAAAAATCTCTAACTGGGTTTCTAGTTAGAACTGATTTTACTAGAAAATAGTTTGGCGCTGTCTGTGGGATAGACAGTTGTGTTGTTATCCTGATTCATCACATGAAACTCTCAGACGTACGTTAATACAGAACCATCCCGTTACATAACTCTCGGTCATGAATGAACAAATTAACAGCATATAGAGAAGCAACGTTCCACTAGAAACAAAGGACCCACAAAGGTTATGACCAACAGATCTACGAAGCTCCTATATGGAGAACCGCCTAGAGTTGGAGACACAAAAAGAAATGGAAGAGGCAGTAACTCCCCAAGGGGAGGTCCCCAATAACCTCCCGAATAAAGAGGACAAACGAAGTCATTCAGCGTAAAGCAGGGAGATATGACCCAAAGGGCATTACTTCAAGAAAAGAAAGAGACACGCATACTCTAAGGTGGATGGAATGTTCAAAGAAGAAAGATCTCCTTTGAAAATGGCCTTAGTCGCTGTCTTGGCATAAAAAAGCGCAATGATGGAGCTCATGGAAAATCATATAAACTCGTTATCCGAGGAAGCACCGGGTAGCTACCCGTCAGACAACTCAGAAGTTGTCAAAGTACCCGGGACTTCTGTAATAAATACAGGGAAGGTAGAGCGGAAGCTAGCTATACTGAAAGCGGACTTGGAAAGACTCACCGCGCTAGAAAAGGAGCTAGATCCAGATAATAAGCGCCCCCTGTCTTGAAAGAGTCAGAGCGAGGAAGTAAGAAAAATACCTTATTGGTTGGATGAGGCTCCCGAGCCCATCGCAAAGAAGTTTAAGATGTGTGGCATACCTAAGTATGATGGCACCACGGATCTGGAGGAGCACATTGTTACCTTTGAAGCAGCCCTCACCGGCCATGACCTAAAGCAGCATGAAATTGAATCGGTCATGCTGAAGGAATTCAACCAAACACTCAAAAAGGGAGCACACATTCTTAGTATACTCTTTTACCAAAAAATTCTATTGACTCTTTTACTACTCTGGCAGATACATTTGTGAAGGCCCATGTTGGGCCCTGAAGGGTCAAAACCCACAAAGAAAACATCTTCACCATAAAACAAAGTAAATATAAGTCGCTCCGCAGTTACGTGGAACTATTTGAGCGATAAAAGAAGTTGTTAGCCATTATTCCTGAGGATTGGGCCGCCACATCATATGCAGATGGTCTAAATGTCAATAGTTTATATGCCTCAAAAAAGTTGAAAGAAAGATTGAGGGAGTTCCCGGCTAAGTCCTGGAACAAAGTAAACAACATATAACAGCCAAAATGAGGATAGAATACGATCTTAGGGCTAACATCTGAGCGGAGGCTAGAGGAGGACTGCGAGATTAACCTCTGAACACTCCCCCGTTTAGGCAGTGAGATCCGAGAGGCTGGTGCAAGCCGTATTCAGCTCATCCACCTCCAATAAATAAGGGAATGACAAATAGGTCGGGATATGATCAGGGTCAGCCCAAAAGGGACAGGGAGACACTGTAGAGGATGTCAACAAATGACTCGGGTTCACCCAGTGTGGCATCTTATAACTTCAATGTGGAGGTTGTGGAGTTGGTCATGGCAATGAAAAAAAATATGAAAGAAGCTCAATTTTCGGTAGTAACACGATCCAATCCAAATAAGCGGGACATGGACGTAGAGTTTTGGTGTGAGTTTCACGGGATTCCAGTGCATTTAACCGAGGAATGCAAGCATATGTGTTATGAGGTGAAAGACCTATTTAGGAGAGCACACCTGAAGGAATTCTTTAGTAGTCCTTCAAAATATGCTCGAGAAAAGGAAACTGAGACTTCACGAGAGCATTTGGCATAACCTAGCGTGATCAACATGATCACCGAAGGGGAAATAATCGGAGCGATGTCTTAAAGGCCGTGTAATGATGATCCTTCTCCCTTTAGTAAAAGAGGAAGAGATGATCCTGAAAATCCCATTATGTTCAGTGGAATGCAAAGGAGAAGCATCGAGGGCCCGTACGCCGATGTACTGGTAATATCTATCCAAATATTTAATTTTAACATTAAGTATGTGCTTGTCGATCCAGGTAGCGTTGTAAACGTAGTGCAAATCCGCATGCTCAAGGAGATGCATCTGACCTAATGGGTGATCCCGGTAATAAAGATCTTGACCGGATTCAACATGTCTAGTAAAACAACCCAGGGACAAATCGAGCTAACCACTCATGTGGATAGGGTCTTTTTGAAGGCTTTGTTCAATGTCCTCGATGGAGAAATTCCATACAATTTGGTGATTGGGAGGCCTTAGCTTCACGACATGAAGGCGATCCTATATACTTTCAACCAGGTCGTAAAATTCCCTACACTATGGGGAATAGCTAAAATTGGGGAAGACTCGAAACCCGATCATGCAAATATGGCCTTGGTTGTGGTAAAAGACAAACGGGATAAAAGCAGTAGCTAGAAATTATAGGTGTCCAACCCCGGTATCAATCCAGTAGCCAGGAACAAAGTGGAGCAATCAATAAACCCATATCTGGAGGAACCACTAGATCGGATACCTAGATGATTTGTCCCACCAGAAGAATCAAACGCAAGAAGAGCCATGGCAGAGGAACTCGAGTTGACTTCTTATCACTCGGACCATCCCAAGGAACAGGCGTGCTTGGGCTCGCGTTTGGATCCCTAGTTTTGGGCAAAATTATTTAAATTTGTAACTAATAACATAAATAGCTTCACATGGTCGGCGCTGGATATTATAGGTGTTCTGCCGAAGTTAGCTATTCACAAGCTAAGCGAAAACCCATACTGTCAGCCCATTAAGCAAAAAAAACATCCCATATAGACTAAACGTATCAAGTTCATGAAAGAGGAAGTGGCTCAGCTCGTCAAGTTAGGAGCAGTTCAAGAGGTAAAGTATCCTGATTAGCTGGCTAATGTGGCGGTGCATCCAAAAAAGCTTGATACTTTCCAAGGGTGCTTAGATTTGAAAGGCACAAATAAGGCATGTCTGAGGAACTCATACCTCATGCCCCATCTGGACAATGTTGTAGATATGGTGGTTGGGCATGAACGACTCAGTTTCTTGAATGTTTTCTCAGGTTTGATCAAATAAGGTTGGACCCGATGGACCAGGAAAAGACTTCGTTCATCACGGAACATAGAACCTACTATTATATTGTCATGCCTTTTGACTTGAAGAATCAAGGGACCACCTTCCATCAATTGACCAATCAGATGTTCCAACATCAGTTGGGTCAGAGTGTGGAAGTTTATTTAGATGACATAATCATTAAGTCCCTGGAAATAGAGGAACATATAAGACATTTGTAGGAAACATTCAATATCTCTGCAAGTATAACCTTAAGCTAAACCCAAAAAAAATCCAAAAAAGTGCATCTTCAGAGTAGGCTCGGGGAAGTTTATAGGGTTCATAGTATCAAATAGAGGAATCGAGGCCAACCATGATCATATCCAGGCGATCGAACAAATACCGTACATGCTTAATAACACCTAAGAGGTACATCGGCTGACTGTGAGAATAACCGCTCTAGGAGGTTCATATTAAGGTCATCTGAGCGATGCTAGAAACTCTTAAGCATGGTGAAGAAGAAGAAAGACTTCGAGTGGACCCCAGAATGTCAACAGGCATTGAGAGACCTGAAGAGGTACTTATAGAACCCACCATTGCTCGCAAGCCCAGAGGTAGGAGAATCCTTGTTAATTTACTTAGCAGTCTTAGAGACCACAAAAAGTGTTGTGCTTGTCTAGAAAGAAAAAGGTAAGAAATCACCCATCTATTATACTAGCAATGCATTATCTGAGGCCAAAGCCCGTTACCCCAGTTACACCCCGGAGTTTGGTACGCGGATAAAAGTATAGTTAGATGGTATAAGCCAGTGATTCGAGATTCTTTCCTAGTGTCCCTTATGATTTAGATGGATGTTGTGAGGATGTACCGAATGTTGTAAGCCATTGGGATTGAAGAAACTATCCCTCGACGAAGTTTGACAAAGTAAGAGTGATATGTTAAGATTTTCACATCGTAGATAGGATCCGCTTTGTAGATGGGGCCGCTTATGAGAAGCCAAAGGTTGTGGATTTTGCTGGAGCAAGATATGGTCACATATGGGCTCGCATATGATCATATGCGATATAGATCAGGCTACATACCTGAGGCGGTGGCTGACAAATTTTGGTTATTTAAGGGTGGCTCATCATTTCTATCTATTATTTGACCAAAATAGAGACCCAAAACCTCTAAACTCATCCAAGACACTCTTTAAAGGTTCCTAAGCTAATCCTAAGCCAAATCACTCAAGTTTTTCACTAAAAGTGTGGTAGATGTTGAGAAGATCGCCTATTTGGTGTTGTTGCTAAGTTGTGGGTTGTCCCAAGCTTAAGGAGAATTGTTTCAGAGCTTAAACTTGTTATATTAAGGTAAGTTTTTCCTCTCCTCCATGGATTTGAGCATGTATAAGTCCTAGATAAGTTATATGAATGAGATATTGCAAGATAAGCATGTCAAGGGGTGGTGTTATTGTTATAGCTTATTGGGATACCTATCAAGGTAGTTATAATGGCTACAATGATGGGTATTGTTGTGTAGATATTTAGTTGGGTGCTTTATGTGTTGAGCTTGTTGTTATGAGATATGAGGAGAGTGAAAGGAATAGGGGAGGTGTTGTCCAAATTACTGTAGAAACGAGCATGTTTCTTGTAGTTATTTTGTATGTGAATCCTTGTTGATATTAGTATTGTTTGTTGTCGTAAATGGATGATAAAGAGACGGATTGCGATTTCATCGTTGAAGGCTCCTTTTCAAGGTATGTAAGGGCTATCCTTCTTTATTTTTGGCATGAATCTGTAGTATGTCCCCTTTTATTAGAAGTCGAAGGGGGCCAGTTCACCTCTATATTTCTTAGTGACGGATTAAGACGGTCTAAAACTTATGTAATCGACCTTGAGTAGAGCTCCCATGTAAATCATAAGAAGCTAGTTAGTAGTGCCTCCAAGATATTTATAAACTATTTATAGGTAAGCTAAGAGTTCTGAATAGAGGGAGATCCAAAGAAGCGAGCTAAGGATTTAGTAGCAGAACATAAATAAAAAGATGATGAGGTTATACTAGCTAAAAGATGAGATTGTAATATCCTAGTAAGAGAAGTGTGTACACATATTCGAGGAGGAGTAACAGACTCCCTAAGACCAATAGAAATGGGGTATGAGGTACGACAGAAAGAGTCACAAAAGAGAGTATAGCATACGAGTATATAAGATACTCTTCATACTTAAGAAAAGTAGTGATATGTGAGTTATAAAGATGAATTAAGCAGTAGAACGAGATATTCAGACAAGAGCTAAGATAGTACAAGGCGCCCTAAGGCTGACGGAGTAGATCACGAGATAAAAAGTATGAACCGCGAACTACAGAAAGTACTAATGAGTATGAACAAGTACGAGCTATAAATTAGAGATGCAAGTACATAATTTATAGAGAATTGCTAGTTGTTGTATGTATGCACTTGCCTTCGAGGCTATGATGTTGCATTCAGGGCTATTGACACTACCTTCGAGGCTATGATACAAATTTCCTTCGGAGTTATGATACAGATATGCACATTACTTTTGGGGCTATACAGATTGCCTTTGGGTCTATAAAAACGTGTGTTTGCCTTCAAGGATATACAAATATAGATTGCCCTCGGGACCATTCAGACATACTTTCCTTCGGGGCCACGCACTTACACGTCGGATCCCTTATGAGGCCAAAATATTGTGTTCATATTGTATGCTAGATAGTAACGTAATAAAAAACAAAAATCAGAGATAGTAAGGATAGTACACCGAGCCGCGATTGAATAGATTCTATAGATAAACAAAGGGGCCAAGCGGGCCAAGCGACATCGAACATGTAAGTTGACCGAGAGGTTGTAGTCAGTCCACTCTTGTCCCTTCCTTTCAGTAGAAGATTCCAGCATATTTATTCGTATTTTTCAGTTTTAGAGTTTATATATATTCAGATTGTTTTTCAACCTTACATGCTTGGTATATTTCTTTGTACTAACGTCCCATTGCAGGGGCACTACATTTCATGCATGCAGATGCAGGTAATCAGTTCGACGAGTTTGCCTAGTGGAGCAGATTGAGATTCAGCAAAGGATCGGTAAGACTCAATTTCTTCTAGAGTATAGCCGAGTCTAGAGGTCAGGTAGCAGATATTTTGTACATACTATGTGTAGGCCAGAGCCTTGTCCCAACCACACTTGATGTCAGTTATCTTTAGAGGCTTTGTGGATATAGGTTCAGTATGTCCAGTATATCAGTGGCCTTATTGGCCCTTGTTTTATGTTTATTTGAGTTACTCAGCCTTATAGTTTACAGAGGCCTCCTTTGCCCTTAGTAGATTTTAGTAAAAATAAGTTCGGTCTTGTTAGACTAGTTAGTGATTGCTTACAGTATGGTCTCAAGGGCCTAGCTTGCCTACAAGGCTCGTACTTTGAGTTCAGCTTGGTATGCTCTGACCTAGCAAGGTACCGAGTGCCAGCCATACACCTCTAGGCTGGGCTATTGGCAAATTGGTCAATCAAAATATGCGACTACGATATCACTTATCAACCCTAGACTGTCATTAAGTTACAAGCCTTGGCAGACTTCGTGGATGACTATAGTCCGGGCATGATGCCTTGTACCCAAAATGAAGCGATTTGGGAAACCGAGATCTCCTCTGAAGAATAGGTCATATACACAGATAGAGCCACTAACATGAAGGGCACTGGGTTGGGAATTATCTTTGTTACCCCATCAGGGGCAACCATCAGGAAAGCTATTAAATGTATGTCTTTGACTAACAATGACGTCGAGTATGAGGCTGCAATTACAGGTTTAGAACTAGCTCGAGAGCTCGGAGCCAAAAACATAAAGCTAAAAAGCGACTCCAGGCTATTCATTAATCAAATCCTCAGCAAATAAGAGGCCAAAGATAGCCGAATGTAGGAATACTTTAACAAAGCCACGATTTTATTGGCTTGCTTCAGACGATGGAATGTTGTGCAGATTACTCGAGAAACGAACATCGAAGTGACACTCTTACTAACTTGGATTCTTTATCCGGAATGATAGAGGGGGGATTGGAATACACAGTCCACCTCATGCACTCTATCCTGGACCCCAGCTTGCACGAGGTAAATTCCACCAGTTTGACATGGGACTAGCGGAACGACATCATTAATTACTTTTAGAATGATACTCTTCCTAAAGACAGCAATGCCGCACGACCCTTAAGGATCAAATCCGCATGATACTACATGCACAAAGAAGAATTGTACCGGAGATCTTACCTAGGCCCCCTAGCCAAGTGCTTAAGACCGACGGAAGCATAGTACGTAATGAAGGAAATACATAACGGAAGCTATGGAAACCATTCTGGGTATGACTCACTGGTTAGAAATATAATAAGGGTCGGATATTATTGGTCTCGAATGGAGGAATATGCCAAAGCCTATGTTCAAAAGTGCGAAAAATGCCAATAACACTCCCACATAATGCATCAGCCCGCTGAACCACTCCACTCGATGGTGGCCCCGTGGCCATTCCTCAAATGGGGAATGGATATTGTAGGACCACTATCGGGGGCTGTGGGGAAGGTGAGGTTCATGTTGGTCTTAACAGACTATTTCTCAAAGTGGGTGGAGGATAAAGCATACTAAAAGATCCAGGAGAAGGAGGTGATAGATTTTATCTGGGATCACATCATTTGCCAGTTTTGGGTGATAAAGAAGATAACATGTTATAATGGTTAACATTTCGTGGGAGTAAAGGTTACCAAATTCCTAGAAGAGCTGAAAATCAAAAGAATTACCTCTTCACTGGATCATCCGTGCGCAAATGGGCAAACTAAATCAACTAACAAACATTGATCCAGAACATTAAGAAAAAGTTAGAAGAAGCCAAAGGCAATTGGCTGGATGAATTATCAGGAGTCCCGTGGGCCTACAGAACTACGGCCAAGACAAGCACCAGAGAAACCCTATTTTCCCTGGTGTACGAGGCGGAATCCGTGATATACGTGGAGATCGGGGAACCTAGACTCTGGTACACCCAGTATACAGAAGAATCCAATATTGAAGCTATGACAGTAGCATTGGAACTATTGGAAGAACGCAGAGAGATGGACCTCATAAGTCTAGTGGCACAAAAGTAGAAAATCTAAAGGTATTTCAATAGAATAACAAACTTGAGACATTTCAAGATTGGAGACTATGTCTTCTGGAAGGTCACGCTCGCAACCCGAGACTCCCGCGCATGTAATTCGGGAGCTAACTAGGAAGGCTCATACCAGATAGTAGGGATCATAGGAAACGGGTCTTACCAAATTATAGATGAGCTTAGAAAGGAGTTGCAGAATAGCTGGAATGTCATCCACTTGAAAAGAATTTACTTCTAAAGAGGTGACATGTATGGCCTTAAGTTTTTTCACTGTTTACATTCGGTTAACTTGCTTTCTCTCTCTAATAGGGATTGTCCCTAGAAACACGATCTCCTTATCACCAGGGAAAACCAAAGATATGTGTTGCACTCTTTTCCTTGGCAAAGGTTTTGTCCCAGATGGGTTTTCCTAACAAGGTTTTTTAATGAGGCAAAAATTCCAAAGCATTCCACACGTGTCGTACTGGAAGGTTGTAGCCTGACACTATTCTCATCGGGACCTCGCATTCGAGTGTCGGGGGGAGAAGAATAGATTCACATAAAATAGAAAGATTGTCAAAACATAGGATCTTCCTGAGGACGTAGTCGTACAAACTGGGACTGCTGGCAGTCACTACACTCGCCCGATTTCCTTTTGTTTTCGTGTGATGAAAATCTGTAAAAAACCTAGAGGAGATTATGTATTAATAGGATAAGTCATCCCTCAAATTCTCGAAAATGAAATAAGAATCCCGACTTATTTTTAACTATTATTAGCAAGGCATCCTTTGATTGACACTCAAAACCATCCGGGGCAAAGTCGAACTCGGAAGCTATACGGCTCTATAAACTGCTTCTAAGACACGACATTGCCATGAGCCTCTGAGCATGTAGGTTCTATGAACCTTTGCGCCATTACATGGGGTCGAGACGTCCTCCCCATCAACATCAAAATCAAAGGGACCTCCTTTATCGCAAATTGGATGTTTAATTCCCAATATCGTAAAAGTGTTTCAGAAAGTGACATTTCCGGATTGGGTTAGAAATGATGACCTCAAACATAAAACACAAAAATAAAACAAGCGTGCACCGGCCATCATACCTTAACTTTAACACCGAATTCTCGAATATGAGCATAGTTCCAGTAGACGGGCACAACAGCCACGCCTCGATGGTTAAGTGCTAAATAAAAAGCCAACAGATCATTTATGATCACAATTATTTCCAAAACAAAGTCTGTGTCAAAGCGAAGAAATAAGAAGCCAAGGTTGGAAGAAAAATAATAACTATCAGTAAACGGGGAACAAGCAGAGCACAAAGGATCGCATAAAACATTTGAAGGCACACGGGCCCTGGAAATCCAACAAAATAGAGCACGAAGGCTCAAAACAAAAGTCAAAAGGGAACACAGGCCCAAAATATCCAACCAACAAAAAATGGCACGCAGGTCAAAACAAAAAGTAAGGGCAAACAAGACCACATCAAACTATCATAAGTAAGTAGGGGAGAGAATTTTTATAGCCTAAGAAACTAGCAGATGCATCGGAGGAAAATGTGTTTCATCGCGGAGGTTATCCATATCCTCCTCGGCAGCACCCAGTTCCACTTTCACATCAATCCAAGCTGAGGAGACGTCAATCTATCCCTCATCAACACCTTGCAGAACCTCGTGGCGGGTGTGGAGAACAACATAGTCCTAGAGAAATGTGGCCCTCCTCCGTTCAGCTGCTCAGTGAAGTATCAGGCATTGGTTATGGGCCTTGAGACGGGCACAGAAAGCCTCAAACACTTGCACCCGTCCCCGAGCAGTATCACACTCGTCTTCCACCCTATCGAACCTCTCCTGAAATAATTGGCGAGACATAGTCATGTGCCAGAAGGTATCCTCCCTTGCTACTAAAGCTTGCTTGGCCTTTTCCCACTGTAGCCCCAATGTGTCCTTCAATGCATGAAGACCTCTATTCTCCAATTGGAGCAGGATAAGATCATTCTGAAGGCACTGGTTCTCTTTCGTCAAGCTCTCCACATCATGAGAGGAATAAGAAAGCATGCTCTAAAAAATTTCAATGCAGGAAGAAAAAGCAGCATGACCCATGGAAAAAATCAAACAGGCAATCTTGTATATGTGCCCACTCTGAAGAAGAAAAACTGGTAAGAAAAAGGGAATTCGATTTACCTGAAGAAATATACCAGCCATATGGGACAGGGAAGCCCAAGTCGAGACCTGGGCTAACAATAGGAGGCGGTGGAGTTGACAGGCCGGCGCCCGTATGAGTAAGAAAAGCCTCACCACTGACCATGCTTTCGGGTTAGTCCTCGCTACCTCCCGAGCCCACAATAGCCTCGGTATAAGGAACCCTTGTGTCTCTAGCATCAGCATCCCCTCTATCATCATCATCTACATTAACCGCCCATTGCGTCGCCTTTCTCTAATACTCATTGAATTGAAAATGCATTTTCACTCGCGAATCGATCCCCCTGGAGGAAGATGCACCAACATCCTCTAGAATCCCACACTTCTTATTTCTCCTCTTCTCTACAGCTTCATTGGCAATACGAGCTCGAGCTTTCTCCCTAGAAGGCACCTTCTTAGCAGAAGCCCTTTGAGCGGGAAGACCTTGCAGATGTAAAAGAAGTCGAATCATATCAAAAAGACACCATTGGCAAAGAAATGGAGACGAGAAAAAAAAAGTAATTACCATGGTTTTTTCCCTTCCCACCATCCCCGATCGTGATCTCCGTTGTCACTGATAATAAGGCCTTGGGAGCCTTAAAAAGCAAGATTTATCATTTCTCCATGAAACACACACGGGGAATAAAGATGGATCATATGATCCAGGGTAAAAGGAAGATTTGTGAGTTCCTCTAGGAATTGCAAACAATAGAATACTCTGCAATTTTGGGGGGATAGTTTCCCCAACCAAATGCCATGACAGTGACAGAAGGCCTCTATAACTTCATGAATCGGGAGGCCAATTCCGATGGTGAAATGATAGGTGTAAACCATTGACATACTCAGGGCGTGCCGGGTAATGCTAGCATTAACATGAGGGAGGATCACTTCAACCTCAGGCCCCATTAATAGTCAAGGAAAACTTGAGAGATTGTGGACTCATCGATCAAATATGTTATCTAGTCAACTGACTCATATTGATAATTGGCACGGATATCCCTCTCATAGTTAAAGTTGGAGGGGATGATATCAGATGTTGTGGGACCCAAGTATATGCTCGAGTAATCGAATAAGACGAGAGCCGGCAGTGAGCGGAGACCGCGGAGGTACCGCCCAGTTCTTCTCGCATACTAGCGAGGGTAAGGTCGAAAGAAGAAGAAGTTGAAGTAGATGATGAAGACATTATTTGTATAGGTCAAGCAAATAGAGAATTGTGTATGCAGAAGAAGCAAGATGATAGTGAGAATGAGGAAAGAAAGTGGGGTCACCTGCATAAATAGCCAATAGAAGTAATTACTAGCCTTGGAAAGCAAAGAGGCGTGTCTTGTCAGAAAATGTCAATTGGTATCTCTGATAGGGCGTCGCCGAATGGGTGAAGAGGTGTATTAAATATCATTCTGACAAAACGTCTAATTGTGAGAAGAGTGGCGATGTTTTGGTTGAGTTCCCGAGAAAAATTCAAAAATGAACCGACTCTTCCACTTCTCTGGCTCATAGAATGAAGGTATTAGAAAGTAGGGGGCTATATGTATTGGATGGAAAGCGCACCTGTGGGTAATCAACTTATCCGGAGGCTTAGATGGCCCGGGGATACCCAACAGCTGTTTCCACTCCCACCAACTCCTGTCACATCTGTCAGTCTCGATTAGAGCATCACGACGCGCATGGGCAGTAGGACGTCAACATGGTCACATCATCATAACTTTTTAGGTTGAAATAGTCCAAGTCTTGGCTTATATATGTAAAGCTTAGGAAGGAAGCATCATCATCTTGTTCACTTTGTAACCCTATCACCATTTCTCTCTCAAACAATTTACTCAAAGATCCATTTTGTCCATTTTACTTATTGCTTGTCTTGAATCTTAGCTTATTTATTATTTTTGCCTTATTAATCTGCCTTACATGTTTATTCTTATCATCTGTAATTGGACTCGTTAAAGAGTTTTTCGGATCGGATACAACTCACTTATCTTTAAACCCTATAATACAAATCTCTAACTGAGTTTTTTG
Source organism: Anisodus acutangulus (assembly GCA_029783415.1). Taxonomy (NCBI): domain Eukaryota; kingdom Viridiplantae; phylum Streptophyta; class Magnoliopsida; order Solanales; family Solanaceae; genus Anisodus; species Anisodus acutangulus. Next base: position 11,498,523 of record CM056511.1, on the reverse strand, counting down.
GTTAGAACCGACTTCACCGGAAAACATAGTGGTATTACTGCTATGTCAAACCCACTAGTCCTTCAGCAATTCACATTTAGAACTGCAACTTGATATCCTAGTATTAATTAGTTAGTCTAATCTTCATTTAAGTTAAATCGAGTTAAATCAGAAAACTAAAAAGGTTGAGAGAGGACAAGATCGAGTTTTTCCTTTCCATATATTCTCAAAACAAAGTTTTGGACAACTTTCGGGACATAAACGCTGTTATTGTTAATTTATTATGGGAAAAGGTATAATATTAGCTTTATTGACTCAATAGTCATTTAAACAGCCCCCATAGTGTATTTGGTTGCAGGTTTGCAGCCAGTGTGATTCTTCTCCAAAATTAAACCATGTTACCCCTTCCGTCCTAATCTATATCATATAGTTTGATTGAGCACGAAATTTAAGAAATAAAATTTTTTTTTTGAAATTTGTGATCTAAAACAAGTCAAAGATATTTGTTTGGTTATAGAATTGTTGTCAAATAATAAAATGTATTATTATTTTGGGACTGACTAAAATAAAAAGTGTAAATTGGACAAATGGAGTAAAAAAGAAGAGAAATATCTTTTTGGTGGAGGCTGTAAAAGTGGCACATATTGTTTGATTGTGTCCGGCAGCCGAACCCTACTACTTTTCCTTTTAATTTGCAGAGGGGATTACAAAAGATGGTGCGGTATAGCTTATTCTTACATGTTCATGATTATATTGTTGCTGAATACTAGTCGAATATGTGCCCACGTATATTGTGTATCATATGTGTCCAAAGAGTCTTTGCCATAACTGGATTAATTGAGGTCTTAATTAAACCATTACATCATATGATAATAACAATAACAACATATTCGGTGTAATTTCACGAATGGAACCTGAGGAGGATAGGTTGTAAATAAATTTACCTTACCTTAGGAGTTAGAGATAGTGTTTCAAATAGACAATCCGCTAAGAATAACACATCATATGATGCGATTTGATAAAAAATGAAAAGAAAATAACGAAAATAGAATAAGAACTAAATGAACAGTGTGAACCATTAAATCAAATCACTAATCGAATGTGTAAACATTAAATCAAATGGCTAATCGCTCAACGAATCAAATTTATCCTCACCCTGTTGCCTTTCGTTTTCATGGATAATGTGACTATCACTATTAAAAAGATATGAATTACCTACGGATAATATTTGTACGTAGCTAAATGATTAAATTCATCATTAATTCTATTTAATAATAGATTATTGAAAGAAAAATTACTAGCATAAATTATTTTGCTATGAATTAGTTACAAGTTCGTATCTAATTTTAATTATGTAATGTATACCTTTTTCAATAGTGCCTACTTCTAGCTACGATGGTATTCTCTTTTTTTTTTTGTTCTCAATTTATGGGCTGAGCTGGGCTGTTCTTTTATCTTTTTACTGTAGCATTGTCGGTCAAGTGCTCGAAATTAGAAGTTCTTTGTCCAATTATTCTATCACTCAATAGTATTTACAGCTGTTGAGCTTACAAAGCTTCCATTTGCCCCAGAGACATTTCCCGAAATTAAAAGCAAACTCTGCATGCGGTGAACAAGCCCTTAGTGTTGGATTTTAAAGATAAGACAAACTCTTTTATGCAGGTAAGCTTAAAAGAAAAAGCAGGCTCAACAGACTCATAAGGCCCAACTCTACATTAAAGAAAAACGTCAACCCAAATGACTAGTGAAGATCAGTGGCGAAATCAAGAGAAACAAGTTAACGCGAAATAAATAAGTGATGACTTATTTATGGAGACAACAGCTAGCAAATGAATTAAACCCTGGAAGAAATCAAATCAAGTATCACGGAAGATCTTGGCGCAACAATCAAGTGTATCAAGCGTACCTCAACAAGAAAACAAGTATCAATTAATTAAGGAGTATTTAAGGGCGTCACATTTCTAAAGATTCGACTACGAGTACACAAGGAAGGAAGATCAATCCGTTGAATAGCTCTAATCTTATTCTTGGAAAATATGATTCATGACTCATTTTTCCGAGGATCAAATCTCTTGGGTTGTCATCTCTGCGAGTGCCTAACAGTTATTCTACAAACTATAAAGGACGACTCCAAGGACGAAGTAAAATATACTTTCGTCTCAACTTCTCAAGCTCTCTACTTTACTTTTAACAAGCATTGTAATTCTGAGTGATTTATAGTGTAAACAAAAAAGTGAGAAGAGATATAGTATAGTTGGTGAGACATTATATCAAAAGATTACGAGTGTTTGAGTGTAGACGTAGGAACTTCATTCAAACAATCATTGTACCAAACATACTTTGGAAAGAGCTGCAGAGAACACCCTTGCAACCCAAGGGGACGGGATTAGGATTCACATTGAATTCGAACCAGTATAAAAATATTTAGTGTTATTTATTTTCAATAATTTACTTTCTACATTATATCTGTTAGAAGTAGACTACTGATTCAAGGCAGTCGACTAGGAAAAAAGAAAAATTACATGCACTTTAAACTGATATCAGAGCAAGGTCTCACTTAGTAGCTTAACAACTTATGAGAAAAGATCTAAGGACTTGATATCATATTTCTGGAGAAATTTTACAAGACGGACAGTCCACTACTAGGCCACCCTACTTCAATGGACAACACTATAGTCATTGAAAATAAAGATTCAGAATCTTTTTCCAATCAACTGATTTTCAGGCGTGGTTGGTGATCCAGAAGGGACCAAAACCTATCACTGAAACAAAAGATCCAAAGGATGATAAGAGCAAAGTGGATTTGAAATCCTTTGATGTCACCAAGGAACAACAGGAAGTTATTCAAACAAATGCCAGAGAAATTAGCTTATTCTATTGTGCAGTTAGTGGTGAAGAATATGATAAAATATCAACATGTGAGATTGCCAAAGAAATGTGGCACAAACTAAAAGTTACTTATGAAGGGACCTCTAAGGTCAGAGAAGCCAAGATTGATGAAGCATTTTCCATGACTGGTGAAGAAAATATTGAGTCATTGTTTACTAGATTCGGCAAAATTATTGGTGAACTCAAATCCCTAGGAGTAGTATACTCCAACTCCCAGCAAGTAAGGAAATTGGTGATAAGTCTTCCACAGTCTTGGCAGACAAAAGCTATTGTCCTAAAAGATGAAAATCTGGACAAATCTACTTATGATGAACTTAGAGAAAATCTCATGGTCTTTGAGAAAAATCATATTAACAGGAACTAGAAGGAAGAAAAAAAAAGGTAGTTGTACTCAAATCTCAGGTTGAGGAAATTGATGAGGATATTATAGAAGATGAAGTTTCTATGATATCTAAATTTGTTCTAGAAGCCATGAAGAGATCTAGAAAGAATCGAAGAGGTACTTTAAGTTTCAGAAAAGGAAAATTTCAAAATGATAAATCAAGGAATGATGGAAAATGCTTTGAATGTGGTAAGTATGGTCACATAGCATTTGAGCGTCCGGAGTCAAAAAAAATCATTTAGAGGTCAACAAAAGCAAATATCATTCAGCAGTTGGAGTGAAGATGAACTCTCAAAAGGTAAAATGAAGAAGCTGAGAATGAGTTTTCATGGCAATCGGTGAAACTAGCGAGTTAAGACCTTATCCATAATCTAAGTGTCATGAACTCCAAGAGTTGTTAGACTAAACTCTTGAAGAGATGAATAAAGTTTTTGATGAATATAGGAAACTACAAAGACAAAAGAGAGACTGGAAAATTAGCTTAGAAGTGTGTGAAATCAAAAGAGACCTTATTCAAAAAGAAGTTCATGATTTACAATTACAATTAAATAGTTTGCACAAATCTACTAGTCATAGTTCTGTCAGATCAAACCAGTCGACTCGTAACAACAAGTCAATAGAAAAAAACCTATAAGTGATAAATCAACTACTAGCGACTCAACTGATAAGTTTATTGCTTACTTTAAGACAGATCGGTCGACTAAGTCTGCCAAATCAACTAATAGGAAGTCTATTACGAATATTAATAAAAGCAAGTCGACTAATCAGTATGTCACTAAAGAATACTTTTCTCATACTTATTTTTGTTATGGTAAAACTGGGCACAAATCCTATAACTGCAGATTTCGCTATTCAACTACTCCATGATGGATATGGAAACTCAAAATGATCTTGTTAAAACTAACCCTCAAGGAACCAAGAAAGCTTGGATACTTAAAAGAAAGTAACTACTCTATTTTGCAGGAACAACACAAAGAGAAATTAAAAAAATGGTATTTAGACAATGAGTGTTCAATCCATATGACTGGCGATAAAAGCTTATTCAAGTCAATTATGGACTTTGATAGAGGACTAGTAACTTTTGGAGACAACTCAACTGAAATTGTAACTGGTATAAGAACCATTACCTTTAATAACTCTTGTGATATTACTAACGTTTATTTGGTGAAGGGTCTTAGATATAACTTGTTGAGCATAAGTCAACTATGTGACTCTGATCTAGGGGTAAGGTTTAGAAAAACATGGTGTATGATTAAAGACCTATTTGGCAAAGTTGTGTTACCTGGAAGTAGGAACAAAAATGTGTCAGTTAAAAGTCCACTATGACACATCTGTTTAGCGTCAATAGAGGAAGATCCATGGTTATGGCACAAGAAGTTGGGACATGCAAGTATGTGACTAATAGAAAAACTTGCAAGTCATGAACTAGTTCTAGGATTACCCAAACTGAACTACTCCAAGGATCATATCTGTGATGCATGCCAAAAGGATAAGCAAACTAGAAACTCTTATAATTCAAAAGATATTGCGTCTACCTCTAAACCATTGCAACTACTTCATTTGGACCTTATTGGTCCTACAAGAATTGTCAGTATTGGAGGAAAAAGATACGTTTTTGTCATAATGGATGATCTTTCTCATTTTACATAAGTTATATTTCTTACTCATAAAGATGATACTTTAAAGAATTTTAATTTTTTCTAAGAGAAATTACATTGTGTAAAGGGATACTACGTCGCTTCTATCATAAGTGATCATGAAGGAGAATTTAGAAAATAAAGCCTTTGAAGAGTTCTACAATGAACATGGATATACTCACAATTTCTCTTCACCATGATCTCCTCAACAAAATGGTGTTATTGAATGAAAGAATAGAACTTTGCAAGATATGGCAAGAACAATGATTCTGGAAAATGAGCTACCACATCACTTTTGGGCTGAGGCTGTAAGTACAACCTGTCATATTTTAAATAGATGTTTCATTAGGCCAATTCTGAATAAAACTCCATATGAACTATGGAGTGGAAAGAATCCAAATGTAAGTTACTTTCATCCATTTTAATGTAAGTATTTTGTTCATAACAATGGAAAATACAACCTTGGTAAGTTTGATTCATAAAGCAATGAAGCTATTTTTCTTGGCTACTTAACTAATAGTAGATCTTATAGAGTATTTAATAAATGTGCATTAATTGTTGAAGAATCAATTCATGTGATTTTTATGATACTAATCACTTGGTCGAGTTGAATGAAGCAGGAGAAATGATAAGAAATAAAGCTAGACTAGTTTCTCAAGGATACTCATAACAAGATGGAGTCGACTATGATGAAACTTTTACTCCAGTTGCCCGGTTAGAATCAATTTGAATGTTTCTTGCATATGATGCCTTTAAATGTTTCAAACTTTTTCAAATGGATGTTAAAAGTGCTTTTTAAATGGTTTTATTAATGAAGAAGTCTTTGTTGAACAACCTCCTGGCTTTGAAAACTCTAAATTTCCTTATCATGTTTTCAAACTATCTAAAGCTCTATATGTCTTTAAACAAGCCCCAAAATCTTGGTATGATACGCTAAATGTTTTCTTAGTTGAACATGGTTTTTCTAGAGGCAAAATTGACTCAACTCTTTTTATTAAAATAACCTCGTATGGAAATCTTATTATACAAATCTATGTTGATGATATTATTTTATAAAGTTCTAACCCCTCTTTGTGTAAGAAATTTTCTAATCTTATGCAAAGTGAATTTCAGATGAGCATGATGGGAGAATTGACATTCTTCTTGGGACTACAAATTCACCAAACTGAGAAAGAAGTATTCATCAGTCAAAGTAAATATACCAATGAACTTATTCAAAATATTGGTATGAGTGATGCAAAAGTCATGGGGACTCCAATGAGTCCTACTTGTTAAATTCACAAAGAGGATTAAGGTAAATCAGTTGATGAAACAAAGTATAGAGGAATTATTGGCTCATTACTTTATCTTACTGCTAGTCGACCAAAAATCATGTTTAGTGTTTGCAAATGTGCCAGGTATCAGTCAACTCCTAAGGAATCTCACCTTAGTGTTGTAAAAATAATTTTTAGATACGGAATTGGAACAGTTTCGCATAGTTTATGGTACATAAAGACTAACTCCTTAAAATTAGAAGGTTTTTCTGATGCTGATTTTGCAGGGGATAAAGATGATCGTAAAGGGACAAGTGGTACTTGTCAACTACTTGGACAATCCCTAATCTATTGGAATAGCAAAAAACCAAGGAAGTGTGTCACTATCTACCATTGAAGCAGAATACATTATCATTGGGCAATGATGTGCTCAACTATTATGGATGATTTATCAATTAAGTGATTATGATTTTCTATTTAAACTTGTCAAAATTTATTGTGATAATTCTAGTGCAATTTGTTTGACCAAAAATTATGTTCATCACTCTAAGGCAAAGCATATAGATATTAAACATCATTGTATTATAGATCATGTTCTTAGGGAGCTATTGAACTACAATTTGTGTGCTCTAAGAAATAACTTGCTGACAAATTTATAAAACCTTTATTGGAAGAATTATTTTGCATGCTTAGAGAATCTCTTGGAATTAGTTCAAACACTTTGTGAAGATTATTTTTCCTTACTTGGACTCTCCTAAATTTCTCCACAAATTTATTTCGTTTTAATTACATCTAATTGTGATATTTATCAATGTATTAAATAATATTGTTTGAACTTATCTCTTGTCAGATCAATTAAGCATAATTATTGTTTTTTGTCAGTTCAAATCCCATTCCTTGAACCAATTCGCTAGCGGTTCTCTTCCCCAAAAAGCCTTTCCCCTTCTTGACTCTTCGTCCACCCTCTCTCTCTATTTAACTACCCACTCTATCTCTCCTTCTTCTTCACAACTCTCCTCCTTCCCCCAATATGGTCCTATCACCATGGCTAAAAACCAAAAATCCTCTAACCCCTCCACTAGAAGTAGTTCGCGCTTCAGGAACAAGGGAGAACCCTATTCTCCTGTTCATCTAGACACTGACCACTATGCCCATTCATCTTCCTCTAATGCCATTGACTCTGTTCCCATCAAGAATCTTGGGAAAAGGTACATTGATCATGATGTATGCTTCGACTCTGTAAAGAAAAGCAAACCTAACTATGAAGGTCTTCTTGATCTCAAGCAGAAGTTTTAGGATACTCCAAATAGGGTTTTTATCCTCTCCCTCAAAAACAAATCCATTGTCACTGATCGTATTTCTGATTTAGATCTCATGAAGTTATAATTTTCCAAGTTAAAGCATTTATTCTCTTATCAAGGCCGGGAAAGTTTCTTTCAAAATTCTACCCTCATTTATGAAACCCCTATGCGTATGTTTTAGCTAATCTCCGTTCCTCTAAGCCCAATGAATTTGAAACTCGTATTATGTTGGATTATGTTGTTCTTGACTCAATTCTTGTTTGTCCATGCTCTGATTTTTATGATTTTCCTAAGAACTCTTGGCCTGAGTCTCTCAATGTCCCTTTTGACCAAGCCAAGACAGTTCTATCTAATTTCCATAGTATTCTTGCTTAGTTAGGCCCTTTTAATATCACTTTTGAAGCTCGTGTTCTTTTCCACATTGTGTCCACTACCATTGTTCCCCATCTTGGTTTCTTCTCAAATATCATCTAAAGAGATTCCCTTATAGCCTATTATCTGCTTTCCAAAAAGAAGCTCAAATTATTTATCATTATCATAAACTACATGATAGAATGTGTCTCTAGTACCACCAGTTATCCCTATGGCATGCTCATTACGCGTATTTTTTAGGCTCATCTCATCAACTTGGATGATTATCTTAGCACTCTTGTCAAGAAATACTGCAATTCTAGGGATTTCGGTAGTATGGGTTATATTCTTTCTGGGGATACTTGGATTTCCAAGGAAGTCCCTGAGGAACCCCACCCTGGGTCTCCCTCCAAGTCAAAACCCTCTGATGTATCTCCTATCATGCCTGAATGTCATGTGGATGTTCTTTCGAAACTTAATGTCATTGATGCCAAAGTTGAGTTTCTTAAAGATTTGATGGCATCTTCTTTCTTCCGCATTAAAAAAATTAAAGACTCCACCAAAGAAACAGAAAGTGATGTTGCTCATCTAAGGGTTAAACTGGAATATATGATGAAGGAAGCTGTCAAATTTGCTACAAAGATGCAAACAAGTGTGACTGAAATGCATGGAAAATTCCTTGATACTCTTGAGGCTACCAAGGATGCAATTATCAACACTTTGGCCTACTTTCTTCTCCCTATTGCACAACAGTATTAGAAGAAGCATGAGGAGGGAGAACAGCAACAGTAGGAAGATGTGGAGGAACACTGATTTACATGATCTATGTTTTGTTAAGACTGTTTATGTGTTTTGGTGACTTTGTGAAACAATGTGCTCAGTATGGGACATAAGTCCTGATGCTTGTTATACTTGTTTGTTTTGTAGGGTTTAGTTCTATAATTATCTATGTAGTATTTCTTTTGTTTTCTTCTTTGTTTTTGATTAATGCCAAAGGGGAAGGAAAAGGAGGATACCAGTCAATATAGTCAACTACTCAGGGGGGCAGCAAGTCAACTATCCAAGGGAAGTACAATAAGTCAACTACTCATGAGGAGCATTAGAGTCAACTAACTCAGGGGGAGCATTAGTCGACACACCAACATGGAAGTTGACTATATACTTATCTTATTTGTTGTCATCATCAAAAAGGAAGAGATTGTTAGTGTTGGAGTTTAATGATGACAAACTCTTTTATGCAGGTAAGCTCACAAGGAAAAGCAGGTCCAGCTAGCTCATAAGGCCCAACTCTACATCAAGGAAAAATCTCAGCCCAACTGACTAGTGAAGCCCAAAGTGGCAAAATCAAGTGAAGCAAGTCAAAGCGAAATGAATAAGTGAGGACTTATTTATGGAGACAACAACTAGCAAATAAATCAAGCCCTGAAAGAAATTAGATCAAGTACCATGGAAGATCTTGGCGCATCAATCCAGTGTATCAAGCGTACCTCAACAAGGAAACAAGTACCAAGTAATTAATAAGTATTTAAAGATGTCACATCTCTAAAGATTCAACTATGAGTACACAAGAAAGGAAGATCAATCTGTTGAATAGGTATAACTTTATTCTTGGAAAATAGGATTCATGACTCCTTTTTTCAAGAATGAAATCTCTTAGGTTGCCATCTATGTATTCTACAAACTATAAAGGAGGCTTTAAGGACGAGTAAAACATACTTTCATCTCAAGTTTTGTACTTTACTTATAACAAGCATTGTAATTCAGAGTGATTTATAGTGTAAACAAAAAAGTGAGAAGAGATATAGTATAGGGGTGAGGCATTGTATTAAAAGGTCACGAGTGTTTGAGTGTAGACACGGGAACTCCTTTCAAACAACCATTGTACCAAGCATACTTGCAAAAAGAGCTGATGAGAACACCCTTGCAACTCAAGGGGACTGGATTAGGATTCACATTGAATTCGAACCAGTATAAAAACATTTGATGTTATTTATTTTCAGTAATTTACTTTCTGCATTATATTTGTTAGAAGTTGACTACTGATCCAAGGCAGTCAACTAAGATCTTCTTCGTCCTTCCCTCTCCGAAGAAGTCGGAGGTCAAGAATCCGTCTATTCAACAACATCCCTCTTGGGCAAGCAGCTTCTTTTTCGAAATTGTATAGTATTCAATAAAAGTTGATGCAATAGAAGCTCTTGATGCAATATCTGGTGGTGAAGGCATTCCAGCAAGAGCTCTTACTGTAACAGAACTAGGACCGTCAAACTTCAACTGTCCTTTTTTTTTTATTCAAGTGGGTCCTTTTCCAAGAGCAGAATGAGAATCAGAATTTCCCTCTTGGACTTTCACAAGCTTGTCACTGCTAGTACCATACTGTAACCACTAACCACCACGGGTTATGATGTGATAGCAAGCAGTCGATTTATCTTTAGTTCAACAACAATACATACTCCAAAGACTGGCATCTGAAGAGGATAGGACACGTAGATCGTATTCCTTTCTTTGTAAGTATAGAGACCGCTACCGATAGACCTGATTATTCGTCAAACAATACAGTTAAATTTGTAAATCTGGTTATAAACACGTGGATCAAGATGACCGAATTAACAAAGTAAAAATGAGTATTAACAAGTTAAGCTAAAGGAAATGTAATGATACATAAGTAAAATAGTCTGTAGCCCGAAGGCAATATGAGCTTTGAGTCTTTGGGCTAAGACCGCGTTTATGCCTGGAAGCTTCAGAAGCTGAGTAAAGAACTATAAACTAAGAGACATACAAAGTAAAGCATTTGATTTCTTGTATATATTTTCGGATGTTCTACAATTAGTATGAACGCCTCTATTTATACTTGTGATGGAGGGTACACAATTCATGTATTATGCCCTCTTTATTTCTCTGGAACAATGTTGTGCTACTTTTTCTTTTCTTCATTTCGTTAGTTGGCTCTGGAACGATGAAAATTTACCTACATTCAGTAGTTATATAAGATTATACTAATATTTTATTATAGTAATAAAAGTGAATATAAAGATATGTGTTATGTATTTATTGAATTGATTAAACAGCGGATGGAAACGTTAGTGTTTACCCTCGGGAGCTCATGCAAAGTAATAAAATTGTGGTTATATTTCATTTTCTAGACATCCATTTCACGGAGGGAGTAGTATATCTTGAAGTTGAAATTGCAAGTCCTAAAATACTACTCCCTATATTTGATTATTATGACCTAGGTAGCATGTAGAAGAGGATAAACATTAATCTAAAAAAGAAAACTTGACAAGATAGATCAAATAGAGCTGGAATAGTTTTTATGTTTTCTTTTTCTAATCTTTTTGGAGTAATAACAGATTACAATTATTATAATAATAGAAGATAAAGAAGAAATACTTGGATTTTTATAATATCAAATCACCCTAATGTCCATTCTTAATCACATCTTCTAAACTTAGATAATCTAAGTTAGATTCCCTCTTTTCAATGTAAAATCTTATTTGTGCTCCCTAATCCAACATGAATTCTATGCTATAAGATGTAGAGTTTACGACCAATCCAAATTAGTTGTTCATGGAGATAAAACCTTTTAGCCCATATTTTCATGTCCCCCTTTAGGAATGCTAGTGGGTCCATTGGGAGAGTAAATACCCTCTAGACCACCAAAGTACTCTAAATTAAAGGTGACTTTTTGCACAGGATAATTGAAGTAGCAAGGGAAGACTGAACAAGAAGAAAGTAAAAGGGGGGCAAATACTTGTGCTAACTTTTTCTAAACAATTTTTTATTTTCTGCATGGGGAATTGCCCTATTTATTTTCCATTTGTTCTTGAAGAATTGGTCTAGGAAAGAGATGGATATTTGGAAATAGGCAATGGACCACGCAATGTGGGGAACATATTCATGCAGAAGTTGAACTCGAAACTAAGAAAAAATAAGTTGCCAACTAAATGTTAGACAAAAATAGGCAGATATGTCTCATGATACTGTGTTTCTATTGTATTGGCTCAATGGTTTGCCATATTTAGCTGCCGAAACACCTTTGCACTAACGAATGTCATTCTTGCCTTTATAAACTACATACTCACATAAATGCTTATACATAAATTGAAATTGAGAATATATATAGAGAGAGAGCGCGCCCAAGCCCATTGGGGGTGGGCGGGCATATATCAGTTTATATCAGTTTTATATTCGAAAAATATGAACCGAATAAAAATCATGCTTTTTTTAAAAACCAAATACAACTTTAAAAAAAAATGTTATGTTCGGTTTATATCGCTGAACGTATCGGATTATATCGGTTTTTTTAGTGGGACGGGTCGGGTCGGGGAATTTATTTTTTTTAATTGAATTTCCAAAACTGAAATTGACATTCACACCTACAGTATCATGAAATTTCGACGTTGGAATCTATTGTGTATCGTGAGATGTTTACTAAAAAAAAAAGGAAAATTAGAAATCGATTTGAGGGAAAACACAAATTGATTGGGAAAAAGGACGTATTTCTAAAAATTGGCTGCGCCAAACCGTTGTGGTTTGACCGGCCCCGTCTCGAAAAAATACCCAAAATAAAAAAAATCAGGTAAAACGGACATCCGAGCGCAGAGTTATGACCATTTAAAGTTTTACCAATTTACAACTACTTTCTCTCCCTACATTTTATGTCAATGCTTCCGTGATATGTTAATCAAGTTCATGCCGCATGTGACTTCCATAAAAGCTTCATAGATTGACTTCAATGGCTATGATTCAAGAGATAGTAGTAGCCTAAAATAAAAAATAAAAAAATTATATATTTAATTCGGTTTTTCGGTTCGGTTCTTATCCAAAAATAAAAAACCGAACCAAATCACTAAATCCTGATTCAGTTTGGTTTTTCAAAAAATTGGTTTTTTTAAATAAAAAAAATCTAGAAAAAACCGAACCGAATTTCTGTTCGGTTCGGTTCAGTTTTTTCGATTCTCCGGGTTTTTCGCCCACCCCTAAAGCCCATTCAAATCAAATTGTAATAAAAAATTAACACTGCTTGCCCAAAATTCAACGTGTGCCACGGTAGGGGTGAGCACAGGTACAGGGTACCCAGATATCCGACCGGAACCGACACTAACGGGTAGGTTCCGGGTAGATATATTATAATAACGGGTAGGTTCCGAGTAGATATATTATAATAACGGGTAGGGTCCGGGTAGTAAAATTAGGAACCGATCAATGTCGGGTCCGGTTCCGGTTTCGGCAAATAGAGACAGGGTACCCGGACCCGGAACATATAAAATATTAAATATTTTAATTTTTTTTAGAAACATTTGGACCACTTTTAACTTTCTCCAAAATTATTTGTTGCACGCCTGCACATTGATTTTTCCCACCCCAAGACGTAAATATTTTAGCTTTTTCACCCCTTTATTCTAGAATGCTCTTTGTGCCCTAAGAGAAAACACCCAAAACTCTCTCAATAACAATGGCGTTTTAGCTACACCACTGAGCTTCATCGTCGTCGTTGTTGAAGCTTTCTCTCAGGTACTTTCATCGTTGTCGTCATTGAAGCTTCACCTTTGCCTCTTTCTCTCCTTTGGTTGGTTCACGTCATTCCTAAAATGCATATGGGTTCATATCTAACTCTTCAATTTCTTTTTAATATCATATGCTTCTGTTCTATATCAAGCGATACTCATCTTCAATTTGTATTACTTTTTTATTTGAAATGTAAATCTATTTTTAAAATTTGTGTATATTTTTATAGTTGTGAAGATGAAATTTAGGGATTTACTAGTATAATAAAGCTTTTCTTTTGTATTGAAGAGCTTATGAACACGAAAATAAGTTTAATTCAGATATTTTCAAATTTATTTTGAAATCAACACGTTCAATTAATTGAGTGTCAAATTTGGCTTGCAATTTTAGGTTTTGGTAACAGAATTAGCTTTTCTACAATGAATAAGTTTTCTAAAACTTCTTATAAGGGTACTAAAAACTCCGATTGCAGGCTAAAAAATTACTTAATGAAATTATTTTAGAACTCTTTTTTATTCTCATAGGCTTAAAAATTGTTGCTTAATTTGTGTTTTTTATTTACAGAGTACCCAGGAACTTACCTGTACTCTGCGGGTCCGGGTAGGTTCCGGGTAATGCTTGCTACGGGTAGGTTCCGGGTAGTAAATTTAGGAACCGATCTTTTACCGGGTAGGGTCCGGGTAGTTAAAAAATGTTAGGGTACCCGAACCCGTTCACCCCTATTCCACGTGTATTATCCATTTAAGATAGTTGCAAAAGTAGTTGTGGACTAGTTGGTAAAGGTAAAACTTTACGTGCATTCAATGTTTACCCTAAATAATTTCGTTCGAATTGGGTTGTGGAATTCAAAGTACGGAGTAACCACTATATATCTCACTCTTCTTTCTTACTTTTTGTCTGAATAGTTAAATAAAGAATTCAGTGGTACATATTGTTGGAAATAATTCAAGTCTCTCGACAACTTCTTTGCATTATTTAGCAGGTAAACTGTTGGTCGAAAATTAAAGGAATTACTACCAACTTTACAAGCGCAGACACAAAAAAGAGGAAATGTCATGTCTCCCTATAGAAGAACCCAATAAAGACTTGGAAAAGAAATTGCATAATCCTGTTCATTGTTCAACTAAATTTTTGGCCCCTAGCCCCCTACGAACCTCTCCCAACATATACTTCTCTCATTGTGGAATTGAACAGCTTTGTTCCGATTGTGTGTGCCCCCCACAAGTCCCTTGTGGTTAAAAATGAATAGTGAAATCATATCATCGGCTATAATGGAATGTAAAGGTTAAGAGAATCTAGACACCTGGGGTTTTGGTTGTAGAATTCCTCTTTATCTTTCCCTAGGAAACTTGTGCTACTGAAGATGATACTATTGTTCTCTTTGAGTGTCATCACTCATTTTAATGAACCGTAACCGTGGCACCTAAAGAGCTGCTAATCATTAGGTGAATTATAAGATTCAATAATGAATTAACTCATTCATCCCAGAAAAAATTAATAAGATGTTAAAATATTCACATCAATGGTTTAAGGGATGGATGAACTGCTTATATGGACTTGATCAATCCTTCCTCACAAGCTAGCTTTTGGGGTTGAGTTAGACATAAGATCCATTTTTTACATTGTATTAGAGCAAGACCATCTCAATTATTATTTCCCGATAGTGGGCCCATATTAAAATTGCCTACGCACCAGATGTCCAGCCCTGTGCGGTGGTGGGGTGTTAAAATATCCGACATCGGTGATTTAAGGGATGGGTGGACTCATTATATGGACTTGGGCAATACTCCCCTCACAAACTAGCTTTTGACGTTGAGTTAGGCTCAAATTTTATTCTTTACCGAACAGATATAAATAAGTCGCCAAATCATTTAAACATCAGTGGAAGAACTGTTGGAAATTTACTAATGTGGAATTAAATTTATCCAATTATTTATGACTCGAACAATTGAGGCCCCGCACGTTGGAATTGTCGTTTCCACACATGTGCAATCTTAGTGCCAAGTATCGTAAATTTCGTTAATGAAAGAGATATTGGTACGTAAGTGAAATGTTTAAGACATAGAATGATGGACGGTTATTTGTTAAATGACAAGTGTTCCACGTTGGTAAACGAAGAAGGATTGTGCGAAGTGTAAGATGGAACGGTTCAGAAAGGGCCGCGGCGCCTCCCGGACTGGGCCGCAGCGCCGCGGCTCCCCCATTGCAGTGCCGCGGTGCTAATTCACTGGTTGACCACTGGAGCTGCGGTTCTAATGGTGCAGAGCCGCAGGGCTTCCCAGGCAGTGAGTACTCGATGGAAGTCCAAAAGTTTGGCTGATTATGGAGAGGTTTTGGAGCATTAACTTGGTAGTTTTTCCTCCATAACTCAGTCATTATTTGGCTGCATTATTTGGTGGTTTAAAGGGCCATTACATGGCATTTAAATGACCATTACATGAGCACTTGAATAGGCCATCTTGCACACCTATAAATTGAGGCCTTTGACTCAATTCTATAGAAGAACAGATATGAACATATGAACAGAAAAACAAGTTCACAACACCACAAAGAGATCAGATTTTCCTAATATCAATCCTTCTCTTAGCAATCTTCATTATTCGTGTTCTTCATTGAGATCATTTGTGTAGGCTTTGCACACTTGATAGTTTGTTGTTTCATCTTGGGAGACTATTCTCCACACTTTCGTGAAGCCTATATACGGGGACAATCTTGTCTTAAAGACATAGAGTGATCTCTTGACTCAGCCGGTGATATTGTGTTTATCGAATTGGTTGCTAAGTGTTTCAGGTGTTAACTTAACAGACGAAGGACTCTAACCATTCGTATTCTCAGCGGATCTACCAACCACAAGTGTAGCAGTCCATGTTCTTGTATTTCCGAATACAAGTTCCATATTTGAAGTTTCAATTAAAGATCAAGTTATTGACAACTTGTTATTGTCCTCTTTGTTGTTTATCCTTTCGATCACTGTAATATTTATTTACTATTTTCGTACCTACTTTACACATATCCAAAAGTTTTAAGACAAGATTGTATTAGTGCTCGAAAGATGTTAGCCAGCAGATATGGTCCCAAATCTGGCTGTGGTTTTCTTCTTGAAAACAGTTATGTTGACAGTTCTGTTAACAGTTCAAACACTATCTCTGTCAACAACTGTGCTTTCAAATCTGGTCCTAGTTTTGGTTCTCTCTTTGACGACAGTTACAAATCTGTTTCCGTCAAAGGTGGGATCTCTGGATCTGATGTTGAGCTTCAAGATACTGCTGATAGTCATGTTTGTACGGCTAAAGATCAAGGACGAGTTGGTGTCACCGCTCCCGAGGGTGGTAGAAGCAAGCACCCACGAGAGGCTGATGATGTCAACTGGGACAAGAAGAGAAGGCTGAAGATGATGTTCTATCATGTAACCAAAGGCCTATATCTTTCCCAGACAAATGATCTGAATTATGGTATGGAGGATATGGACACTCAGTCTAACTGAAGTGGGCCAGAATTCAAAGGTTTAAGTTAATCCTTCTTTATCAATAATATGTTTAGTTAATATCTGAATAAAAGTGTGTAAAGCAAGGCTGGGAATATGAAAGTGTTTTCATTAAAAACTTATATTCCCTACACTCTAAAATGAGATATTGAATCTCAATCCTTTCCGGTTAAAGATTGGACTATTGTAAACAAAACTTAAAAGATCCGTTCTTTTGAGTGTAGTTATGACAAGTGTGTAAAATATGTTCGCACATACGAAGGATAGAGATCTACTGACTGTGCGAAAACTGTTACCACTCTTAAGTAAGCGTCAGGGATTTTCCTGGGTACCAATCACAAGGGAAGAAGACTAAAAGATAATGGCTTATCTTAAGACGTTGAACCTGTCACACTATTTGACAGAAGATCCTTCATTTGATAGAATGATATTGGACACTCAGTCGTACAAAGCCTACGGACGACTGGAGTGGGCCAGAATTCATTTGATAGGAAAATTAATGGACACCTAGTGAGGTGGGCCAAAGTTTCCAGGTCTTAAATGATCTAAAGGCCAGAAGAAAGGCAGAAAATTAATGGACACCTAGTGAGGTGGGCCAAAGTTTCCAGGTCTTAAATGATCTGAAGGCCAAAAGAAAGGCAGAAAAGAAATTGGACACTTAGTCTGCCAAAACAACTGGAGTGGGCCAGAGTATCCAGATCACATATGATCCGGTTACGCCCTAACCACGGGCAAGAGGTTATTCATGTGAAGCAACGCCACCTCTAAAGTAGAAGGGGTTGGAGAGGTTGTCCTCAATAAGACTTCAGGGAATGGGATCACTCTAAAAGAAGGTGATACATGTCTCAAACTTGGTTTAAGGGACGCTTATGGTCAAGCTGGTTTGAGACTAGTCCAACAGGTATGTAATAACTAAGAATGGTACAATATGTCTGTAGCTAAATGAATGATATATTTGTAATTCGTGCATCTATGCCATCATAGATTAAGACACGTTAAATAGAAAGTTATTCAAAAGCTAACGAAGTTGAGATTGTTTCCTTCTGTCGACATAAACCCTCAAAATGAATGTGAGGTAGGCGAAGAGGAAAAATCACACACTCCGTCAAAGGAATAACGAAAGAAGCACCGCTCCTCTAGAACTTAGTCACACCTACATGGATGATTTGAAGTTTGTACAAAAATAGAGGGGGGAGACAAGTACTTTGTGACCTTCATTGATGATGGTACAATGTATTACATCCTTTGTTTGTTGAAAAGAAAAGATGAAGCTGTTGAAGCAGATGAGCGCTACAAAACAGAAGTTGAAAATCAACTCAGCCTACGGATTGAGGAATTCATAGTGATAGAGGGGGAGAATGTGAAACATCGTTCATCAAACGAGTGCTTATTACTCACCTCAGTCTAACGATGTTAGCCAAGCACAAAGCCGTATGCCTAAAATATGTGGCAAGGCAATCCTTACCGCTAATGCGATTCTCAACAGAAATACGCATAAGGATAAGGATAACCCTCCGTGTGAAACATGGAAAGGATTCCACCTACAAATGTTGTGTTGTGGGGTGGCTTGGTAGAGGTTGGATTACCAAAACAGGTCAAGTTGGACCTAAGACTGTAAATTGCATATCCACTAGATCAGCAAATAACAGTATTGCTTATCGCCTCTTGGTGTCAAAGAATGCTGAATTCTTTGAAGATAACTTTCCTTGAGAAGGAAAAAGAAATAATTGCTCAAGGTTAACGAGAACCCGCGAGGGTCTGACTGTCCGGAACTAGACATTCCGTATCTATAAGACTCGGAAGTTGCTGACTATCCGGAACTTAACATTCCAGATCTACAGAACTTAGGGATTCTAAATGTTGAACCGAGACGGAGGAAAGATGGGACAAAGACTCGTTCTAGGCCTTCTAGCTTGTATAGTTGATAATGAACCATGGACAATTAACAGAGAATTGTAATCTCCAGAAGCGCTGCTTTGGAAAGAATCTACAGAAAGAGAAATAGATTTCTTCATATAGAACCATACTTGTGTAATGGTTGACCTTCCTCCGGGAAAAGAACATTTGGGTTGTGAAAGTGGATACTCAAAAGTGAGTACCAAGTAGATGGATCTACTGACGAGTATAAGGCCTCGTCTACTTGTACATGTGCTCCCCTGTGAATAGCTTAACATCCAGGGCCATTGCAGTCTTACGTGGCATGAATGTTGAAACAATCTTCCTAACCAGAGAGTTGGAAGGGAAGGATCAGAGTTGGACTGTTGGGCTTCTTCCTGGACTTTCATTTTGGTCTCTGAAATGTTTACATTTTGGTCCTGGAAGTTTCAGATAAAACAGAAATAATGAATCTGACAACAGAAATATTGACTCTAAAGTTAGAAAGCCAACAGTTGGAAAACCCAACAGTCTGAAAGTGGAAGTCATATTGAAATAAAAGTCTCGATATGAAAGATATGGGTATCACAGATGACATCTTAGGAATTGAGATTTCTAAGACATCTAATGGACTGGTCTAACTCCAAACTCATTTGTGAGTTAGTTGACAGTCTCGTTGAAGCCACCAATGGATATGAATCATAGAACTGATTGGAATCATGGTGCACCCATATACAATGAGCGATATGTGGAGGTCACATGTAGTTCAATGTATTGTACACAGTACAACTGACCTGGTATCGGCCTATAAAGTAGATCAGTTGAACTAAGGTTCACTAGTGATTCTGGAAATGATCGATAGAAGGCGTTAAGTTAGATATGACGATATCTGAAATATTCGCTTATCTACAGATTGTGGTATTCTGGATGTCCAGCGGTTCTGAGAGAGCACAGTGTTGCAAACTGGACATCAGATATGAAGAACACCAAAGCCACAAGTAAATGTATATGGTGGGTCTTGGAAAATCCTCTAAACAAACTTGCATCGGCCGATTCATGATGAAATCGGAGTTTATCGCTTTAAACAAATCATAAAAGAAGTTGAGTAACTTTATGACTCCTTAGAGGACGTCCCTTATTGGGAGAAACTCGTGACTTCAGCAGTTATACACTGTGGCTATCAGGTCGGCTTCAGGAAGGGCACGAATGACGGCGTCTGGACATATCTGTCGGATCTGTCGGAGACATAATACAGTATGGCAATTGATTATCACGGGTGTTACTTCCTTGATTACTAATCAAAGGATATAGCAAACCCTTAACTAAGGGACTACCCGAAGATCAAGAGTTCTGCCTGTCTAAGGGAATGGGCTTAAAAATCCAAACAATACGAACATTTGCAGTGGTAACCCAACCATACTGACTGGAGATCTCAAGAATTTGGTTCAATGGGAAAACTAAGCTGCAAAAGGTTCAGTTGAGCACTTCGGTGGAAGCAAGAGCACTTCAGATGATGATTTCTGTAAATAAACGTAAATCCAAAGTCGTTCCTACGATAGACAAAAAGTGCTACCTGCATGGTGGGTAAAGGTTAAGCTTCCAAACCTTTAACGATCCTCAAACGGTTGAGGTTAAGGTTGTGGTATCTTTTAATGATTCCTAACACTTATGAAGTGGGGTATAGCAAGATACCTTGTAGGAGATCACTTATTTAAGTGCGAGGACAGGCCGTCTCAAATGAACGCACTTAAGAATCCAAGTGAGTCCACGACCACAACTGACAGATCAAAAGAAGGAATGAATAAAGGGGATGTATTATGTTGGTACCATTGTCTTGGCTTACATTAAACACTGACGGTTCAAGACATCACGTTCACCGCACAGTAAGTAAGTCCGATGGTATCAACTAGGGAAGGTTCAAAGCGTAAGCTACCTATCCTGATGCAATATCTTCTCGTTGAAAGATTGCTGAAAGTAGGCACGTTGTGTGTGCGCCAAAATCTCTTTCAAGAGGAGATTGTTGGAAATTTACTAATGTGGAATTAAGTTTATCCCATTATTTATATATCGAACAATTGGGGCCCCGCGCGTCGGAACTGTCATTTCCACACACGTGCAATCTTAGTGCCAAGTATCGTAAATTTCGTTAATGAAAGAGATATTGGTATGTAAGTGAAATGTTTGAGACATAGAATGATGAACGGTTATTTGTTAAATGACAAGTGTTCCACATTGGTAAACGAATGAAGGATTGTGCGAAATGTAAAATGGAACGGGTCGAAAAGGGTCGCTATGCCGAGAAGGGCCGCGGTGCCTCCCGGACTGGGCCGCAGCACCGCGGCTCCCCATTGCAGTGCCGCGATGCTAATTCACTGGTTGGCCACTGGAGTCGCGGCGTCGCAACTCTAATGGTGAAGAGTCGCGACGCTTCCCATGCAGTGACTGCTAGACGGAAGTCCAAAACTTTGGCTGATTATGGAGAGGTTTTGGAGCATTAACTTGGCAGTTTTTCCTCCATAACTCATCCATTATTTTGGTGCATTAGTTGGTGGTTTAAAGGGCCATTACATGACATTTAAATGACCATTATATGGGCACTTGAAGAGGCCATCTTGCACACCTATAAATTGAGGCCTTTGGCTCAATTCGATAGAAGAACAGATATGAACATATGTACAGAAAAACAAGTTCACAACACCACAAAGAAATCAGATTTTTCTGATATCAATCCTTCTCTTAGCAATCTTCATTATTCATGTTCTTCGCTGAGATCATTTGTGTAGGCTTTGCACACTTGTAAGTTTGATGTTTCATCTTGGGAGACTATTGTCCACACTTCCGTAAAGCCTATATAGGGGGCAATCTTGTCTTAAAGACAGAGAGTCATCTCTAGACTCAGCCGGTGGTGTTGTGTTTATCTAATTGGTTGCCAAGTGTTTCAGGTGTTAACTTAACAGACGAAGGACTCTAACCGTTCGTATTCTCAGCGGATCTACCAACCACAAGTGTAGCAGTCCATGTTCTTGTATTTCCGAATACAAGTTCCATATTTGAAGTTTCAATTAAAGATCAAGATATTGACAACTTGTTGTTGTCCTCTTTGTTGTTATTCTTTCGATCACCGTAATAGTTATTTACTATTCCCGTACGTGCTTTACACATATTCAAAAAGCACAACATAGTTGTTTCGAACACAACTCGAAACCAAGACATAAAGTAAAAGAACAAGATCCGCCACCGGCCACCACGAATTGATGTGGTTAGCTCACTTTGACAAGAATCAGCTAAAGGCTAGAGTAGGATCACACAGATTCCGCTGCAGTGCTAGTAGAAGGATATGCATAGAGAGTACGTAGTTTGGTGAATTAAAAACCTAGTAAGTCATCGATCCATACCCCATCTTATTCCTCGGAGCAAGACTTTAAAAATATGTGTAAGAAGATGATAATGCATAACACACAATCTCAATATAAGCGTAGCAGGTATATTAAGGATTTACTAGTCAAGCACGCCAATAATCACACGGTGGACCTTCATGGTGAACAACTAAACCTAACAAATGGACCTCACAGATAGAACTGCTAGACCTAAACAAGTGGATCCTCGCAGATAAAACTGCTAGACTTGAGAAATGAGCCCTCACGGATAAATTGCTCAACATAAGTCTAACATGAACCGGTATCAAGTCAATAACAGAAAGCATGTAAGACATACAATGCAATTTATCAACATCATTTGATGCACAAATAACCATATCATGAAATGTCACTACGTATGTAAACGTTGCAATTAATCAGTGCAACTATATGGCATGCTCAGTTTATCATATTAGATGTAGAACATGCTTCAAAAGTATCATATTATATGTAATCATAAAGAGTATAGCATAACCACAGAAGAGGTAGAAATTTCAAATACTGCATATAAGCTCATAAGCTGCATACACGTCCTAGTATACACACACGGCCCACATCATATTGAAATTTAAAAGCATCGATTGCATGTTTCTAAACATGCTTTTAAAAAACAAGTAATCCAAAAATTAAAGTTTCACTTACCATAAAACTGACAAGTTTCCTTTTCTTGAAATGTCAAATTCAATTGACCTCATACGACCTCAATTTATGCAAAATAACATTAACAACCTCAATTATGCTAATCGGAATCAATCCCTTATTTTTAGGTCAAACCTAAGTCAAAGTCAATGCTTGATTAAATTATTCAAACACTGAAATAAGTTAAAGATTTGGATTAAGCATAATTTATCACATTGTCACGAGTCAAATCTTGCACTAAGTCACGACAGGGCACCTGACGAGTTACTATCCATGTGAACCTTCTAAGTTATGATCATACATTATTAACAAATAACAATAGGAGAAATTTTACTAACAGTATCAATGTATAGATAAATGTGAAAGCATTAACAAAAGTATCAACTATGCCCATACTGTTGGTATTCTATGGTACTTTATAGAGCAGTACGGGAAGTAATAACTATTACAAATGTTCGAAAGGATAAATAAATGGTCAATCTTCAAAACTGCCGCATGTGTGTTGTGTCTTGAATCTTGATCACCTTGCAAAGCCAATGTTGAGAACTGCCGCAAGTTTATTGTGTCTTGAATGTTGATATCCTGAAATCAAGAAACAACTAAATCTGGATGGTTATAACGTTGTGTGTTGAGTCGAGGATAGCCCTCTATCCTTAAGACAAGATTGCCCCGTATATATGTTTTTACGTTAGCGGGCAATAGTCTCCCAAGATAAAACAACACTTTAATCTCAACGCTACAAAGCCAATAGGTTGAGCCTGGCGAAGAAAACAAATATGACTTGATTTGCTGAAGATATGGAATAGGAAGGAAGAGTTTATGTCTACTCTTCTCTTTTGTCTCTGTGTATATAGTGTGTCTCTGTAGTGTATATCTTGTATATACGTGAGGGTTTGGTCACTGTTTTTCAGCCACTGTTTTGCTGAATGTCAGCCACTATTTTGCAGAATTTTCAGCCACTGTTTTGTGCTGAAAATGCCATTTTTCTGGTCAGTTTTCGGCCTGTTTTCTGGCCTCCTGTTTCTTGCTGTATTTTCGTCTATGTTTCTGCCACTGAATTGAGCCAAAGAAGGCTCAATATATAGCAAGGAGAAGGGGTTGTACAACTGCCCAAAATATGGATGTTAATGGCCATTAAAACAGTCAAGTAAATGGCCATCAAGGAGGCTGAATTACAGCCCACAACCCACAGGCCCGAGAGCCTGGAACCGGAACCGGACGGGACGGGCGGGCGGCGGCAGCGCGCGCGTGGGATTAGCCTTGAACCCAAGCACATCTAGGTCTTCCCTCCTTTAAACACATGGGATACCCCTTGGGGTCCCAAACCCTTTACCAATTAGAGACTTATATAGAGAGCAATTCTTCCTATTCCCACCGATGTGGTAGATTTGTCCCACACCACATTTCCATGTCTCAAACACCTTACTTCGTGGACCAATATCTCTTTCATTTCTCAACGAAATTAGACTATTCTTGGCCCTACGGTCATCTACTCACTTCGTAGATCATGCATGTGCGAAGAGACAAGGTCTCCAACATGCGGAACACTAGTGTTTAATTCATCAAAGATGGGTGGACGCATCTCCCCGCCAAAGGCTAATTTCCAACACATACAACCCATAAATTGGCTAAGTCGTGGAAGTACTAAATCTGAATATAAAATACGAGTTATAGTTCAGAAGTAAAATACTAAATTTGTAAAAAGATGAAGTAGTCGTCATGATCAAATGGTGGCTCACCTCAACTAGAAGGAACTGATGAAACCTGGACACTAATTAACTATGGGGTCACCACCTGCTACACCTACACACACAACATCTCAAGGTACATGAACCCACCTCTTACCCGGATTTCTGTAATACTAGCATCTGCCTTCGATTGAGGACTTCATTAGGTCGAACAGAGTATGCTCAACTGACATGCTGATGAAACATGATAAACAACCAAGCGACTATCATACAAGATATAACACGCTTTTGAGAACTGAAAAAACTAACAAGATCATATCACAATTTGCATAAAATTCTGAGAACTGAAAAAACGATAAATCATGCAAACAACTAAGCAATATCATGTCATATTACTGAATCTGCTACAAAGTATCTAATCATGCAAAACTACACTCTAAAACTCTCACGGCAACTATTAGATACTTGAAACTAGTCAATCTACCTCATGCTTTCTTACTCACATGAATTAGATGGTTTAAATTATATTCAAATAATCTACACATATAACATGCTTTGTTGGAAAAGCAAGCAAACTAAAAGTTCACGCCTCACTTATCTAAAATCCAATAGTCAAACCTTTACTTGAATTTCCAAAGTCAGTCAAACGAGCTCCAATAGCTTTAATCTATTTAAAGTCATCAATAACGAGCCCAAATTAATTTAGGAGAACCATTCTCATAATTTTAAAATATCTGAAGGAAAGTCAACTTTTCATCAACTCAAACCTGTCACTAGCGTCAACGATCCAAAATTTGAAATTGATTACACTTATGCATTACGTAGAAACTGCAAAGGAATTAAATATAATAATCAAATTTCTCTTTTGATTATATCGAATTCTAAGTCAAATAAATGATTTTTCATTTTTAAAATTAGGGAGAAAATCTCCAACTCAAACTTTCTAACTCTCATGATTTCGCGGATAAAATTCGATGAAATTTACACATAATCAATAATCACATACATATTCGCCCAACTCCCATCTTTTTCTTTACAAATTGAAAACATACTCCATAAACTTATTTGCTTTCTTACAGTTATACTCTCTAGTTTCTTAACTTTCTTATAATTTTTCCATTCCATGTACTGGTGATGACTTGTTATTTATTTAATCTGAACTAACAAACACACGTATGAATACATACTATATTCAACTATTCAGAAGCTTTTATAATTAGTAACATATTTTTCAAGCTTTCTCAATTTAGATGGCTTGTTAGTGTAATTAACATTTTCTTCCTAATTCTTCTTCTTCTTTTATTGTTTTGCTTTTCAAAACTTAATGACATTGAATACGAATTGCTGTTTCTTATTTCTACGTGCAGTGAAAAATTAAATACAAGTTACAAATGAAGAAAAGTTCAATTTTATGAGAAAAATGCAGCAAAAATATTACATTCTTACAGGCGTTTGTTAAAAAGAAATCTAGAATATAGAGAAATCATATTTGCAAGACCTAATTTGAAGAGTGAAGACAAAACTTTCGTATAACCTGAACCCAGTAACAAAAAGCAATAAAAAAATCTTACTAATAAATGTCATTTCACTTTATATTTCATGTCATTTGGACGTTTTCTAACCTCAAGTAATGTCAATTGGCGTATTACCGATGGGGTCTCTTTGGTTTTGTGTGAGCAACACGGTTTGTTGTCAACTTTTGGGCGGATTTCGTCCGAATGCACTGGTCTTTAATTTTTGCTCTTTGCTTAAAAAAGTGACTCAAACTATCTTTGAAGTTTTTGGTTCGAACCCTGCTCAGTTAAAAATTAAAAAAAAAATCACAAGGTAGACTGTCTTTAAGGCAATCTCTGTCTTAAGGTAGAGTTTGTTTTATGTCTAAAGTCAAACAAGTAAACTATGTCTTGCAAAATCTAAATTCTACCTTGCAAATTATTTTTAAATTTTTGACTGAGCTGGAATTCGAAACGAGAACCTAGAAATGTTTATGCCAAGGGAAAAATTAAAGCATTTCTAATTTGATAGGCAAAAATTAAAAACCACCTTAAAATAAGGGCATTACTTCGAATTGCCCGTTTGTTGTTGGGCAATCCCACGGTCAGAAATGTTAAAATATGATCACGCATAACCCAAATAAATCTATGATGTTCCTTTCTTAATTCGTTAACTTTTGTGTTGGTTATGTAAGCTTTGGCTAATTTTGACAGTCCTACCAACAACTATCAGGTGGCCCATGGGAGTTTTGCCATTCAGATATGGTATATGATTGGCCTACTAATTGTTTTTTTCAAAATGGGATATTCTCCGCCCCAGAAAAAAAAAACTTACTCGTATTTAGTCTTTGCACCATACAACATTACTTATCATAAATCAAGTTATAAAATGAAATATTTATTAATCATAATTAAATAATTAATTTATTATAAACACATACCATACATTTACTGAAGAATAACCTACACAAATGTACATTTTTTTGCCAAATTGCACCCTTTACCAAATTTTCAAGGTTTTAACGGGCATTACCATGTATTAACACCCAATCTATTTTCTCCCAAACTCGATGTTTCACACAAAAACAACACCAACGGCCCTTCCTCCATCTTCGACCATAAATTTTCTCTTTTCCTTTCATCCTCCTCCTGGTCTTCTCTTTCAATTTTTTATGCACTACTCTTATGGCTTCCTCAACCTTTTCTCTGCGTTTTCTTTCCGTTACACCGCAAATCTTCTCTAAATAGGTTTAGAGAGAGATGAAAATACAAAGTTGAGTGTTGTCTTCATCGTCTTTGATTGAATCTCTTACTTTAATACCCTTTGACTTGGTGAATAGTTCAAGAAAATTTTTAAGAATCACCATTAAGATTCATTTGAAGCTTGCATTCAAAATTTAAAATTTATTAGTAATTGTTTTTTTGTCTGTCTAGTTGAATTTGTTGGAGACACCTAGATGAGGCTGTATATAAATTTTGAGAAAGATTTGAAAGAAATAATCCCCTTGATTATTTTCATTAATTGAAAGGTATATATACAAGTTACAAAATAGGAGAATCCTATTCCTATTCTATTCCTAAAATCTTATTCTACCATAATTCTAACTATACAATTATGGTAAGTGTATAATGTTGGAAATTTTCCTTTGGCGGGGAGGTGCGTCCACCCATGTTTAATGAATTAAACACTAGTGTTCCGCATGTTGGAGGCTTTGTCTCTTCACACATGCATAATCTACTAAGTGAGTAGATGATCGTAGGGCCAAGAATCGTCAAATTTCGTTGAGAAATGAAAAAGATATTGGTCCACGAAGTAAGGTGTTTGAGGCATGGAACTATGGTGTGGGACAAATCTACCACATCGGTGGGAATAGTAAGAATTGCTCTCTTTATAAGTCTCTAATGTGGTAAAGGCTTTGGGACCCCAAGGGGTATCCCATGTGTTTAAAGGAGGGAGGACCTAGATGTGCTTGGGTTCAAGGCTAAGCCCACACGCGCGCCGCCGCTCGCCCGTCCGGTCCGGTCTCGGGTCGTGGGTTGTGGGGACTTTCTGATATTATCTTTTTGGATCCCAAATTACTTAATATTTATAGTTTGGTCCCTAGAGTTTTTGGAAAGTTGATTTTGGGGTGACGGTAGGCAGAAAATCAACTTTCTGCCTACCGTTGGACTATTTTTTGGAGCATTAACCAGCCATTACTTGGTTGATTAACTCCTCCATAAACACCCTCCTTCAATGGCCATGAACAACCTCACTTATAGCCTTTATCATGCCATACTAATGGCCCTAAACCAGCCATTAACAGCCCTCCTAATGACTATTTACAACAGTTTTTTGGCAGTTGAACAGCTCCTCCTCCATGCTATAAATTGATGCCTCCTTTGGCTCAATTCGTGACTGGAAAATAGATGCATACAGTGACAGAAAATAGCATAAACATAAACTGAAAGTTAGCACAAAACAGTGAGCTAAACTGTGACGAAAATCAGTGAGCAAACACACACATATACACAAGATATACACAAGAGAGACACACTATATACACAGAGACAAAACAGAAGAGAAGATAGAAACTCTTCCTTTCTTTTCCATATCTTCAGCAAGTCGATTCATGTTTGTTTTATTCGGCAGGCTCAACCTATTGGCTTTGTAGCGTTGAGATTAAAGTGTTGTTTTATCTTGGGAGACTATTGCCCGCTAACGTAAAAGCATATATACGGGGCAATCTTGCCTTAAGGAAAGAGGGCAATCACTCGACTCAACACACAACGTTGTAACCATCCAGATTTAGTTGTTTCTTGATTTCAGGTTATCAAGATTCAAGACACAACAAGCTTGCGACAGTTTTGAAGATTGGCCTATTTGTACAACAAGATTCAATTTCTGAATATTGAATATTTGTTTATCCTTTCGAACACTTGTAATAGTTATTTACTTCCCGTACTGCTTTATAAAGTACAATAGAGCACCAACATATAATACTAATTAAGGTAACATTTACACTACAATATACTACAAATATATATACCATATATACAAGATTGCAATTCTGCCAATCTACCGAGCTGGGCTCTCGAGATGGGCCACTGTCTAATGTGTGCATTGGGCCACTGTAACTGCCGAGCTGGGCTCCCGAGATGGGACACTGTCCAATGTGTGCATTGGGCCACTGTAACTGCCAAGTTGGGCCACTGCTTCTGTATACCTGTGATATACACTTCTGTATATTAAATGTATATCACGGGTTTATTACCTTGTTTAACACACACCCGCAGTCATAGCGGGCGGTCTTCGAACACTGAGACTGTCCCTAAAATCTTCAAAAAAGACCGCGGATAGACCCTATGTAAAGATGTCTGCAACATGATATCGGGACGGGACATGGCATACGCGAACGTGACCCCGAACAACCTTTTCACGGACAAAGTGAATGTCCATTTCGATATGTTTAGTGCGTTGGTGCAGAACCAGGTTACCTGAAAGGTAGATGGCACTAATGTTATCGCAATATACCAAGGTTGCCTTCTGAATGGGACAATGAAGCTCCAAAAGCAAATTACGTAACCAACATGATTCTGAGACCACATTAGCTACCCCTCGATATTCGGCCTCTGCACTTGAGCGGGATAGAGTTGCCTGATGCTTCGCCGACCAGGAGACCAAGTTGTTGCCAAGGAACATACAGTAGCCAGACGTCGATCGTCTGGTGTATGGACAACCACCCCCAATCAGCATTTGTGTATGCAACAAGTGTGGATGGCGAGGAAGGATATAAATGCAAATCATAGTCCAGTATACCCTGAATATACATAATGATGCGTTTGATTGCATTCATGTTCTCAATTCGGGGATCATGAATGAATAAACACACCTGCTGGACGGCATACGTAATATTAGGTCTTGTAAAAGTAAGATACTGAAGGGCCCCTGCAAGACTGCGATAGCGGGTCAGGTCCTCGTATGGTGCGTCAGCCGTTGCACTAAGCTTAGGTTTTGTATCAACTGGAGTGGAAGTGGCCTTACAGGATGACATCCCAGCCCTCTCGATGATCTCAGCCGCATACTTTCTTTAAGACAAAAACAAACCATCTGAATGACGCTTGACTGCAATCCCCAAAAAGTATTTCAAGGGTCCTAAGTCTTTCATAGCAAACTCAGAGCTGAGCATGGTCATAATAGACTGGCGTAAGGTATCGGAAGAGGCAGTCAAAATGATATCATCCACATACAGTAGAATGTAGGCCAAGGACGAGCCACGACGATAGATGAACAAGGAATTATCTGACCTGCTGTGAGTGAACCCAATAGTCAAAACAAAGTCAGCAAACTTCGTATACCAGGCCCGTGGAGACTGCTTAAGCCCATATAAGGACTTCTTCAATAAACAAACATGATCAGGACGGTTGGGATCCCTGAAACCCAACGGCTGATGCATATAGACGGTTTCCTTGAGATCACCATGTAGGAAAGCATTCTTGACATCCAACTGATGAATAGGCCAAGCCTTTGAAAGAGCCAAGCTGAGCACAGTGCGAATGGTAGCCTGCTTGACCACTGGACTAAACGTCTCACCACAATCTATCCCAACCTGCTGAGTCTTACCATCACTCACAAGCCGCGCCTTATGTCGAGCAAATGACTCATCTGAATTCTCCTTATGAGCAAAAATCCACATAGACCTGATAACATTAATACCAGATGGACGGGACACCAACTCCCACGTCTTATTATCAATAAGAGCATTATATTCATCAATCATAGCAATTTTCCAATTCGGGTCATTTAAGGAGGACAAAGGATTACGGGGCAAGGGGGATTTAGAGACATTAAAATGTAAATTAAAATATCTTTTAGGTGTAAAAATATCCCGCTGACTACGAGTGACCGATCTATGACTCGAGGAAGAATTGAGTGAATTTTGGGAATTTGTTTGGGCTCGGACGGATCGCCAAAGTGAGTGGGTCCGGCTGCCCAAATTGACAATCTGGAGCAAACACCGACCGCCTCAGACCGGCTGGCCTGGCCCAATCACTAGAACTGATCCAATAACTGGAAACTGTGACGGGACAGTGGGGCCAGCGGGCAGTGGGCCCGTTGGAGAATTTTGGGTGCGGAAAATGTCCAAAAAATAGTGAGTAATATATGGGGATATACCATCATCCAAAAAATTATACGAACTAGGCTCGGGAGTATGAATTTTAGTAAATGGAAATTGGGTTTCATCAAAAATTACATGGCAATTAATTATGATTTTCTTGGAGGATAAATCAAAGCATTTGTAACCACGATGATTAGACGGATAACCCAAAAACACACACGAAGTAGACCGGGCCTGAAGTTTGTTAATTATGGTGGAAGGGAACAACGGATAACATAAGCATCCAAAACCCCTAAGATGAGAATAAGATGGATTTTTATTATATAAAATATGGAGGGGGGAAGAATATGTCAGACCTTTGGAAGGAATTATGTTAAGGAGATATGTTGTCATTTGAAGAGCATGATGCCAAAAATATGGGGGTACGGAAGCATGAATTAAGAGAGTTCGGACAATGTTATTTATGGAACGAATTTTGCGTTCGGCTTTCCCATTTTGAGAAGATGTATGAGGGCACGAAAAATGAAAATTGATCCCATTATTATCACAGAGCTCCCGAAACACCCTATTGTCATACTCTTTCCCATTATCACACTGAATATTTTTTATTTCTCTTTCGAATTGTGTTCTAATGAATGCTCTAAATTTTATGAAGACAGAAAACACTTGTGATTTATTGGCAATTAGAAGCGTTCACAAAAATTTAGAATAATCATCCAAAAAAGAACATAATATCGATAACCTAACGAACTTAGAACAGGAGACGTCCATAGGTCGCTATGAATAATATTAAATGGCATTGAAGTATGAGAATTTGAGCTCACAAATGGCAACTTAACAATTTTTCCTAACGAACAAGATTCACAAATTTGAGTACGACTCGTACCCTTACAAGAAATAAAGCTATTTTTATCTAAAACTGATAAAATAGAAGATCGCGGATGACCAAGGCGAGCATGCCACAAGGAAGGAGAAATGGCTGCAAAAGCTGATAGCAAGGCTTGACTCGATGGACTGAAACTGGGTGTGATAGGATACAGATCTCCCCTACTATCACACCTCATGAGAGGACTCCCCGTCTTGAAATCCTTCACAGAGAAACTAAAATGATCAAATTCAACAGAAATGGAATTGTCAGTGGTGAACTTGCGGACAGACACTAAGTTTTTAATCAATTTGGGGGCATGTAAAGTATTTTTCAAGATAAGGGTGAATTGGGGGGAGACAACGTTTTATGACCATAACCCTGAATTGGAATAGAGTTACCATTTTCGACAATTATACCACGAGGGTTGCTCAAATTGGAATAAGACGAGAGAGTACATTGATCGGAGGTCATGTGTGTCGTTGCACCGATGTCCATCTACCAATTTGGATCCGGTTGCGTCAACCCAAGTATGTGCATTGCGGCCTCAATATCGGTGGGAGTGGGGCCCGCTGCGTGGTGAGCTTGCGGAGGCCGGGGCCCAAGAATCCCATAAC
Source organism: Anisodus acutangulus (assembly GCA_029783415.1). Taxonomy (NCBI): domain Eukaryota; kingdom Viridiplantae; phylum Streptophyta; class Magnoliopsida; order Solanales; family Solanaceae; genus Anisodus; species Anisodus acutangulus. The sequence continues at coordinate 11,466,050 of CM056511.1, read as the reverse complement.
TGGGCTGTGGGCCGTAACTGCTGGAATTGCTAGGCCGCGGCGATGGGTCGTGGATCGCCGTTGTTGAGCCTGGAGGATCGCCACCAGCTAGGCCGGAAGCCTCTTTGGAAAATAGGGGTTGTTGGCCCACGGCCCATTGCCCCATCCCCACTGCCATGGGCCCCACTGCTGGGACCAGTAGGGTGGAGGGCCATTGTTCACTGGACGAGAGCCCACTGCCGGCCTGCTGACCACCGGAACCGCCGCGTTTGCCCCCCGCGGTTTTTGTTATTATTCTTACGATTATTTTTGCCGCCACCATGAGTACGGTTTTGGCTCGAATTATCAACAAAACCTGAAAATTTTGTGGAGGACGCCATCATGACGACGGGGCTTGCTCCGGTAGCCGCCTTTTTAGCCAAACCGGCTTCTTCCAAAGTAAGCATAGAGTGGGCTTGATAAAAGGCGGGAAGAGGGTTGCTTGACGAATGAGAGTTCCAACGCCATTATAGGCCTCCGAAAGGCCGGCAACCAATTGTAGAACCAGACAATTATTTGTTACAGGTGCGCCAACATTACGGAGTTGATCCGCCAATTCCTTGAGTTTCTTGCAATATGCAGATACGTTTGGAAATTCTTCCATGCGAACTAGAGAGAATTCCTGCTCGAGTGTGACAACATGTGAATGTTGGTTATCTTGGAATATGTCACGCAATCTATTCCAGGTAGTCATAGCCGTGGTATCCGGCTCAATAATCGTCTGTAAAAGGTCAACTGAAATAGTGGAATAGATCCACTGGAGAACGGTAGCATCAAGAGTAATCCATAACTGAGGATCCTCCGTGGGAAGAGGTGTAGCGGGAGAAATTATGTGATTGATAACTTGATGGGAGATAGCGTGAATTTTAAACAATTCTGCCCATGTCGCATATTGGACGTTTTCCATCTCAAGCACAATAGGGATACTGTTCTTGACGTTAGAAACCATGAGGGCAGGATGATAATTGTTCTTAGACATATTGAAAGAACAAAGAAGGAGGGGAAATTTGGGAATAGTAAGAGAGATTTTGAGAGTGGAAGACGAGTTTTGGAAGAGAAACCCGAGGGAGGGGGGGTTCGGCCGAGAATGGTACAAAATTTGCGAGAGAAAATTTTTGTTAGACCTAGTCTCTGATACCATGAAAGAAATAATTCTCTTGATTATTTTCATTAATTGAAAGGTATATATACAAGTTACAAAATAGGAGAATCTTATTCCTATTCTATTCCTAAAACCTTATTCTACCATAATTCTAACTATACAATTATGGTAAGTGTATAATACTAATTAAGGTAACATTTACACTACAATATACTACAAATATATATACCATAAATACAAGATTGCAATTGCACTTGTCTAGAAATTTGAGCTCCCGAGATGGGCCCTTTGTCCAATGTGTGCATTGGGCCATCAGAATCGCCAAGTCAGCCATCAAGCTTTCAGATAATGTGATATACACTTCGGGTATATTACCTTGTTTAACAAGATTGGAGGTGATTTGGAGTTAAAATTCAAAGCTGAAATAAGGTTAAAAACATATAGTTGTTACACTGTATATCACTTGTATATCATGTATATAATAATGATACATTAATATACACGGGATAAACAAACATTGGTTAAAATGATATACACTAGTATGTACAGAAGTAGAGGACCAAGATATACAAACATTGATTAAAATGATATACACTTTAGTATGTACAGAAGTAGAGGACCAACACTATACTGCCACAAAACCCCATTTTCCCTGATCTTGACACATCCTCAGCAGCAGCAGCACCAAAAAGCTATCAGAACCACCAGCTATTACATCATAAATTCATAATAATACTCGTCGGTTCACTTTTATTTGTCCACTATAAATTTTGCACATCTCTTAAAAAAATAATAAATGAAGTGTATAATTTCCCATGATACTCATATTAATTGATGTATATCTCTAATGGTTTGAAAAATGATTGTAATGAGTAATTAATATTATGGATAAAACAGAAAAAAAAATTATCTTATTTTGATATATGCTAAAAGTGATAAATAAAAGTGAAAATCTATTTTTTAGACAACTAAAGATAGACGGAGAGAGTACAATTTTTTCTTGTTTTTAGACCCTAACCTAAAACTCCACTCTTGTTGAAAACCACCCCTATACTCGGCAGACTACACCATTTCAATTCAAAACAAATGTTTTCTTTTCTTTCCACCTCTTCATAATCAACAACCAATCTATCAAATGTTAGAGATCCGCCACTAAATTTCCTAAAAGCATTTTTTAGTTTTGTTTTTCATATGATGTTTGATACCTGAATTGAGACTCTAATTAATTCGAATTCGTGCCGCATAAGATCAAGGACAAATCTACGTGGACTGTGCCGGAGGCTCGAGCACCCATTGAATCGACATGAACTTCGTATATTTATATAGGAAATATGAAAAATTGGTATAATATATTAAGAAGCACCCAATGAACAAAACGACTGGTGGGTGCTTTGGTTCTGGCGCTGAAATATTTAGCGCTTAGGTGCTCAATGTTTGAGGGTTTGATGATTCCCGCTGTGAGCAATTACTTTTTTAACACTAAAAGCAACTTTTCCCACCAATGCAAATATGCAGTGCTGCCCCTTTTCTTTGTGAAGTGGAAAGTCTCGAAGGCGAAATTCTACATGTACCAGAGGTCTCTTGGCCAGGTGGGATGTAAATTGAGTGATATGCGCGAGTGACAGTCCTGCAAGGAAGAGGACCAACGAGACACGAACTCAGCAACAACCCTTGCAATATTTCAGCAAAAGCAAAGACTGTCACCACGCGGATTCGAACCCGCAACGTCGGAGTGATTGTACCCCAATCACATTGTCACTTACCAATTCACATTTGCCCCTGGGGCAGTGCTGCCCCTTTTCTAAGCCCACTGAAATATTTTTTTAAAACGAAAACATCACTGAAAAGCTGCCCTTTTTCTACTCAATTCTAATATTTTAATTATTTTTTTCATTGTTGACTTTAGGATTTATTTACTATTTTTACTTTTTAGATCTCCTTCCCTAAAAAGTTAAAACTTTCTCTCTACACAAAATCCTTTTTCAATTCTCCTTCTTGGCTCAAAAATAAGTGTAGGGAGCCCCATCAACAACTAGCAAGCTTTCTTCTTCTTCTCAAATGCCAACAATTTAAAAATTAATGTACAAAAGCAAGGTAATAAGATTTGATATTTTGATTAAAGGTAGATATTGAGAAAAACATTGGGGATGGAGATTTTCAATGCTTATGAGTAATGCTTTAAAAGGAAGATTCGGATAAGCTTTTTTGTTACTCGATGAACATATTATGACATTCAATGAATATATTCGGAAATATTTTGCTTTTGCTTATTGTTATTTGTGTTTTTAAAGAATAAATAGTTATATTGTTGTTTCGATTGTTTGGGTTTCAATAGGAATAAATTAAACTATTTGAATCAAATTTATGAAAAAATTTAACAAAATTGAATCTTATTTTTATAGGAATTATCTTTGTGAATCGAGATGGATAAGTATGCCACGAGATGAAAAATTGAGCAACCAAGTTTTAGTTCTACTTATCCATTTGTCGCTTCATCTGCAGCTCCATAAATTTAAAGGGAAATTGTGGCTCCAGAAATTCAAAGGGAAACATTTCGTTTAGATGTTAATTTAGAATCTTTTAAAGTTGATCCGGGAATTAGAAAGCCCGTTGCAGAATATATCCCTAATATACGTGATGAAGTTAGAAATTATATTCAAAAAGGGTCTTGTCAACCTAAGGTTCATGATTTTCCTAAAACTAAGTTTGGGAACGAAATGCGTCAGTTTAATCCTAATTGTTATATGGGTCGTACGTGGTTGGAGTATAGTATAACAAAAGATGATGCATAATGTTTGTATTGCTATTTGTTCCAAAATGAGCATGCAAGTAATAGAAATACGGGTGAAACTTAAAATGGCTTTAATTCTTAGAACAAGGTTCTTGAAAGATTTAGAATTCATGTTGGAGATTTAAATAACATCCACGACAAGTGTTTCAGCAGTATGTTTGATTTAATGAATCAATCACAAACAATTCGCACTATCTTTGGCAAGAAACTCGAGAAAGAAATAAGTGAGTCACAACGTCGCTTGAGTGCTTCAGTCGATGTGGAAGGTTTCTCTTGTGTCACAATTCAAACTAGAGGGGTGTGGCCGGCACCCGGTTCTATACTTGCTTGAGCGTACCCATCTATAATACTGAATATACATAACTCATAGTGTGGCCGACAAGGTCAAATCGCATCATAAGATGGAACTCTATTAAATCGGCAAGGCTATATGAATAAAATTGGAGTCATCGAGCTCATCAACATAGGGGATTCAACCCAAATACATATATACAAAAATGGGTTGTGCAAGACCACCATGCGATTTATAACAACAAAACAACTAAGGCCAGTAAGGCCAACATAAACTTCTAAACAACATCCATGCCTACAAGGTCGTACTGTACAAACTAGACAACACATGATATATCTACAAGCCTCTATAAAAGATCAAGTGTAATATGGCCAGGGCTCCACCCATTAAAACTATAGACAACTTAAAAAGTACTCTAGACTTTGAACCTAGCAACTCCGAATGATATAGAGCTTACCAATCAGTTGAACTATGTAGTGCCTATTGTGAAGTCTTGTCTAGCTGTTTCTCATAACCTGCACGCATGAAACGCAGTGCCCCCGACAAGGGAATGTCAATACGAATAGATGTACTAAATATATAAGGCGACTGAATAACTGAAGTTGAACTGAAACTGAAGGCATAATAGCTAAACATGTTTGAGCGATAGAAGGAAAATCTGAGGATGTACTTACATGTTCCCTACTCACATCATATAGTAATATCAATAGTGTACCAGGCCCTATCAGGGCTCTGTGAACAAGTACAACGTACCAGGCCTTGTGAGGCTTTGTGGAAATATCACAAGTCACACCGGACCACTGAGGGCTCTGTAGTCTACGCCACATACCAGGCCATAGCGAGGCTATGAGGGGTAAATATAACATACTAGGTTGTATCAAGGATCTGTGGTATAAATAGACAACGTACCAGACCATCTATAGGCTTTGTGGAATAAGAAACAGGGTGTCAAACAATCAAAAATAACTCAAAGCAATAAATAGTTATTATCAACCAAGAACTGAGTCTGTAAGATCTATATATACTCAACTAATGAGAAGAATAAGCTCTAAGGTAGAAAGTACTTCCGACAAGGTAAAAAATAGCATCTCAATGATAAATAAATATGAGCCACGTGCTAGCTATAAGCTCTTCTCTTGTACATCTCTAACAAGTATCATTTTAGGTACGCATTCATGCTATAGAAATAGGGGATATCTATTACATATCTCAGATATCTACTTATCAACAACCACAACGAAAACAAACCTTCCCTCTCAAGTTAATCTCAGTTCCCGAGTTAACAATAGTATCTCGAGTCCCAAATGACTAGATAGATGTTAATCATACCGCAACAAAAAAATCTAACAATGAGATTGAAGTAGAGAGAAAATCCCGCAAGTTATTCTTGAGAAACATTTACATTATTTTGGCTCCGTGAAATAGAAGGAACGATGCTAAAAAGGAAAATAAATAACGTTGCAAAGGGAGTATATGTGCTGCTACGTTTTCCTCCAAATCCTTTAGCAAAGAAAATGAAACAAAAATATTACAAGTTACTCTCTTCATTACATGTGGGCTCCACACCCTTCCATCTACTTTCTATAACTATCTTTCACCAAATATTGCCACCACACATACTAGGTAGTGCACAGTCACTAGTCACTTTGTCCCAGGATGCCACATCATGTTTTATGTGTAGGCATATTAGTCCACTTGATGCCCGCATATCATTGGAATATGTGGATTATTTTTATATAATATTCATCCGATAATCTTAATTAATTTATCTTCTACTAAAATACTCATTTAATCAATTATGCACATAATTAATTTCTTGATCTTAATTTATTTAAATAATAATCATTTTTAACACATTTTATATACTCACTACTATGATCGTGTGATATAGCACAAAATCGTAGGCTCATTTAGGACACATAAAATATTATTTTTAATCCCATCGTCACATTTTTATGTCGTAAATCATTTCGGCACTTCATCATTTTATACACCGAGCGCTTGATCCACATACTTGAATATGACCAAAAATTTCCCGGGGATTGGGTCTATTCACATACGTTGAGCGGTTCACGACACAACCTAAAAGTACGGGATGTTACAGAAACTTAACATGTAAAAACACGAGATGTAACATAAGCTATTGTTGTCTACTTCGACCATCTAGGCACACAAACTAATACAAGGGTGTGCGATGTTACATGTTTGACCTCAATTTTAGTTTTAAACTATTATAAATCTTGTGCAAGTTCTTATCCTCCCCGGATTATTTAAATTATGACGATGTAATCTAACGCGAAAAACATGGAGTGTTACATCCTTCCTTCCTTAGGAACATTCATCCTCGAATGTAGGGTGTGACTCCTTCGCAACTAATTGCAGGATCCTTTTCCATGACTTATCTTACTCCTTTGTTCTATTGGGTAGCTTATTTGTACCATGACGTATACACTTCATAACAATTTATAACAACTTACAGTCTTTACTTACAATCTATTCCTTATAATGTATCGACATGATTTATCTTATGGAACGTACTCTAATCCCATGTAGTACTTGAAATCCCTTCTCGTCAAACCATTATTTCAATCGTAGACTATATCCATAAACGTCCTTTTCATATCGCTTATCATCTTACTCCTTTGTTATGCTTTCATTGCGATTTTTTACCACTTCTAAGTTCTTCTAATCTTTAACTCTTCTGATTTCATTCTGGATTTACTGACCTTTCTATAAACTTACAAAAATTGTCAATTCACTTGTTCTAATGGGCTTAATCCCAAGGTCTACTTATCCTCGTAACTTTCTAACTCGTTGTCTCTTACCTTTACATCTATGCTTAGCTTACGACTTACATCTCATCCTATATATCATTTGATCATCCTTTTTTGCTCTTTAAGAGCTAGTAACGTAATCCTTTTAAATGATCCTTTATGTCCCAATTATGACCATATACGAGTGGCCAATATCTTTCGTCTTAGCAGTAGTCTAGAGTCTATTTAACAATGATTTTTGCTATATGATTGAACTTAAGTAATAATGTACTACTAGTATAGCTCATGTCAACAGACAATCTATTATCGCACTTGTGTTTTGTGACTCCTCAACCACTATATGAATATTAATCGTAAGCCTCCTTCCTTATTAAACATTCTATAACCCCCATCATAATTGACTTGTCCTCATTAGCATACTTTCTAGCATCCTAGTCTTCTATATGTTGTTCTAGAATCTCAAGTGAGACACTGCACAATTTCTAGCTTCATTTTTATTCCTATAACTAAGCCTTTTGGCCCTGGGGACTGATGAACTAGAAGTTATGTTACTAATAGTGTCATTCTCATTTTCGTATACTCAACTATGATGGCTCTAGCTCCCTGTTTGAAGTATGGATCACTCGAAACACCTATACTTAGGTCTCTTACTCTTAGAAACTTTCATAAAGACGTAGTAGTTCTAGTATCTTTGACTTTAGTTCATACATAAGAGTGCACCTATCTTATACTCACTCGTTTAACCTCAATTACATAGGTGTATAGAATACTATGTTGATTCTCCTACTTATGTTAAGGACCTATCAGAACATAGACATCATATGAACAAACATTCAATGTACCTGTTATAACATCTGGTGAAGACTCAAGGTCCTGTCGACCGTCTAAAGCATAGATACAACTCTAATTATTACCTGAACTAGAAGCTCTACCTCTACCTCGACCTCTACTGGCTGGAGGTTCTAAGTCATATCCTGTAGGGTGTACTGAAGCAAAAGATCCTGCTACTGAACCAGTCAACTGTGCCATACCACCTCATCTCCTACCCGGACAGTCCCTCATCATATTCCACGAACGCCCACATGTATAACATGCATTAGTGCCCAGCGAGTACTGCTTGTAGTGAGTCCTACCACAAGTATCACAATAAGGCGGAGGTAGCCTCATTTGGCCTGAACTCCTCAGTTATTGAGACCCATGATCTCTCACCCAATCCTGACTAAAACTGAGAACCTAGGCGGTTATCTGAAAGATTATGGTCTGAAATCGCTCTGAGCCTCTCTATACTAACAGATCTCACCCTCTTATGTTGCACTCTTTCAACCCTATAGGCAGCCCATCTCTCACGTTTACGCCCCTTAAGATTAAAAGTGTAATCCTAGATCCGAGAAATATCTATATTATCTATCAAGGATGCCGTAGTACAAATAACAATCAAGTGTGGCTCAAGTTCGGCCATAAACAGATGAACTCTATCTCGCATAGTCTCTACCATAGACGAAGCATATTTGGCCACGGAATCAAATTAGAGATTATACTCCCTGACACTCATGTTGCCCTCCTGAAGGCTATGAACTGGTCAACTCTAGCCTTTCGAATCTCCATCGGCATGTAGTGATCTAGAAAGGCCTCTATAAAATCCTCCTAAACCACTAGAGGGGAATTCTGACCCCAAGACCATTCCCATGACTCATACTAGAGAACTGCAGTATCTCGTAATCTGAAGGCAGCTAAATCTACTACCTCAACCTCGGTAGCATGCATGAACCTGAAGATCCTATAAAGCTGATCAACAAAATTCTGAGGGTCCTCATCTGTACCTGTAAACTCTAGAGGGCTCATAGAAAGGAACTCTCGTACCCTTGAACTACCTGGCCCCTCAGAGGGCCCAGCACTCACTGGTGCTCTAGTTTGTCTCTAGGCCTGAATGGCCCCTAGTTAGGTCAATAGTTGAACCATACTTCTAATATCTTGATCAAATAGGATAGGAAGAGAAAATGTGGGTGGAGTGACTCTGGAGAGCTCCTCAGCTGGTGGATGAGTTAAGGATTGCTAGGGGTGTCTCACCCTGACTCTCAAATAGCGTTGTATTCTCTGGCGGCGCTCAATTAGTACCCTCTCATATTATTACATTATCCCTCTATCTAGATGAAGTCTGCCTTATCACAACCATCTATGTATAACATATATAAAAATAGGAGTTAGACTCAAAACTCCCTATAACTCGACTCTATGGCACAATTCTAGAATCAGAAGGAAGAGTAACTAAATGCCTCACAACCTTCTATTTATAAATATGGTGAACAATACATCCATAAACAAGACTCTACTCAACATGGCTGTAGACTCTCTAAGACATGACCTGCTCTGATATCAAGTTTATTACGCTCTAAACCGGAGGAGCGTTGTTGTCACTCGGCTTACTTTCCCGAGAGTACTCATCTATAATACTGAATATACATAACTCATATTGTGGCAGACAAGGCTGAATCGCATCATAAGATGGAACTTTATAAGTCGGCAAAGCTATATGATATAAAACTGAAGCCATATAGTTCATCAACGCAAGGGATTCAACCCAACACATATATACAAAAATAGGCTATCAAGGCCACTATGCTATTTATAACAACAAAACAACTAAGGTCGGTAAGGACAACATAAACTTCTAAACAACATCTAGGCCTACAAGGCAGTATTGTACAAACTGATCAATTGTAATGTGGTGAGGATAGGGCCCCAGCCTACCCATCAAAATTATAGACAACTCAAAAAGTACTCCAGGTACTGGACTTGGCAAATCCGAATGAGATGGAGCTTACCAATCAGCTGAACTCTGTAGTGCCTACTATAGAGGCTTGTCTAGCTATCTCTCAAAACCTGCATGCATGAAATGCAGGGCCCCAGCAAGGGGACTTCAATACAAATAGATGTACTAAATATGTAAAGTGGATGAACAACCGAAAGCTGAACTTAAAATGTAGGCATAATAGCTAAACATATCTAAGACATAGAAGGGAAATCTTAGGATGTACTTACATATTCCCTTCTCACATAATATAGTAATATCAACAGTGTACTAGGCCCTATCGGGGTTCTCTGGATAAGTATTACGAATCAGGCCTTAAGTGAGGCTCTATGGAAATATCACAAGTCACACTAGGCCACTGGGGCTCTATGGTCTACGCAACGTACCAGCTGTAGCGACGCTCTGTGGGGTAAATATAATGTACCATGCCGTAGCGAGGCTCTGTGGGATAAATATACAACCAGGCCATCTATAGGCTCTGTGAAATAAGAAACAAGGTGCCAAACAATCAAACATAGCTCAAAGTAATAAACAGTTGTCGTCATCCAAGGACAGAGTCTGTAAGATCTATATATACTCAATTGATGATGAGAATAAGCTCTAAAGCAGAAAGTACTCCTGACAAGGGACAAACAATAGCATCTCAATGATATATAAATATGAGGCACGAGCTAGTTATAAACTATTCTCTTGTACATCTCTAACGAGTACCATTTTAGGTACGAATTCATGCTATATAAAGAAGGGATATCCATTACATAATCGGGTGTCGACTTATTATGACAACCACAACGAAAACCAACATTTCCTCTCAAGTTAGTCTTGGTTCCCGGGTTAACAATAGTACCATGAGTCCCAAATGACTAGATAGATGTTAATCATACTGCAATTAATGAACCGAACAATGAGATTGAAGTAGAGAGAAAAGTCTACAAGTTGTTCTTGAGAAAAAAAATTACCCCCTCTGTCCCAGTTTATGTGATACACTTTCCTTTTTAGTCCGTCTCAAAAAGAATGATACATTTTCTTATTTGGCAATAATTTAACTTTAAACTTTACACTTACCGAGATGATTTATAATTACACATATATCTTTGGCTTATTTAGACCACAAAATTCAAAAGTCTTCCTTTATTTCTTACATTTTGTGTCCAGACAAAAAATATCACATAACTTGGGACAGAGGGAGTACATTATTTTTGCTCGGTAAAATATAAGGAACGCTGTTAAAAAGGAAAATAAATAACATTACAAATGGAGTATATGTGCTGCTACGATTTCCTCCAAATCCCTTAACAAAGAAAATGAGACAAAAATATTGGAGCAAAAGTTACTTTCTTCATTACATGTGGGATCCACACCCTTCCATCCATTTTTTATAATTATCTTTCACCAAATGTTGCCACCACAAATACTAGGTAGTGCATAGTCACTAGTCACTTTGTCCCATGCCACATCATGTCTTATGTGTAGGCATATTAGTCCACTTATTGCCCACATATCATTGGAACATATGGATTATTTCCATGTAATATTAATCCAATAATCTTAATTAATTTGTCTTTCACTAAAATCCCTCATTTAACCAGTTACATACATAATTAATTTCTTAATCTCAATTCACTTAAATAATAATTATTTTTAACACACTTCATATACTCATTACCATAATCATGTGATATAGCACAAATCTGTAACCTCTTTAGACACACAAAATATTATTTTCAATCTTCATCGTCACACTTTTATATCGTAAATATTATGGCACTTTGTCCCTTTATACACCGAGCTCTTGATCCATATACTTGAATATGACCAAAGAATTCCCAGAGTTTGGATTTATTTATATACGTTAAGTGATTCATGACATAGCCTAAAAGTACGAGATGTTATATAAATGTAACGTGTAAAAGCACAGGATGTAACATAAGTCATCGTAGTCTAGTTCGACCATCTACGTATACAAATGAATATAAGGGTGCGGGATGTTACATGTTTAGCCTCAACTTTAGTTTTAATCTATCACTAACCTTGTGAGAGTTCTTATTCTCCCCAGATAACTTAACTTATGATGATGTAATCTAATGCAAAAACTCGGGGCGTTTCATCTTGAGACTAGGATTATCATTCTGTGGGCATGATGAGAGTCATTCTTCAAATAGAGGTATCTTTCTTGAACTTTTGCAATGGTATGGAGATATTAATCAATATGTTCGAAGCATTATATTAGAAAACGCTTTAAGAAATAAAATGGTGTGTTCTCCAAGTATTCAAAAGGATATTGGTGATTCTTGTGCTAAAGAAATAATCAAAGCCATCATTGAAGACCTGGTTGAAGATTATTTCGGGATACTAGTTGATGAATTAAAGAATATACACACAAGGATAAAATGGTACTTGTTCTGAGATATGTTTATAAAGAAGGCAAAGTAGTAGAGCGATTTGTTGGTATTATTCATGCTAGTGATACATTTGCCCATTCATTAAAGGAGGCAATCTACTCTTTTCTTTCTGATCACTCATTAAGTCCATCACAAATATGTGGGCAAGGTTACGATGGAGCTAGAAACATGCATGGATAGTTAAATAGTCTTAAGACTTTGAGTTTGAAGGACACTCCATTGGCATATTACATTTATTATTTTGATCACCAATTGCAGTTAACACTTGTAGCTCTTGCAAAGAAGAATTTGTGTTACACCTCATCTTTTTATGCATAATAGCTATCGTAACGATATCCAACATAGCTATCATAAGTTTTGGGAAGGGTTAAGACTCATCGTATCAACAGAAGTAGGTTTCGATAAAAGTTCTTCAATACGTCGCTTCCCAGAGCCTTTTGCGAATCATGAGACACAATCTGTGACTCGTAAGAAGTTCCTGTGAGATGCAGAGCTACCTAAGGAATTGACAGAGAGTTTTTAGACTCGGTACATGTCTTGCAAGACGCAGGAAGGTCCTGTGAGTTAGAGGACCTATCTCGGGACAAGTCGGTGGCCACTTTTTCTCCACCTATAAATATACCCTCCACGAATTTAAGCTCTTTTCCTTTCATTTTCTTAACCCAAAAAGACCCTAAACTCTCTCTAATAAGTCTCTCATGGACCATGACTAATATCAAGGGAAAACCAAGCTAATCTGGCATAAGAAATCCCGTGGATATTGTAGAAATGTCTTCTTCTTTATCATATTGATCTTTGGAGAATTTTTAGCCAGAAAGAAAGCTCTGTTTTGGAGTGTTTCTTGAAACATAAGTTAAGTTTCATCTCCTACATGATATTCTTAAGATTTTACAAATATTTAGGAGGGAATTATTGGAAGATTCTTAAAGAACAAGTAGTTGTTATATCTTAAAGTTATGTCTTGTTGTTGTGGGCTATTTTATATAATTTGAGGGTGCTACATGACATTGTGGAGTTATGTATGGAGTTGTGGTGATGAGTAGGAGTAGTAATAAAGATTGTTGTGATATTATGTGTAGAGTTTGATCTATGAATGATCTTATGAACATATGCACGCAAATTGCTCAATGAAATATCTAAATGAACTTCGTTATAAGATATGAATTCAATATTGATACAATCCGTCATATAATTTAGATAATCATCTGTAGAACATGCAAAGGCTCATGGAACTTAAATAGCTTCGTCGATAAGGCATGTAGGGCTATCTTCCTTCTTTGGCAGTATTTGATTCAATCATTTATAAAAGACGACATCTTTTTTATGCAATATGTTGCTCATATCTATATTGCTATTGAATTGACTCATATCCCATGATTCTCCGTGGTCGGTAGAGTTTCCCGCATCATATAAGTCTATTGGTATTGATTAGAGAGTGAACAACATAGCGCTAATAACGATAGTTAGAGGATAACTACTATAGGTCACTCCGACTCTGATTATGATGTCTTTTGAGATTTCTCTTGCATTGCACCTATATATATGTATCTATTTTTTTACTATGTCACCCTATAGTCGGTCGGACAAGCACTTATATATGCATACCACTAATCAGTTGGGCAGATATTATAGCATCATATATGGCCGAACAGTTTATGGTGAGCTTACTCCCATAGAGGGAGTTGATACTATAGTATATGGTCCCAAAAAGAGGCTTGATTTTTACTTCAATGTATATTCATTGGTGTGTCTATTGTATGCCCTCAGCGACTTTTTTTTGAGTTTCAGGTTGATTCTATACCCTTTTCTCTGATATTACATCTCTTATTTACATGTTTTATCTGGAATACATATTCACTACTCTTTCGTACTGACGTCGCTTTCTGGGGCACTGTGTTCATACTTGCAGGTACAGATAGATAGGCTGACATACCTCCTCAGTAGGGTACCTATTTCCAGTTGTTGGTTGTCGCACTCCACTTCCCCATAGTTGTTGTATAGAGTCAGTAGGCTCTACTCATACGTATACATTTATCTTTAGGTATGTTGGGGCCCTGTCCCGACTTGATGACATATGTTAGTACTCATAGAGTCTTGCACATTAGAGGTTGTTGTATATATTTTTTGTGTGGTCTTGTCGGCCCTTATCAGTTGTTAATATACTCGTGACGGTCTTGTAGGCCTTAGTTTATGCATATGTGTTGTGTTAGGTCTTTTCTATGTGCAGGTTATCGTGTTTTCTATCTTATTATTGCTATTTGGAGGCCTTGTTGCCCCAAGTTTCATATCGTGGTATTCAAATACTATAGTTTGTTCACTCGGGTCTTAGAGTGTCAAGTGTCGGCCACACCCCCCATGGCTGGAGTCTTACAAGCTTGGTATCAGAGTATTTATGTCCTAGGGAGTCTGGAAGTCGTATCTAATGGAGTTTTTTTATGGGTGTGTTGTGCATCACACTTATAAATAGGAGGCTATAGGACATTTAGGATGGTTACCTTTCTTCTTGATATAGATCATGCGATAGAACCGAGTCATAAGTGCTTACTCCTAACTTTCAATTTGTTTACATTCTCAGCGATGCCTATGACTAGATGACAGGAAAATATTAAGAGATTGGGTGCTGATGCGAGGGAGGGCACCAGTCAGGTGCCACCCTCTAATGTAGATCAGTATGAGCCTCAGAATGAGGCTGCTTCTCAGGCTTCTTGAGTAGCACGCCCACCACCTAAGGATCGTAGAGGAACTGGTGTACCCCCTGTTCCTCCCCAACATTCTCCTGATCAAGATTTAAATATGCAGAGTGTTGTACAACTGTTGACTCGACTAGTGGCCTCTTATACCCAGTGTCAGACCTTTGGTTCTTCTGATAGAGCTATCAGCGTGAGAGTTTGAGATTTCATCAACCTGAACCCTCTAGTATTCATAAAAACAGATCCAAATGTGGATTCGCAAAGCTTTCTGGACCAGATGCAATAGACCTTATGAGTTATGCATGCCATCGATGCTGAGTTAGTAGATATTGCCTCTTATAGATTGCGGGATATTTCTATGACTTGGTATAATACATGAGATCAGTCTAGAAGACCCCGTACCCCACTAGCACGGTGGAGTAAGTTTTTTGAGGCATTCTTGCAACAATATTTTCTTGTTGAGCTCCACTAAGCTAAGCAAGATAGGTTTCTATGTTTGGAATATAGAAATATGAATACTCAGGAGTATATATGCAGTATAACTCCTTGGCCAAGTATGCCCCTACAGTTGTGGCCAAGATGAGTGACCGAGTATATCGGTTCATGGGTGGTTTGGGACCCCACTTGGTGAATGAAAGCACTACGAATTATTTGAATCCAAACATAAATATCACTCGTATTCAGGCCTACGCTCAGAATTTAGAGGATTATAAGAGGCAACAGTGGGTTGATCGAGAGCGGGATATGGGTCAATATAAGAGGGCCTGATCTGTGGGTGATACAAGAGATTGTAGAGGTGGGTTCAGGCCACAGTTCTCTAAGTGCTCATCTTATCCGGCATCCAGTGCACCACCGCAATTCCATGGCCAACATCATGATTGGATCACTTATTCTGGTCAGGTTTAGAATTTACAGACATCGGGCATGCATTATAGAGGCGAGTCTAGTCATATGAGACCTTCATTGCCTTATTGTGATCAGTATGGTAGAGCTCATTCTAGGAATGCCGTCAGGGTTCAGATGTGTGTTATTCATGTAGGCAGCCTGATCATATTATGCAATTTTGTCTGATAAGAGGTAGGGGCGGTATGGCGCAGCTGACAAGATCTATAGCAATTTTTTCTTCATTTGTGCACCCTCCTGGGTAAGGTACACAGACGTCAACTGGTATAGGTAGAGCCAGGGGTTGAGCGTCTAGCTCAAGCAGTAATTAAAACCACATTTATGTATCATCAGGTCGACAAGACTTAGAGTCATCTCCAGATGTTGTTATAGGTATATTATTTGTCTTTTCCCTTGATGTGTATGCCCTAATAGATCCACGTTCTACTCTATCGTATATTACTCATTTTGGTGCTGGTGTGGAAAAGAACATAAATTGTTGCATAAGTCGTTTGAAGTATCTACGCTCGTGGGTGAGTCTGTGATCATTAAATGAGTATATCGGGGTTGTGATGTGAATATTTATGATCGTCATACATTAGCCGACATAAATGAATTGGAGATGGTTGATTTCGATGTTATTATAGGTATGGACTGGCTGTCTTCTTGTTATGCTAATATGGATTATTGGACAAAAGTCGTTCGTTTTAATTTTTCAAGCGAGCTCGTTATTAAATGGAAGGCTAATGCTCCAACGCCTAAGGGAGGTTTATTTCCTACCTTAAGGCTCGGAAGATGATTTTGAAGGGATATATTTCTCATTTAGTGCGAGTGCAGGATGCGGAGGCAAAGCCTCCAACTGTTCAGTCGGTCCCTGATGTTAACGAATTCCCTGACATATTTCTCGATGAACTTTTGGGTATTCCTCTCGAAAAGGAGATCAAATTTTCTATCGATATACTCCCAGATACCCAGCTTATATCTATTCCTCCGTACAGAATGGTTCATGCTGAATTGAAGGAATTGAAAGCTCAGTTGAACAATCTTTTAGAAAAAACTTTATTAGACCAGTACTTCCTCGTGGGGTGCACCGGTTTTATTCGTTCATAAGAAAAAATATTCATTGAGAATGTGTATCGATTACTGTCAGTTAAATAAGGTGACTATTAAGAATAAATATCCGCTTCCCAAAATCAATGACTTGTTCGATCAGTTGTATGGCGCAAAATACTTTTCAAAGATTGATCTCATATCTGGGTACCACCAATTGAGGGTGAATGAGAGAGATATTTCGAAGACCGCTTTCAGGACCAAATATGATTACTATGAGTTTCTTGGTATGTCATTTGGTCTTACCAATGCACCAGCGACATTTATGGATATGATGAATTGGGTGTTCAAACCATTTCTAGATATTTTTGTGATAGTGTTTATTGATGATATTCCGGTGTATTCTCAATCAAAGGAAAAACATGCAAATCATTTGCGAGCGGTATTACAGACACTTCAGGATCATAAGTTGTAAACTAAGTTTTCTAAATACGAGTTCTGGTTGAACTTAGTGGCCTTTCTCGGGCATATAGTATCAGGTGAGGGTATAAAAGTTGATAGTCAGAATATCAAGGCAGTGAAGAATCGGCCGAGGCCCACATCTCCTAGTAAGGTGCATAGATTCTTGGGCTTATCCAGTTATTATCAGAGGTTCGTAAGGGAATTTTTCTTTTAATTCTACTTTATTGACAAAGTTGACGCATAAGGCGGCTAAGTTTCAGTGGTCGGATACTTGTGAAAGGAGTTTTCAATAGTTGAAGAGTATATTAACATCAATACATATTCTAGGACTCCCTGAGGGATCAGAGGGTTATGTTGTATATTGTGACGCCTCCAGAGTTGGATTGGATTGTGTTCTGATGTAGCACAACAAAGTTATTGCATATGATTCAAGACAACTGAGGAAGCATGAGAAGAATTACCCGACTCATGATCTTGAGTTGGCAATTGTTATATTTTCTCTGAAAATATAGTGCCACTATTTATATGGAGTTCATGTTGATTTGTTTGGGGATCATAAGAGCCTACAATATATATTCTGGCAGAAAGAATTGAATCTGAGATAGCAGAGATGGCTTGAGTTGTTGAAAGACTATGATGTTGTTATTTTATACCATCTCGGCAAGGCGAATATTGTAGTCGATCCATTGAGTCATAAGTCTATGGGCAGCCTGAGGTATGTAAGAGTTAACAAGTTAGAGATAACTAAAGATCTGTATCGACTAGCCAGTTTAAGTGTTCGGTTGCTTGATACAGGTGATAGAGGTGCTATAGTTCATAATGCCTCCGAATCGTATTTAGTGGTCGAATTAAAGGCAAGGCAATTCGATGATCCAAATTTGATCAGAATCAGAGAAGGAATCCCATTTTAGAAGAAGCAATTGTTCCAGCTATTAGATTATGGGGTTCTTAAATATAAGGGTCGACTATGTGTGTCTGATATTGAGGGACTTTGAGGGAAAATTATGGTAGATATTCACCAGTCCAGGTATTCTATCCATCCTGGCTCTACTAAGATCTATCATGACCTTCAGCAGATATACTGGTGGAATGATATGAAGAAGAATATTTCAGAATTCATAGCTCAATGTCCAAATTGTCAGCAAGTTAAGATTGAGCACCAGAAATCTAGAGGGTTACTTCAAAATATGGAGATTCCGACCTGGAAATGGGAAACGATCAACATGGATTTCATTACAGGGTTACCTAGTTCACGTCGGAGGTTCGAATCCATTTGGGTTATCATGGATAGACTTACAAAGTCAACTTATTTTCTATCTGTCAGAACTACCTATTCAGCTGAGGATTATGCTAGGTTATATATTAGAGAGATAGATCGACTTCATGGAGTTTTGGTTTCTATTATATCTAACATAGGTTCCCATTTTACCATTAACTTTTGGAGGTCCTTCAAGAAGCTTAGGTACTCAGATAGGCCTTAGCACAACTTTCCATCCGTAGACAGACTGGCAGGTCGAGCGCACCATTCAAACGCTCGAAGATATATTACGATCATGTGTTTTAGACTTCAAAGGGAGTTGGGAAGATCATTTGCTGCTCATTGAGTTTTCCTATAATAACAACTATCATTCCAGTATTAAAATAACACCATATGAAGCCCTATGCGGGCAGAAGTGCAGATCTCCTATCAGCTAATTCGAGGTTGTTGAGAAAAGGTTATTGGGGCCTGATTTAGTGAAACAAGTCATAGAGAAGCTGAAATTGATCTAGGAGCGATTGTTGACAGCTCAGAGTCGATAGAAAATCTACTCAGATAACCAACATCGAGACTTAGAGTTTGTTGTTAGAGATGGGGTATTTCTGAAGGTGTCGCCCATGAAAGGTGTGATGAGGTTCGGAAAGAAAGGTACGCTTAGTCCTAGGTACGTCGGACTGTATCAAATCATACAGAGAATCGGCCAAGTAGCTTAAAAGCTTGAGTTTCCCTCAGAATTAAAAGCAGTTCATCCAGTTTTCCACGTATCTATGCTTCGAAAGTATATGGGTGATACCTCTCGCATCACCTATTGAGGATGCTTATGTCAAAGAAGATCTATTATATGAGGAAACCTCTGTTGCTATCATAGATCGGCACATCCGTAAGTTGCGGACCAAAGAAGTAGCTTCAGTTAAGGTACGCTGGAGGAATAATAACGTAAAAGAAATGACATAGGAGTTGAGGAGGATATGAAGTCCATATACCCTCATTTGTTTCATACTTCAGGTTTAAATTGATGCTCGTGCGATACGATTCCATTATTTATATTTTACATATCGAGCTTAATCTACATATCTTGTTTAGGTGATATTATTGAGACATATATGGCAGGTGCAACCCAGATTTCAGCAAATGACAATTGAGGTGAATTATGGCTAACCCTTTTAACTTTTGCGTAAATAGACAATCGTGTGGGTCAAATATGATGTTGTTATGTTATTCTACATCTCTGTGAGGTATTGGGTATGTATTTGGGCTGGTTGAAAGGTTTGGATAGTCTTGTTGATAGAGGAAGCTCTGCCAAAATTTTCAGAAATCTTGAGAGTTAAAATAGTTCTCAACATTTGAGGATGAATGTTCCTAAGGGGGGAAGGATGTTACATCTCGTGTTTTCATGCATCATAGTTGTCGTAACATAGCCAACATAGGATTAAAGATGGTAATACCCCTCCAAGAGGTTTACAAAAGTTTGCGGATGTATTGAGTAAGTTTTGGGAAGGGTTAATACTTATCGGACCAATGGAAGTAGGTTTTGACAAGCGTTCTTCAATACGTCGCCTCCCAAAGCCTTCTGCGAATCGCAAGACACAACCTGGAACTCGCATGAAGTGCTTGTAAGACGCAGAGCTACCTCAAGAATTGACAGAGAGTTTTTAGACTCAGTACATGTCCTGCGAGACGCAGGAAGGTCCTGCGAGTCGCAAGATCTATCTCGAGACAAGTCGGTGGCCACTTTTTCTCCACCTATAAATAGACCCCTCCATGAATTTGAGCTCATTTCCTTTCATTTTCTCAACCCTAAAAGACCATAAACTCTCTCTAATAAGTCTTTCATGGTCCAAGACTAAGATCAAGGGAAAACCAAGCTAATCCAACGTAAGGAATCCGATGGATATCGTAGAACCGTCTTCTTTTTCATTATATTGATCTTTGGAGAATTTTTAGCCATGAAGGAAGCTCTATTTTGGAGTGTTTCTTGCAACATAAGGTAAGTATCATCTCCTACATCATCTTCTTAACATTTTACAAGTGTTTAGGAGGAAATTATTGGAGGATTCTTAAAGCACATGTAGTTGTAAGATCTTAAAATTATGTCTTATTGTTGTGGGATGTTTTACATGATTTGAGAGTGCTACATGAAGTTGTGGACTTATGGATGGATTTGTGGTGATGAGTAGGAATAGTAATGAAGATTGTTGTGATGTTATGTGTAGAGTTTGAGCTATGAATGATCTTATGAACATATGCACACAAGTTGCTCGATGAAATGTCTAATGAACTTCCTTATAAGATATGAATTCGATATTGATATAATCCCTCGTATAATGTAGATAATCGTACGTAGAACATGCGATGGCTCGTGGAACTTAAATAACTTAATCGATAAGGTATGTACCGCTATCTTCCTTCTTTGGCATGGTTTGATTCAATCATTTATAAAAGATGACATCTTCTTGTTGCAATATGTTTCTCATGTCTCCTTTGCTATTGAATTGACTCACGCTTATGATTTCCGTGGTCGGGAGAATTTCTCGCATCCTACAAGTCTATTGGTATTGATTAGAGAGTGAAGAACGTAGCGCTAATAACTATAGTTGGAGGATAACGATCATAGGTCACTCTGAGTCTGATTATGATGTCTTTTGAGATTTATATTGCATTGCACCTATATATATGTATTTATTTTCTTACCGCACCACACTATAGTCGATCGGACATGCACTTATATATGTATACCACTGATTAGTTGGGCAAATATTATCGTGTCCTATATGGTCGGGCAGTTTATGGTGAGCTTACCCCACGAAGGGAGTTGATACTATAGTATATGGCCCCAAAGAGAGGCTTGATTTTCGCTTTCATGCATATATTCATTAATATGTTTGTTGTATACCCTCAGCGGCCTTTTCTTGAGTTTCAGATTGATTCTATACCCTTTTCTCTGATATTACATCTCTTATTTACCTGTTTTACTTGCCTTACATATTCAGTACATCTTTCATACTAACGTCCCTTTCTGAGGCATTGTGTTCATGCCCGTAGGTACATATAGATAGGCTGACATACCTCCTCAGTAGGGTACTTATTTCCTACTGTTGGTTATCACACCTCACTTCTCCAAAGTTGCTGTATAGAGTCGGTAGGCGCTACTGCATATGTATACAGTTATTTTTGGGTATGTCGGGACCCTGTTCTGACTTGATGAAATATGTTAGTACTCGTAGAGGCTTGCATACTAGGGATTGTTGTATATATGTTTTGTGTGACCTTGTCGGCCCTTGTCAGTTGTTGATATACCCGTGACGACCTTGTCGGCCTTAGTTTATGCATATGTGTTGTGTTGGGTCTTTTTTGCATGTAGGTTATTGTGCTTTCTATCTAATTTTTGTTATTTTGAGGCTTTGTCGGCCCAAATTTCATATCGTGGAATTCAGGTACTAAAGTTTGTTCGCTTGGGTATTAGGGTGCCAAGTTCCGGCCATACACCCCTAGGCTGGAGTGGGACAAATCAATTGTAGATGAGTTTTTTTTGTATAGTTTCTAATGTTTTAAATATTGTTGGAGCTTTTTAAGCGCAAAGATTTTCTTTGAGAACATCAAGCTAAAAAGTTAGAGGAACTGCTCATATCAGGTGAAATGCATATTGGGTGAGGATTAAATCAAGAACGTGGACTTCAACGACCAGGTGATACTCATTGGGGTTCTCATTATAGAACATTAGATAATCTCATTGTCCTATTTTCATCAATTATTCATGTGCTTGAATTTATTGGACGTTAGTGTCCTAATTATACTGACAAACTTGTTGTTAAAAGTCTTGTGAGTATGATTAAGGAATTTTATTTTTCTTTTATGTTGCACTTTATGTGGAAAGTTCTAATGTTGACAAATGAGTTGAGCTCCTCGTAAAAAAATAAGGATCAAGATATTGTCAATGCTATGGGATTTCTTGCTCTTACAAAGCAAAGATTAAAAAATATGATGGATAGTGAATTCAGATTATTAATGGATAATGTCTCTTCCTTTTGTGATAACTATGATATAATGATTCTGAAGATGGACGCTACCTACTTTCCTGGGAAGTCGAAGTGTAGAGCTCTTGATATTACATATTCTCGTCATTTGTGCATTGATATTTTTTATGTTGTTATTGATTTTCATCTTCAAGATCTTAATAATCATTTATGTGATGTGTGTACTGACTTACTTCTCGGTATGAATAGTTTAAATGTAGTTAATTCATTCGGTAATTTTTGCAAGAACAGGATAATGAGGTTGGTTGAATGTTATATGAATGAGTTTGATAGCATCAAGCTTTATGATCTCAGTTGTCAGCTTGATAGTTTTATAGCTTATGCTCACGGTTCTAACAAGAGTTTCTTTAACTTGAAGAGAATTAGTGACCTTGCTAAAGTATTGGTTAAGTCAGATTTGCATCAAACTTGGCCTCTATTTATTTTCTTATCAAGTTGACTCTCATTATTCTTGTATCTACTGCTTCTGTGGAATAGGCTTTCTCGTCCATGAAGTACATCAAAAATGAGCTTCCTAACAGTATCGGTGATGCATTTTTCAGTGGTTATTTAGTTTGCAATGTAGAGCGTAAGATATTCGCAACTATAAACAATGATACTATTATTCATCATTTTCAACATATGAAAAGTCGTCGAGCACAATTATGACTTAGGACTAAAAGTGTCTTTTTGGTAATGATAACATTATTAGTAGCTCATTGTGACTTGGGATTATAAGTTGTTTTTTGTGATGCCAATATTAATCGTTTTTTTGTCATTAACCTTTTTACTGTCGTGTTCGAGTAACTGTATATTTATACTATGTGAGTACTAGCAACTTTATGTTAAAGAAAGTGAGCACCCACTACTGTCAAATCCTGGTCCGCCATTGCATAAGACCCATTTAAATGAAAAACACTCCCTAACATGGTTTTTTCCTAAAAATATATCAATATTTAATTTACATAATACTTTCTCCATTTTTGCATAGACCTAACTACTCCAAAATTAATTTACTTTTCATTTGTCTATTTAAAATAAATATGCTGAAGATTCTAGCATTACTGTTATGAATGGGCCTGAATTAGTATTTATAAAGAAGTCCAACATCGAACTAAATGGTTATATCTGGTATCCGAGTTAATAAATAGCGAATTGTGAGAGCAAAGTAGGTTTCATGCGAATTGTGGTCATGCTTAGGCAAATACTATGCTTCTCATCCCCAATTCTTTAATTTTGTGTTCCTCATCCCCTTCTGGTTAGCCTTCATTGTTCTATTAATTTCCAGTAATTGTTGTTCTTCCTTCCATTAGTATTTCATATATGCAGTGTAACTCTAGTCTAGTTACTATAATATACATCAGTGTTTGGGTTGGAAATTGGTTCGTTACATTGGTGCTTTTATCGATCGTACTCCAATGGTTGCGGTGCTAGACAGATTTAGGGACGGTAATTTGGAAGGGTGGATTTTTCGGGCGGACCAGTATTTCACCTACCTTGGCTTCTCCTAGAAGGATTGGCTCCCTCTTCTTTCCTTTTACTTTGATGGTGAAGCTCTTAATTGGTTCGATTGGTAGTTTCACACCAAATAATTGTATGATTGGAACCATTTCAAGGTGAAATTGCTTTTGCGATTTGGACAATAGAGTTTTGCAAGTTGTGTGGAGAGTCTAACATGTTTTGACTCCATTAGTGTCGCACCTATAGCCTGACCAGATGTCCTTCCTGTTGCAATGGAATCTGATTTAAACAATGCAAAGCAAGAGGAGGTCGCAGAATTGAAGAATGCTTCTAACTCAAGACCTGCAGACATTTTTGAGGTCCCTCCTGCGGTGTTAGATACTCCGATAGGTAATTTTTTGAACCCCACTGATTTTAATTCCTATCTTTCTACCCTCCCAGACCCCACGTTGTGCGATTTCACTGAGTATGTTGTTGTTGTTGTAATGGTTTTAATTGGTAGCAATTGTGATGTGGATACACCATTGAAATTAAAATTGACGAGCAGGAACTTTGCCTGCAAGGTGTTTGCTGAAATAACCTATAAAGAAATTGACATGAACAAGAATGAGGAAGAGAAAATTATTCCCATTGGAAATGACATACTGCAATTGGTTCCTGTAAATGTAGAGAAACCTCCATTATGGATTGGTTCTCCATTTTCTAGTTTCGATGACCTTGTCATGTTTAATATACAACATGGACTTGGGATATCCCAATGCTTGGAGGAGACATTTGGTGTGCTTTCAACTTGCAGATACAACCAATTTATCAACATAGGTATAACTTGTCCCTTCAGTGGACTTGATCATGCTGATTTATCTTCAGTTTACATCTATTTCCACCTGCTCAATTTAGGTTAGCGTTTCCATTTGATCCTGACTCTAGTTTACTTACTATCTCCTTAGAGTTACAAGAAATTATGTATTTCGTGCGGCTTTGGATGACTTGGATCTTGATAATTTCATTATGTCCACCTTGTGGAATTTTTGCAATTGGGTTGATATTGGGCAGGAGAGAAATCTTCATGATTTCTTGTTGTCTCAATCGAGTGAACTTGGTAGGGAGGATAAAATACAAGGGGTGCTCGAGGCATTTGTTGCACGATACTCGGAGCAATTGCCAAATATTCTGATCAACAAATATGATGTGCTCTTGTTTGCTGCGTTTGGTGTAATTCATATTTCAAGTTCAACTTCATCGTATCTTGTGTTTGATCCTGGTCCTTATCTTGAATATGATATGTTTGTTATGTGGCATGATCCTTCAATGAATGACATCTATATTGTTTTTTAAAACACGGGGAAAGAGGTTCGGAGAACATGTATCAATGGATTTTTTGTTGTTGCCAAATTCGCAGTGGCGTATAGTTTTTATGATGTGTTAAATGATTTGATGGTCTCTCTTTCCCTTATGAAATCTGTTGTATCTTCTTCATCAATATCTCATGTTTCCTCACTGGCTCCGAGAAAATCATATCACGTAGTGGGCGTATTTCGCCACCTGTTATATCTTGATAAAGAAACACGTGTGCCGCAGACAAAGGACCAACGACTTGTTTCATGTCACCAGCCTCGTCAAAAAATTCAGAGTTGTCACGTTAATAGCTTCTTTGTCGACGGTAATTTTTTGCACACAGAGTCCCTATTGCAGCTTGTTCGAGTCCTAGTGTTGGCAGAGCACAATCATAGTCCAAGGATAATTGTTGGTTCCATTGCTGGACAAGTTCTATGGTATTTCTTTAATGGTGTAGAGCTGGGTAGGTCTTCCTTCATACATGTGCTTATTGTTTATTCTAAAGGCCTTCAAGTTTTAGATGTTGCAGATGTTCAAATGTATGCATACTCTCAAGGCGTGGTGCTCTAGTAACCTTTACGGTCGAGGTACCTACTGAGGTGTTCGATACTACTATATGTAGTTATATCCCAGTGCTTGATCTAGCCAAAACATCGACAAGCACCATTCATGTTGAGTTTGGATTGATTAGGAAGTTATAAAATGCTTGGCGGATGTGTTTCGTGTGCCGCAAAAAGATAGTTTCCCTTTAATCGAGTTCATGCTTTTGTGGAGGCTTGCTACATGAATGTTTTCCTTGACTCTGTCATTTAGCTTACTCCTAATTGATCCAACAAGATGGAAATCAATGTCATGTCAATATGCAGGGCAAGTTACAATGACACTCAATTTAATAAATCCGTTATCATCCACTACAAGCCACAATGACAAAGGTTTTGATTGGTTCATAAAAGGTGCACTAGTTCACACATGTAATAAAGCATGCCTCGGTATTGAGATAATTGGTTGGGAGCCCCCGAGCATCATTGTTCTTGACTCGAACCTTGAGGATAAGGTTATTATCAAGGTAAGGTATTGTTATGAATGGGCATGAACTAGTATTTACATATGTCACACCCTAACCTTGGGAGGTGTGGCTGGTACCCGATGTCCTAAGGCTCGAGCATACCGATCCTGATACCTGGGATATACATAATAACTCATGGGCCGACTAGGCCTCTGACATATACTCCACTGAATGGGGACATAACCACTTGCACTCAGAAAGGCCCAAACCTTGTTAATATATATATATATATATATATATATATATATATATATATATATATATATTAACAAGGCCGACAAGGCCAACATAAGTACACAATTGTTTACAAGCCTCTAAAGAGTACTATGACAACATCTGATCGAGATAGGGCCCCGCAATACCCAACTTTATACGTATGTACATCTGTCATACCTATCAGCTCACTACACAACTCTGTAGGAAAGGAGTGTGACAACCTTCAGCTGGGTCGAGTCCTACTGTAAGGAAAGCATCTATATCTCTATATGCACCTGCGGCATAAAACAAAGTGTCCTCGAAAAAGGGACATAAGTACAAAATAATGTACTGAGTATATAAAGCATGAATACAATATGAATCTGCAAACTGTAAAGAAAAGCATATAAACAATGTGAAGCGAATAGCTGTAAGGGAAAGCAAAAGCAACCTGGGGGGCACACGGGGCGGAAAATGAAACTCTGAAACTTAATACAACCTGTATGGCTAGGCTTTTACTGTACAACTGTCCTCGTCTTATAATGTGAGGTATAACCTGTCATTAATCTTAGGTGTGTGTAGGAATATGCAATGCAATATGCACCCTAGTTTATGTGTGCGTTAAGGATCGTGCAACCCGATCCATCATACGTATATATTGTGGAACGTGCAATCCGATCCTCTATAAAGATATGTTGTGGAACGGGCAACTCGATCCTCTATATGAATATGTTGTGGAATGTGCAACCCGATCCTCTATATGAATATGTTGAAAAATGTGCGACCCCATCCTCTATATAAATATGTTGCAGAACGTGAAACCCGATCCTCTATATGTATGCTCATGATTGTATGCATGAGATCGGCTGCTAATGAATAATATAACAACACCAAAGGGGCTCGGGGTGTAGACAATAGATTGTGACAACCATGGCCCTTTGGCCTCTTTTGGAACTTATAGATCTTTAGACTTTACCTTGACGTGACTCTTGGTTTACTCGACAATTTATTCTTACAAATGCTTATTCTTGACTTAGGATAAGTTCAGTAACCAATGAAATGGATCATAAGAATATGAACAAGCAGCAACTATTTCTCAACAAGAGACTTTTGATAGATAATAGAGTGAAATGCTCACGTTCCTTTTTTGAAAATGATAACTTTATGGATTCATGCTTTTGAATAAAAGGGATAGCCTTACATACTTGATTTTTATTGCTACGCTCATTCTACCAGTCTGCTCTCGTCTTACGAATGATCATCTATATCATATATATCAATATCGAATCTAAATTCCATAAAACTTCGCTTGGGTATCTTATCGACTTATGTATACACTTTGGGTTCTTAGACTTCTTTACAAGGATGATTATGTAATTTAATCCCATGGTTTAATCCAAATAGAATATCCATTAAACCTTAGTTAGGTGTTCTTCGACAATTCCTAGGCATAGGTAATTCCTTAAACTTCTTTTATACGGAAAACTTCATGTCAATTAGTCTCACGTCCTTTTCAAACCTTACGTTCCTTAATCCATAACATATGCAATTATTATTATCTTTCAATTCAACTCATACTTAGAGTAAAATAGCCCAACAACTCATGTTATGAAGATTTTACAACTTTGTGAAGTTTTTATCACGTAAACTTCTTCATAACTTGTTCCAAACCAACAATTAATCATAAACAAGTAGAGGAGGATGAATCCTTACCTTTATGCATTTAAATATCCTTAGAACATCAAGTTATCCCATAATTAGGGTTTCTAAAATTGGTTCGATCCGGAGAAGATGATCTTTGCGAATACCACGGGGTTTATCACGTTAATCTTGCGTTATTAACCTTAGATTCGACCTTGGAGTGTTATACAACCTTGTAGAGGACTTATAGAGACCCTAGGGTCTGATTTGTGATGAAAAATGATCCCAAATCGTAATAACCCAATATATACTCGATAGAAAATTTTCCACAGCCGTAGGTTGACGGTACACTCGACAGATTGTCAAATTTCCGACAGTCTGTCATTCTTTCCGTCAAACTGCCAGGAAGGTTGAGGCTTACATTGGGCAATTTGACAGTCCGTAAACTACACAATCAAACTGCCTAAACTCATGTTTTCATCGAAACGTACTTTCTTCAATTCCTTTAACACCCGGACACTCTGGTACTTACATAACCAAGTTGTAACCCTTCATTATTCTTTCATAAGGCCGTACCTTTTCTCGAGACTTCGGTATCCATCGACGTCACAGCAGGACGTGAAACTACGAGGTGTAACAACAGAGTATCCCAACACCAAATTAAATGGGTATGTATGTTATCCAGGTTAATAAATAGCGAATTGTGAGAGCAAAATATGTTTCATGCGAATTGTGGTTATGCCTAGGCAATGATTGTGCTTCTCATCTCCAATTCTCTAAGTGTGTGTTCCTCATACCCTTCTAATTATCCTTCATTGTTCTCTTAATTTCTAGTAATTGTTGTTCTTCATTCCATTAGTATTTCCTATATTTAGTGTAACTCCCCGAACTATAGCCTGAGCGAAATACGACACTCGGTGTATGACTACATACGACCGAGCAAACCACATGGCTGGTTGATCATCAAAATATGTACTAATAATGATTCAAAATATGTATGCTGAAATATAGTCTAAAATATAATGGCAGAAATATCTGAGTAAAAACATGATAAGTCTGAAAATAATGCTGGCATGACTGACATGACATGCTAACTAATCTAGTCTATGAAACCACTGAAATACGAGTCTGTAAAACTGTCTACCAGGACAAGGCCCTGGAATGCCTCTACCATAAAAATATAATTATGAAATAAACAGACTAACGCCACTGATGAAATGGGGCTCACCAAAATAGCTGATACTGAAGCAATTCCTAATGAACAGATTTGTCGTCCTGAAACTCAGTACATGCATCGTGATGTGCAGGCCCCATGCAAAGAGACGTTAGTACATTTGAATTGTACTATATGTAAAGCAACTGAAAGAATAAACATGCACATGAAATAATAGGACATGAAACTGAAATTGTAACATGAGCATGAGCATGATCTGGCATGAGTATAAAACATATGTAAAATATGTAAAGCTGTGCATATGTATATCTATATATATGTGGGGAGAGCAATAGTCGTGGGTACGTGAAGTCTAGTACATGACCTGACCAACAGAGAAATCGCATACCTTACTGGGTATGAGACATGAACATGACATGAAATGATCCAATCTGCAATCTGAAGGTATCGTCCTATAGAGGAGCGACCCTTATCTTACAGTGGCATACGTAGTTTCAAGCTATCTGAGCCTTCTCGGTAACTATGCAAATTCCAAAATATGTACTTGAAAATAATGGCTTGTAAGCCCATGGGTTTCATGAAAGCAACTTGTAAAGCATGGTTTGAAATTATAATTTATCATGTGGACAAATATAGCATATAACTTGTGAAAATTCATGAAAACATACATATATAAGTTCATGAAATCTAATAGTAATGGTTCATGACTTGTAATTTTACAACCCTTGGAATTCAAGGTTATGGTCATTCAAGGATTATGCACGGATTCCTAATAACCATAATGGAGTATCAAGAACACAATAACGAATTAATAATACAACATGGTATATCATGATATATCTAATTTAGGGATATCATGAAATTAAAATAAAATCCTAAGTTATGTAATTTCATGGAAAATATGACGTGGGAAAGAATAATGATTTTCCCACACGTGGATAGAATCTCTACATACCTTAATCGCTCCAATACTTGTATTAAAGCTCTGAACTTGGTAGAAGGAATCCAAAACTTGCACCTTAATTCCTTGAGTTAGGTTTTCTTGAAAACCCTAGGTTAGAAACAATGAATTCTACATGGGAATTCATGTATATATGTTAGAATCACTAGGAATTGCATGAAATAGGCTTACCTTGATGTTGGAGAAAGTGGGGAAGAGAGGACCTTCGTGCTAGGGTTTGGAAGAAGTGAAAATTGATTTTTAGAACCAAGTATGTGTATTTATCCTTTTCCTGTCGGAAGGATTTTACGGTTGAAATCGATGGACTGTCGAATTATCTACGGTTTGGGTCTGGATCATAGAATTTTATACTGTCCGTATAATCGGACAATCTTGAAATTTTCTATTTTCCAGTGTCTTGTAAAAAGTTGAGGGAATTTGATGGTTGAAATCGACGGGTCGTATAAATTTATATGGTCCGTAGAATTTATAGAGTGACGTCAATTCAAAAATGAAATCGACGGTTCGTTTTGACGGATCATAAAAAATTCTATAGTTCGTATAATCATGCGTAAAAATTCAATCTGCAGAACTGAAATTGGTTTTTAACTTTACACTCTCTTGTTTTAATTTTCTAAACTCCTGAATCGTGAATAAGGCTTATTTTGAAGGTACGAGGTTGTACAATATCTCCTCCTTAGGATCATTCGTACTCAGATGATGGGTCATAATTAAGAACAAAACTAGACATGGAATGAGTACATGAATGTGAAGGGACATGACATGAAACATGGGAACTACACTGACATGATTATATGAAATCATGAATATGGGGGCATGAGTAGTGAACACATGAACGTGAATCATGAGACATTTGTCCTCGAATGATGAAAGTGGTTAAAATATGACTAACTCTGGAATTTTAAAAAAAAAATTGGCAGTGTTTTCTTCGTAAATAGGACTATCACAACATCTCTCAAACACCTGATAACTAACTAGAGTATCAACACAAACCTCATAAAGCATCTTAATACGCATGACATGACATAACATGGTAACTGAGGACGTGACTAACATGAATACTGAGCTGGCATGAATACGTGAATGCTATCTGTCAGGAATACTGGTCTGACATGAACACATGGATATTAAATTGAATGAATATTATACATTGGACTTGGAAAAAAATTCGTAGGCACGAATGACATGAGTATTGGAACATAAGCATAAACATGACATGATTACATTAACGTGAGGAGCATAACATGGGACATGAATACATAAAGACTGGTTGACATGGATACACGAGTGCTAAACTGATATGAGATATGAATACGTGTAGATACGGATATCATAACATGATATTTGATTTCCGAAATGGTGAATGTTACAACATGAGACATGAATGCTGAGCGGAGATGGGACCTGAACACTAAACTGACATGAGGTCTGAGTACTTGAGGTAGTTAACTTGAGAACTTGACGATCTTTCGTAGGATCCTGTATGGTCTAATATATTTGGTACAAACTTCCCTTTCTTATCAAATCACATGGTGCCTTTCATATGCAAGACCTACTAGAAACACTCATCGTTAACATGAAACTCTAAATCTCTGCGTAGCACATTCGCGTAGGGCTCTTGCGACTCTTAGCCATTTCAAATGCTCCTGAATTAATTTAACTTTTTCAATAGCCTAATGGTCCAAGTCTGGTCCTAGCAATTCTGTTTTGCCAACTTCATACCAACCAATATGTGATCTACACCTTCGCCCATATAAGGTTTCAAACGGTGCCATCTTGTTACTAACATGATATCCATCTTTCGAAACAACTCAATGAGAGGTAAATGGTCATCTCTATTACCTTTTAAAGTCCAGGACACATGCTCTCAACATATCTTCGAGTACCTGGATAATGCGATCTGCCTGACATCTGTTTGTAGATGAAGAACGGTACTGAGATTTACCCTGGTACTCAATCCTTTCTGAAACGACCTCCAAAAGTGCGTTGTGAACTGAGCACCACGATTTGAGAATAATCAAGAACACAAACAGAGTTATACTCACAATTGATTAATAAAATTACTTTTCTTTTATTTTTGTAATTATAGTTTATTTTCGTACTTTGAAAATTTGTTGCAAACAATCATAAATTCGAATTCCAAGTACAATAATCTAATATTTTATTGAATCCTCTTCTTTAAATATTTAGCTCCACTCCGTAAATCAAATATGTGATTTGTCCATTTCACAGAGTAGAAGGAAAAGTAACAAATTCTGCCTCATGATTTTAAATTGTCGTCCTACATTAGACATGATATGTTACTAGTATACAGCATTTTATTTAATTGCTTTCTAAACTGAATAAGGTAAATTGCTGTCAATCGAGCGTCTGTGTCTCCTCCTGTGTTTGTCACTTCAGACAAAACTAAATGTCGTCCAAAATAATTGTCAGTTTAGTAAATAAAAATACATTTAACTTTTTTTTTCAATTCCATCCTTACCCCAGAAAGGCATTGTTGGATATTGTTAGCAAAATCAAATGCCATAATTGATGTGATGCCTTTTCAAGTTTAGGGGAAGTCTGTTAACATAATTTATATTTACTTTGAATTTGACCAGACGCAACATTTCTCAATAGCCATCATTGATGCCTCTTGGAGGTGTCTGTTGGTGATGAAAAGACATCTCCAATGGATGCAAAATCTCTATAAGTAGTAAAGATGTCTTCTCATTCAAATGATAGATATATGAAAAAGAATCAAAACTTCTATTTTTTTCTTCCCTAAGTATCATCAGAAATGTCATATTGTGTGTTCTTGGTTGGATCAAAGGAGTACAAACTTTGAATTCAACATCGTTGTTAGGGCTTCATTGTATCCTGAATGCAATATATCTGTGACCTATTGTACTCGCCAATTTTTTGGGAAGAGTCAAAATAATTGCCTAAAAGAATCTGCATAAGAGCCTTGAAGTCAGACAACAACAATTATGTGTTTGTGTTTCATCCTGTTTGTACCAATTTTACAACAATTTTAGATAATTATCGACATGGAGGGTGAAACTTCAATTATTGCTCAATCATTGCAAGTAATGAACCAAACTTTGAATCATTTAGAACGTTTTGATGGTGGGGGTTTCACTCGTTGGCAAGAGACTATCAATTTTTTCCTGATGACTATCAAGTTATGGTATATCCTTGAAGATGGTTTGGAGGAAATTTTTTATGCGACTCCAATGGACAACAATGAATTGAAGGTCAAACGGAAGAAACGGAAAGAGGATGATTTTATGTGTCGTGGTCATATTATGAATGTTCTAGGAGCCAATGTTTACAATGCCCATCGAAGTCTTGAAACAGCAAAGAAATTGTGAACTGCACTCGAAAACAAGTACAAAATTTTTGAAGTGAGTAACAAGAAATTTCTAATCTGTAATTTCATGGACTTTGAGATGGTTGACAGTAAGTCAATTATTGCCCAGGTCATTGAACTTTTACTCATTGTTAATCATCTTAAAGATGTTGGAATTGATCTTGTATCTTCATTCGTTGTTGGGGTTATTATTTCTCGTCTTCCCCCTTCTTGGAATGATTACAAGAAGAAACTTAAGCATGCTAAAACTGACTATGACTTAGAAGGTTTATAGCATCATCTTCATATTGTAGAATATGCTCGTAAACGAGAGATTAAGGATAGGCAGAAAATTGAAAATCATTCTAAGATTAATAGTGTGGAAGAATCGAAAAAATCAATTTTTTTGAAACCTAAGATTGATACTCCGTTTAAGAAGAAAGATACCAACAAGAAATATAAGAAAAAGGGAAATTGCTACTTCTGTAAGAAACCCGACTACTATGCTCGTGAATGTCGTCAACGAAAGAAACAAATGAAAAATGAAGCGAATGTGGTCGATGACAAAAGCAAGCTTATCGTTGTAGTGCAAGTGGTCAACACTGTTGTAGATCATGGTAGTGGATGGTGGTACGATACTGGTGCAACCATTCATAGCTGTAAAGATAGAAATCTTTACAAGACATACGAACCAGTTAGTGGAGAAGGAAACGAAGTTACTTCAGTGAACAACCAAAGCAACAAAGTGATTGGCAAAGGCATTATTGATCTCCCGTTTACTTCGAGAAAGATTGTTACTCTTACTAATGTTATACATGTCCCTGACATTTGTAAAAACCTTGTTTCTGGAGTTCTTGTTAACAAGGTTGGATTCAAGATTACGTATGAGTCTGATAAGTTTGTATTGTTCAAGAACGGAATGTTTGTTGGACAAGGATACTCTTGTAATGAGATGGTTAAGATTAATTTAATAAATAATGGTTCTACTTATATTGTTGAGTCTGTTGATTTATGACATGCTAGATTAGGACATGTGAATTATGATTCTCTTTGAAATATGAAAAAATTAGGATTGATTTCTGATTGCAATTTTGATAATGTTTCTAAATGTGAAATATGTGTGCAAGCAAAGATAACTAGAACATCTTTTAAATTTGTAATAAAAAATTGTGTCTTGCTTGAATTAGTACATAGTGATGTTGGTGATCTGAAAAGTTATATGACTCGTGGTGGAAACAAATACTATGTCACTTTTATTGAAGATAGTACTACATATGCCTATATTTACTTGATGAAATCTAAGGATGCGGTCTTTGATAAATTTAGAATTTACAAAGAAGAAGTAGAGACACAATTAGAACAGAAAATTAAGGTTTTACGTTCTGATCGTGGTGCTAAATACTATCCTTCTGAATTTACTTTATTTTGTCAAGAACATGGTTTAGTACATCAATTCACTGCCACACATACACCCCAACAAAATGGTGTTGCTGGAAAAAAAATAGAACTTTGATAGATACGGTTAACGCTATGCTCATTAGCTCTGGTTTGCCAAATTTTTTATGAGGTGAAGCTATTTTGTCTGCATGCTATATTTTGAATAGAGTTCCTTTGAAAAATAAGAATATCTCTCCTTATGAATTGTGGTTTAAGAGAAAGCCTAACTTGAAAAGACTCAAAGCATGGGGTTGTTTGGCATATGACAGAAAGCCTGATCCTAAGAGACCGAAGTTAGGAAATAGGGCTTATAAATGTGTTTTTATAGGTTATTCACTTAACAGTATTACTTACAGATTTTTAATCCTTGACACATTTGAGATTATAGAATCTATAGATGTAGAATTTTTTGAAAACTTGACAAGGTCTAGTTCTCAACCACAACCTACTAAAAATCCATTGTTACCTAGTCTAGAACCTGTAGAGACTAATGAAAATATTGAACCTTCTGCTCCTACTCACAACAATGATATTTTAGTTCCTACTGAAGATATCGAACCTAGAAGAAGTAAGAGAGCAAGAATAGAGAAAAAATATTCAGATTTTATACAATATCTTGTAGAGGGTAATAAGAATGAAGTTTTCAACATTACTAAGTCCGATACACAGCTTGATGATGATCCTAAAACTTATTCTGAAGCTATGAGTTTCAGAGATGCTAATTTCTAGAAAGACGCTATCAATGATGAAAAGCATCACTTTTGTCTAACGAAACTTAGGTGTTATCTGATTTACCTCCTAGTGCTAAACCTATAGGATGTAAATGGATATTCAAGAGAAAATTGAATGTTGATGGTACCATTGATAAGTTTAAAGCCAGATTGGTTGCTAAAGGTTATAAAAAAAATATGGAATTGATTACTTTGATACATATGTTCCTGTTGCTCGCATCACATCTATTCATTGTTTGATAGCACTTGCTTCTATTCACATGCTAGTTATACATCAAATGAATGTCAAAACTGCTTTTCTAAATAGTGATTTAGAAGAAGAAAAATATATATGGAATAACCTGAAGGTTTCATAGTACCATGCCAAGAAAAAAAGTTTGCAAGTTAGTGAAATCCCTCTATGGTTTGAAGCAAGCTCCTATGAAATGGCATGAGAAGTTTGACAAAGTAGCTTTGTCGTATGGTTTTATTGTTAATGATGCAAATTAATGTATTAGTAAGCATGATAAATCTGGATGTGTAATTCTCTGTTTATATGTTGATGATATGCTTATTTTTGGGTCTGACATATTTTGTGTGGAAGAAACTAAGAAATTTCTTATTTCAAATTTTGATATGAAAGATCTAGGAGAGGCTGATGTGACCTTAGGAATTAAAATCCTAATAAAGGGACATGAGTTGGCTTTAACCCAATCTCAATATATTGAGAAATTTCTCAAAAAGTATAGTCATTTCCATGACAAACCAGCCCTCGCTCCTTTAGATCCTACTATTAAATTAATGAAGATTACTGAAAGGACTCATGGACGACTTGAGTATTCTAGTATTATCGGAAGTCTTATGTATGTTATGCATTACACAAGACCAGATATAGCCCAAGCGGTGGGAGTACTATGTTGTTTCTCAAGTAACCCAGGTATTGAACATTGGAAAGCAATTTTAAGAGTGTTGGCTTACTTGAAAGGAACCATAGATTTGTAAGTTTTTGTTGGGTTCAAACACATAAGTAAGGCACATCGAAAGTTTAAACGTTTTGTTTCTTACTTACCCCAAAAATAATTCTGGTATGGTTATACAACAATGGAACTTGTAACATAAAACATTTACTTACAAGTTATGATTATCTGGAATCTTTATCTACTGTGAGGTGCACACGCAGTTGCCCTTCCGATTGCAAGCTCCAAGCTTCAATGTATTTCTCTTTCGAAAAGCTAGGAAATCCGGTAGAGGTTCGAGAGAGTATTTGATTCTAAGTCTCTAAGGCTTAGAATGATTTTTAGAATTGGTGTATTGAATAATGAGGTGAATGCCTCTATTTATAGTTGAAAAATAGGTCAAAACTGAATTAGGGTTTGACCTTAGGCCTAGCCCAAAAACTGAGGCAGAGGCGTCGCGGCCCTATGGTATGGGCGTCGCGACGCTCGGCATGCGCCTGCACTGCGCCGCGGCCCTAGGGTATGGGCGTCGCGGCGCTCGACTTTATTTTTCGTGCATTCTAATTAAATCCAAAATCCAAATTTGACTTAATTAAAATAATCATTATTTATTTAAATGTCTCGATTCCAAATCGAATATTTTAATTACTCTCTCAATACATCCTTAGATCAAAATGGACAATCGACATAGTGTGACCCTACATGCCTTCTCATATCGACATTAATCAAATTAAGGTCTACACGGAACTCCTAAACGGCGCCGGAAGGCGAACTCAATATGTGAAGTACGTTTACACGAATTCAGTAAACTTAACCTTTATATGGTAAGATAAAATCCTTTCATTCACGACACACCCGATCAAGCTTAGGATTTGTCAAGTGTCTATCCAAATGGCTTAATCATTGTATCTCATCTATATTAGTTGACAACTAGACCATATTCTAAATATGTCTATTGCGTTGGCCAATGACTTAGTCAATCTAATATCACTGAGAATCCGAGTGTTCTCTCGAATATACATCCGAGAAATGAATCTTAATATTGGCTCAACTACCACCTTCAATCCACATCGTAATGTACCCAATACAAGTCGTATCTCAACATATAAGGCATTTGAGCTTAGGACGGGTTCAAAGTACATTACTTTGTAGATAAGGTGTGTATTGACCTCAAGTCTAAGGACTTCTATCTCCCACACGATGATCATACTTTAGACAAGTATAACAAATAGTATATCAGCAGGGTATACCAATACTTTCAAAGTATCCATGTGTTCATCACGAGTAACCATTACTCGTAGCAGGTGAGACATACTACATCCTCTAAGGATGTAATGCAGACCATATGTCGACTTATCACATATCATCAATATCCCATTCTCGATAATCACTAGTCGAGGCTATTTTAAGAGTTACGCTTTATCATTAATATCTCACTCTATTAATGACAATGTAAGCTCAAGT
Source organism: Anisodus acutangulus (assembly GCA_029783415.1). Classification (NCBI taxonomy): domain Eukaryota; kingdom Viridiplantae; phylum Streptophyta; class Magnoliopsida; order Solanales; family Solanaceae; genus Anisodus; species Anisodus acutangulus. Next base: position 11,427,776 of record CM056511.1, on the reverse strand, counting down.
AATGCACATTTATGAATAATTACAAACAATCAAATAATAATTCAATAACTGCAAATGCCAAAATATTAATCTCCATTAATAATAATATGAATGTGTATAAAGTATATTTGTCCTAATACAGATTGTCCATAGGACATAAATATACTTTCACTCTCCCACTTGACCTAGAGCCAATCTCCAACATATCTAATGCCCATATTCTCAAAATGACCATTATGCTTAACTAAGCTTAATGGTTTAGTGAATGGGTCAACTAGAATATCGTATGTGGGAACATAGTCTAATCTAATCTCTTCAGTCTCCACCATCTCCCTGAGTGTGTGGTACTTCTTTGGTACATGTTTATTTCTGTTGGTTGATCTTGGTTCCTTAGCTTGCGCAATCGCACCAGTGTTGTCACAATAAATCGTTATTGGACAAGTGGCACTTTGAACAACCCCTAGTTCCTTCAGGAACTCAGATATCGTAACAGCTTCTTTACCAGCTTCCGATCCAGCAATGTACTCAGCTTCTGTTGTTGAATTATCAGTTGTAGTTTGTTTGAAACTTTTCCAACTCACTGCTCCGCCATTGAAAATATATGTGTACCCTGATTGAGATTTGTAGTCATCAACATCTGTCTGAAAGCTAGCATCAGTGTACCCAGTACATACCAGCTTCTCTTGTCCACCATAGACTAAGAAATATTCTTTAGTTCGTTTAAGATACTTAAGAATATTCTTGACTGCTTTTCAGTGTTCTTCTCCAGGATTCTGCTGGAACTTGCAAGTCATACTAAGTGCAAAGGCCACATCTGGCCTAGTACAGGTCATGGCATACATGATCGATCATATTGCTGAAGCATATGGGATCCTTTTTATGCGTTCAAGTTCTGTAGTATTAGAAGGACTATCATTCTTAGATAACTTGATGCCTTGTCCCATAGGTAGATCGCCTTTCTTGGAATTTTCCATAGAAAAACGTCTAAGCACTTTGTCTAAGTAGACTGACTGCAACAGCCCTAACAATCTGTTAGGTCTATCTCTATAGATCCTAATCCCCAGAATGTAGCAGGCTTCACCTAAATTCTTCATCATGAAGGTACTGGACAACCACTATTTGACTGACTATAGGAGAGTCTTATTATCTCCCATTATTAATATGTTATCTACATATATGATAATGAAGGCAATACTCACATCCTTGCGTTTACTATAAACACATGGATCCTCTTTGCTTCTGATGAAATCAAATGACTTAATAGCCTTGTCGAAGCAAATGTTCCAACTCCTTGAGTCTTGCTTAAGTCCATAAATGGACTTTTGTAGCTTGCATACATCATTTGGTTTGGACTCAAGTGAAAAACCCTCAGGTTGTTTCATATACACTTCCTCAACTAGATTACCATTGAGGAAAGCAGTTTTGACGTCCGTCTGCCAAATGTCATAGTCATATTATGCAGCTATTGCAAGCAAAATCCGAATGGACTTAATCTTAGCAACAGGTGAAAAAGTTTCATCATAATCGACCACAGGCTGTTGATTATAACCTTCAGCCACTAGTCTTGCTTTATAAGTATGTACCTTTTCATATGCATCAATCTTCTTCTTGAAGACCCATTTGCATCCAATGAGTCTAACCCTTGTTGGCAAATCAACCAAGTTCTAAACTTGATTTATGTATATCGAGTCTATCTCAGATTTCATGGCCTCTTGCCATCTCTGTAAATCAATGTCTAACATAGCTTCGTTGTAGGTTGTAGGTTCATCGTCATCAGGAATATCTATCTCATTGTGTGTTTCAACAATGAGATTAAGTCTTTCAGGCGGACGATGAGTCCTAGTGGTCCTACGGAGTTGAGTATTTTGCGTTTCAGTGTTTATTGTATTCTGATTGTGAGAAGGTTTTTGTGTGTTGGATAATCCATCACCTTGAGAGCTTTCAGGAATGTCATTTTCATGTATTTTCTGAATGGAATGATGTAAAACCATTGTATCATCTTCCATTGGTTGTGTATGAGAGCCTTGCATTTCTGCACTATCTCTCACAACACTCCCACTGGATGAAGGGCGTACTCTAAGTACCCAATCTTCACCAGATACTCCCATTGAATCCTTGTTTAGGTCATTCGACAAGGGTTCAACTTCTGTGTTATCTTGTGGTTCTTGAATTTCTTCAAGTTCTATCTCTGTGCAACTATGTTCCTTGTAGACATATTCTTCTTCAAGGAGAGTTGCGTTCCTGGAAACAATGACCTTATGTTCTCCAGGAAGATAGAAGTAGTATCACTTAGTTTCCTTTGGATACCCCACGAAGTAACATTTCTCACTCTTGGATTCCAACTTGTCAGTGAGCATCTTCTTAACATATGAAGGGCATCCCCACGGTGTCATATGTTTAAGAGTTGGCTTCTTGCTACACCATATCTCATAGGGTGTCTTTTCTACTGACTTGGAAGGAACCATGTTCAGAACATATATAGAGGTTTGTATAGCATGTCCCCAAAGGTATGTCGGTAGAGCTGCGGAGCTCATCATGGATCGAACCATATCCATTAAGGTTCGGTTTCTCCTCTCGGTAACACCATTCATCTATGGCGTTCCTGGAGGTGTCCATTCTGATTGGACTCCATGTAGCTTCAAGTAATCTAGAAAATACTTGATCAAGTATTCACCTCCTCGATCTGATCGAATGGTCTTGATACTTGTTGCAAGTTGCTTCTCTACTTACTTCCGACTTGTACTCCTTGAACTTCTCAAAGGCCTCGAATTTATATCTCATAAGATACACATATCCATACCTTGTGAAGTCGTCAGTAAAAGTGATGAAGTATGGGAAGTCTCCTTTATCTTGAGTTGAAAACGGCCCACATACATCAGTATGGACCAACTCAAGTACCTCATTTGCACGCACACCTTTCCCAGAAAGTGGTTTATTGGTCATCTTTCCTCTCAAGAAAGATTCACGGTTACCATAAGACTCCAAGTCAAATGGTTCGAGGTAGTCTAACTTCCTCAATCTTGTTATCCTTGATTCGTTGATATGACCAATTCTGCAGTGCCATAGGTAGGTAGAGTTTCTATTACTTGTCTTGGCTCGTTTATTTTGTACATTGAATATCTCTCGACTACAGTTCTGTGTATATAATCCATCCACAAAAGGAGCAGTTCCATACATAACATTATAAATATACGAGGAAAAGTCTTTCATGTCCAACACTGGGATAGAAATAATATTCCTTGTTAACGAGGGAACATAAAAATAATCATTCAACACTAAACAATAGCCAGAAGGCAAATTTAATCTATAAGTCCCTACGCGCTCAGCATCCACTCGTGCTCCATTTCCAACACGTAGGTCTACCTCTCTCGGTCCAACCTTCCTGCTATCAGTTAGCCCCTGCACATTTGTGCAAATGTGTGAGCCACAAGCGGTATCCACTACCAAGGAAAGAGAGTTATTTATAGACATATTTATTTCAATGACATACATACCTTGTCCACCAAAGGCAGGAGCACCTGGTGTTTTTCCTCCTCCTGGTGTCATGCAATCCTTTTTCCAATGCCCCTTCCTATGGCAGTTGAGGCATTCATCCTTAGCCGCGTTTACCTTCTTCTTCACACCTCCCCTGGGCTTCATAACTGAGGGCGCAGCGATTGCTTTGCCCTTCTTCTTCTGTCATTCCTTGCCTTTCGGCTTGGGTCAGCTAGAAGAGCTCACCATGAGCACAGTTTTGCCTTTGAAAGTGGAAGACTCAAAGGTATTGAACATGTTGTGGAGCTCTGGCAGTGTCGCCTTCGTTCCATTCATGTTGAAGTTCACTATGAAGTTCTCAAAGGAATGAGGGAGAGAGTTCAGGATGAGGGTGGTAGCGACATTGTTTTCAAGCTTCATTCCAATAGAAGCAAGCCTCTCTATCAGCCCTATCATCTTCAGCACAGGCTGCGAGACCTGGCCCCCTTCATTGAGCTTATACTTAAATAGTTCTATTAGCAGCTCATATTCCATTGTCTGGGATTGAGAGTCATAGAGACTCTTCAAGTGTTCGAGCATCACATTGGGCCCCATGTTCTCATGTTGTCTCTGAAGTTTCATAGACATGGAAGACAGCATTGCATATTGCACCGAAGTGGCATCATCTAGATGTTTCTGGTAAGCATATTTATCAAAAGAGGCATATTCGTCAGAATCTGTCACAGGCACTGTTGGGAACACCATGTCCAACACGTATTCAATCTTCTCTTGTCTCAATACTATTCGCAAATTCCTTAGCCAGTCAAGGTAGTTTGATCCAGTAAGTTTATTCATCTCAATCAACATTTTCAACGATAAGCTCGACATCTTTAATAATCTGAAGAATTAGATCGACCAGAAATCAAATTCAAAATCTATTTCCTATTATACACATTCCTTATATACTAATTAACAAGACCTTTTGTTTAATTAGCTCCCACTATTTTAACATACTTTTACGATCCCATGGTAGAATACAGACCTATATTAAATGAGGTCATAATGGGCCAAGATCCAAGCCTATGCTATCTCCGCGTTTGCTTTGGCTGATAACTTCAACAACATATCTTGGTAAGTTCTAAACCAATTGCAAAACTTATTTGCAACTCTTGGTTGATCAAATATTACATTTAATCTTGCGTCCTTAGATTAGTCCAAAACTTTGGCGTCATGATTTGTCTAAGCAAGTCAACCCCATTACACGACTGCGTTTATGTATCTAAGCAAATTTGGTCTTTGTGAGCAAACACTTTGGTGTAAATACCCACAAAAGTTTATCATTCAGCTTTACATTAAAATACATCTATGAAAGAGTCTAAGTCCTCGTAGACTTAGAGCAAATGCTTTTGGCATAAATACTCGTATCGCCGAAAAGAATTTTGCACTCTTAACAATTATAATGGACGACACGCTTTAATATAGACTTGTATTTAAAATTTGGGGAACATTTTTAATTCAGGGTTCTAACCAAGATCAACTATTTTACGCCATATCCAATGACATCTTAACATCATGCAAACTAAAGACACATATAGTTTGGGAACCGTCAACCCAATATGCATGATAGAAGATGGTTTAATCAAACACTGGGCGCCGCCTGCCTAGACAGTTATAGCGGACACTATTCTAGAAATGTAAATGACAAACATTTTGACATTTAGCACATAAACAGTATACTTATCAAATAATATACTAAATAATAATAATGTTGGGTTAAACATTCTGAACTCAGAAAAAAAAAATTGTTTCTGGACAGGTAGGGTCGGCGCTAATCATTAGTGTCGCGGCGCCACTGAGGCAATAACTTCAAATTTCTGAAAAAATGCACTAGCGCTGCGGCGCTCCACCATGGAGTCGCGGCGCCTGTTCTCCAGTGAGTTCATATTTTGAAATGAAGCATTAGCTCCACGACGCTCCACCATGGAGTCGCGACGCCTCCTTGAAACCCTAGTCAGCGCCGCAACGCCCTACCATAGTGTCGCGGCGCCAACGTCCTTAAAAATGCTTCTGTGTTGATTTTCAAAAAATCGTTCAACCCCTAAATCGAATTTAAGGATCAATTCACATGTCATTTATCATTACCCACCATTATCAATAACACCCATATCGACCATTATCCGTTCTCTACTCATTCTTAGTCGTGCACCGTGCATTAACCGGACAACGCACTTGGCTTAGTTCGAGTTAGAGCGGAATGACTTCCTCGAGTTAGCGTAGAAGATAATTTAGGGTGATTCCAAAAGGTTAACTTTCATTCAAGACATGTAGGATTTTAAGAAACCTCATTTTAATCCAATTTTATGTTTAACTCATATTATTATTTTACTCAATTGTTAAATAACCATTGAACAGCCTGAGCTCTGATACCACTGTAGGTTTTTGTTGGGTTCAAAACACATAAGTAAGGCACATCAGAAGTTTAAACATTTTGTTTCTTACTTACCCCAATAATAATTCTGGTATGGTTATACAACAATGGAACTTGTAACATAAAACATTTACTTACAAGTTATGATTATCTGGAATCTTTATCTACTGTGAGGTGCACACGCAGTTGCCCTTCCGATTGCAAGCTCCAAGCTTCAATGTATTTCTCTTTCGAAAAGCTAGGAAATCCGGTAGAGGTTCGAGAGAGTATTTGATTCTAAGTCTCTAAGGCTTAGAATGATTTTTAGAATTGGTGTATTGAATAATGAGGTGAATGCCTCTATTTATAGTTGAAAAATAGGTCAAAACTGAATTAGGATTTGACCTTAGGCCTAGCCCAAAAACTGAGGCAGAGGCGTCGCGGCCCTATGGTATGGGCGTCGCGACGCCCATACATGCGCCTGCACTGCGCTGCGGCCCTAGGGTATGGGCGTCGCGGCGCTCGACTTTATTTTTCGTGCATTCTAATTAAATCCAAAATCCAAATTTGACTTAATTAAAATAATCATTATTCATTTAAATGTCTCGATTCCAAATCGAATATTTTAATTACTCTCTCAATACATCCTTAGATCAAAATGGACAATCGACATAGTGTGACCCTACATGCCTTCTCATATCGACATTAATCAAATTAAGGTCTACACGGAACTCCTAAACTACTTAAGGCTTAACTCAATATGTGAAGTACGTTTACACGAATTCAGTAAACTTAACCTTTATATGGTAAGATAAAATCCTTTCATTCACGACACACCCGATCAAGCTTAGGATTTGTCAAGTGTCTATCCAAATGGCTTAATCATTGTATCTCATCTATATTAGTTGACAACTAGACCATATTCTAAATATGTCTATTGCGTTGGCCAATGACTTAGTCAACCTAATATCACTGAGAATCCGAGTGTTCTCTCGAATATACATCCGAGAAATGAATCCTAATATTGGCTCAACTACCACCTTCAATCCACATCGTAATGTACCCAATACAAGTCGTATCTCAACATATAAGGCATTTGAGCTTAGGACGGGATCAAAGTACATTACTTTGTAGATAAGGTGAGTATTGACCTCAAGTCTAAGGACTTCTATCTCCCACACGCTGATCATACTTTAGACAAGTATAACAAATAGTATATCAGCAGGGTATACCAATACTTCCAAAGTATACATGTGTCCATCACAAGTGACTATTACTCGTAGCAGGTGAGACATATTACATCCTCTAAGGATGTGATGTAGACCACATGTCGACTTATCACATATCATCGATATTCCATTCTCGATGATCATTAGTCGAGGCTATTTTAAGAGTTACACTCTATCATTAATATCTCACTCTATTAATGACAACGTAAGCTTAAGGGATGCACATTAATGAATAATTACAAATAATCAAATAATAATTCAATAACTGCAAATGCCAAAATATTAATCTCTATTAATAATAATATGAATGTGTATAAAGTACATTTGTCCTAATATAGATTGTCCTTAGGACATAAATATACTTTCAAGATTATGGTTTACATTTCCAGGGTTATCCCGATGTATTGGAAGGATACAACGATGCAAACTGGAACAATGTAGAATCCAAGTTCAAGTCTACTACTGGATGGATATTTACATTAGGTGGTGCTGCTGTGTCTTGAGGTTCCATGAAGCAGACTTGTATTTCTAATTCAACAATGTTGTCAGAATTAATTGCACTTGCAGATGCATGTAAGGAGGCAGAATGACTTAGAAACTTACTTATAGAGATCCCATTATGGAAGAAGCCAACTCCAGCAATCTTGATTAATTGTGATAATCAGGCTACGACCTATAATATCTCAAACAAGACTTATAATAGGAAGTCAAGACATGCAAGTCTTAGACATCAAATAGTAAGACAATTACTTAAGAGAGGAGTAGTTGCAGTTAACTATATTGAAACAAAGAAGAATTTGGCAGACCCATTTACTAAGAGTCTACCAAAGGCAGTGGTTTCAATAAAGTGTAAGAAAATGGGACTAAGGTCTGTGAAAGAAGGTTGATCACCGGTTAACAGAAACCCAACCTATATTTTGAAAAAGATAAACAAGGTTCAATAGGTACCAACAAGTTACGAGAGTGATTATGGTACACTAAGTCAAAACTTTCCATTTCTGTGTTAGTATAGTGATTCTGCATGATTGAGGATGGATGGAAATATTTAATAAGTCTATATTTGTTTACAGGTGTATCGCAGAAACACCTTAGAGACTTACCTATATGAATATGGAAATCAGGTTGTTTCCTATGAGAATAAGATTGTTCTTTAAAGAATACTCATGAATCCAGGATATAAGCACATGGCCATTAACGTGCTAAGCTACAGAACACACAATTCTCTGAAGTCAATATGTGTGGAGATTCCGGTTTTATCACAAGGGGTACTTGGTTCAAGACTAGTTCACCATAGAACCCCGATAAGGCTTTGAATTTCTTACACTAAGTGAAGGTTCAAATCCAAAAGATACCTATCATTTATGTATTGACTTCTACAATGATGATTTGTCTCAACTTAGCTTGAACTACGTTGTCTTGATCCCACTCGGGTACGTAGGCAGTCACTTGAGTGATGCAGCCATTCCTATTTTGAAAGATTTTACTTTATTTTATGTTTTTTTATTTTGAAAATAGGAGGAGAATGTTGGATATTTTCAGCAAAATCAAACGCCATCATTGATGTGATGCCTCTTCAAGTTTATGGGAAGTTTGTTAACATAATTCATATTTACTTTGAATTTGAACAGACGCAACCTTTCCCAATAGCCACCATTGATGCCTCTTGGAGTTGTCTGTTGATGATGAAAATGCATCTCCAATGGATGCAAAATCTCTATAAGTAGTAAAGATGTCTTCTCATTCAAATGATAGATATATGAAAAAAGAATCAAAACTTCTGTTGAAAAAGAATCAAAACTTCTATTTTTCTCTTCCCTAAGCATCATCAGAAATTTCATACTATGTGTTCTTGATTGGATCAAGGGAGTACAAACTTTGAATTCAACATCGTTGTTAGGGCTTCATTGTATCCCGAAGGCAATATTTATGTGACTTATTGTACTCGCCAATTTATTGAGAAGGGTCAAAATAATTGTCTAAAAGAATCTGCAAAAGAGTCTTGAAGTCAGAGAACAACATTTTTGTGTCTATGTTTCATCCTGTTTGTAGCAATTTTACAACAGGCATAATGCTAATGTTTATATATGATTAATTAAGATCTCAGTTAATTCGGAATAAAGAAGGTTAATGAAAGAAATGTTGGGTATTTTTGCTCTATGGTACTTTATAAAGCAGTACGGGAAGTATATAACTATTACAAGTATTCGAAAGGATAAACAAAGATTCAATAATTCAACTAGTAATCTGAAAATTACAAGAGATCCACAAAACTGAAATTACAATTTTGTTGAAGACGAAAAAATGGAAACTGTTTTTGCTGAGTCGAGTGTGGCACTCTGTCCTTAAGACAATATTGCCCCGTATGTATCCTTTATACGTCCTGGACAATTTGTCTCCCAAGATAAAACAGCAATGGAACACTTGAGCAAAGGAAACTCAAGAGCTACCGTGAAGAATATTGAGTAACGAAATGATGCTTGGAAGTTGTAGGAAGAAGAAAACTTTCTGCTTGTGTAAGCTTCTGAATTTTCGTGTATATTATATGGGTGTTCTTAGTGCTCAACAATGGTGTAAGGGGGTGTTTATATAGGTGATGGAGGGGCTGAAAACTGCCTCCATAATAGCCAAATAATGGCCATTATGGAGGTAGTAAAGTCACCAACATAAAAGGTGAAAGACCAACGGATTTGGCCATTATAGGAGGAGCAATTCAGCCAAAATAGTGCTTGGCGTTTCTTCTTTGACTGTCCAAATTCTGACGATCTTGAAACTTCAGGGACCAAATTCTGACCATCTTAAAACTTCAGGGATCAAACTGTACATCTGAAAGAATTCTGGTCCGAACCCGAACCCATGACCCGTGAACCCGAAACTCCGAACTCCGAACCGGACCGGACGGGCCGGCGGCGGCGCGCGTGTGGTCCTTCCTCGAACCGAAGCACATCTAGGTCCTCCCTCCTTTAAACACATGGGATACCCCTTGGGGTCCCAAACCCTAAACCAATTTCGAGTCTTATATACACAACAATTCTTTCTTCCTCTACCGATGAGGGAGAATTGAACACAATACCACACTTTCCATGCTTCAAACACCTTACTTCGTGGACCAATATCTCTTTCATTTCTCAATGAAATTTGACGATTCTTGGCCCTACGGTTATCTACGTACTTAGTAGATCATGCATGTGTGAAGAACCGGATTCTCCAACATACGTAACACTAGTGTTTAAGCCGTTAAAGTTGGTCGGTTGCAACTCCCGCCAAAGGCTAATTTCCAACAAGAAATGTCAATTTCTAGTTTAGTTCACGTTCAGCACAGGCAAAGCAAAACAACTTTCTAACAGGCATATGTGGGTACATGAGGAAATTTTAATCAAAAGGGAAACGTATTTGATATAGAATTATCTCCTTAAGCTATGATATGACACAAAATTGAAGTAAAGCCAACCCCATTTAAATTATACACAATGATAATATAAAGAAATTTTATACTAATACTATAACTTGATTGGTTATTGCATGTTATTATTAGAATATTAATATAATAAATCAAGGTCAAACATGATATTACGATACAAAGATAAAGTTACATTAGCATGGATAAATTATCTACCTATTGAGTCATACCATAAATTGATGAATTAAGGACTAAGTTTACTCTCTCTTACTCTTTCACAATATGACGACATCAATTAGATAATTACCACACGTAATAAATGTTCTGAAATGATCATGATATTTTTTTATTATTTTTTTTTTTTATATCCAGCTTCCGGACGTACGCCAGACTATTCCTGAAAATAATAGTCCTGATCCATTAATACTACTATCAGTAAATCACGAGATATGTTTGAATGACCAAGATTTGAGAAATGATATATTTGTATAAGGGCTAAAGTCTAGAGAGTGGACCTAGATGCATTAAGAAAACCGTGATAGACAAGGTTACGTGTGGTAATTGTCTATGGACTCCTTAGGTTGAGCCTTTTGCTCACTGTCATGCTAGACAATGAAACACATCAAATGCACCCTTCAATAATCAATTATCATACTAATAATTTGGCGTACGTTTATAGACTAACATCAGACCCCAGAATATTTAAATTATAATAGTAGTTTTAACAGTGTATGCCCATGTTTTTTACATTATTAATCAATTTATTATTCCCTTTTTCTCAGCTTATGTGATCTACTATGACTAGACGTAAAGTTCAAGAAAGAATTATTTTTAAAATAAATTTGTGGTCTAAAATAAATTATAAAATTTATATGATTATAAATTATCTAATTAGAGATAAAATGAAAGTTTAAAATTTGATTTTAAAAAATATAAAAATATATTAATTTTTAGAATAAATTAAAAAGAAAAAAAATGTATCATATAAATTGTGTCAGAGAGACTACTAAGTTGTGCAATTTGCTCCATTTTCTTTCTTATTCAAGATTATTGGTCTCTCTGTCATTTTCCCTTCCACGTTCAAGCTTATCTATCTTTAATAACCCGTTAACGACTTGGATTTCTCTTGGAGAAAATTCTCGATCATCATACCATCGGAAAATGGGGTGGGATTAGGCGAGAAGTCCCTAATTTGGAATAAAGGATGAACAAGAAAGTGAAAAATATTGTGCTACTTCAATGGGTCGGATTCTCTCAAATGGGTAAAATATTGTGTTCGGTTTTAAAAAAAGGATAATATGCGAACTTGGATTTTTAAAATCCTTATTAAGATTATAATATTTGAATTTGATTGACATCTAAATATGCATAAGATTTAAACGTTTGAATTTGAATACATATTTGAATATGAAGATGTTGTATTAAGATCTGCATCTTAAACAGTTAAGATTGTTTGTTTTCTCAATTTCTGAGTATATCAAAAGTTGTCTTTATTTTTAAATTAATAAATATAAAATTTAAATAATATATTAAATTAATCTAATACTACACAAATAAAATATTTTAAAAAAAAAAGGCAGTGATGATGGCTAGCAATAGTGGTTGCAGGTGCCAATTGCGGATATTTGTGTTGGGTGATTGTGGGTTGTAGCTAGTAGTTATGGTGGTTTATAATAGTGATTAACCATGGTTGTTAATCGTGGTAATTGATGATGACAATTAATAATTTTTTTTGTGAAGAAAAATATATTATTAATCTCCACGAACAATTACAATGCAATAAAATAAACAACAATCCGTGGGAAAAAAAGGTTGTAGAACTCTCAATAATTTTAAAAACCGACAGAAAAACAAAACTGACAGAATTTGCATTTACACCTGGTCTAATTTGGTTTTAACAATTAAAAATTTGATTTAATAGGTTTGATTTGTTTTACAAGTATAAAATTGAGTAAAATCAAATCGCGCGTTTGACTAGAGCAGAGAAAATTAATTTTATAGAACACAAAAACAAAAAGATCCATCATTAAATTGTTTGTCAAATTTCACCATTTAAATATAAAGAAATCATGAAAGTGTGATGAAACATTACCGTCTGCGACTACGTAGCACACTGTTTGGATAGATATTGTTGTTTTGTAACGTGTCATATTGTGCTATTGTGTTGTATCGTGTGATAAACATAATATTTTAATAAATTGTACTCGTTACTATTTGGACAATCAAAGTATATTTTTTTATCATACTTTTTTTTTACGGTGGTCTAAATATTTTAAAATGATAATTATTATAACTTATAGTACTTTTTATGTTGATTCTGAATATGTACATTTTATTTCAAAAATATTAAAAAATTTATTTCTGAATTCACATCAAACATTAGTTTTGACTCTCATACTCCGAATCAAACCAAATAAATTGAAGCAGAGGAAGTATTGTTTCCGTTATTATATAATGTCACACATCAATAATATAAAAATATATATAAAGTTTAAAATATGGGATGGGGTTATTATAAAATGTAGAATAAAAAATAAAATAAAAATTATTAAATAATAATAAAAATGTCAAAATTAAGTAATGACGCTTAAATAAAATAATTTTTTTATCGTTACATGATAAATCTAATGATATTATACAATAAGTAACAACCAAAATAAACACTTCATCCAAAAGTGTCTTAGTTTGACTATTCACAAAATTTAAGAAATTAAATTAAAGATATGTATAATGTATTAAAATATCATTTGAATCATGTGATTATAAACTTATCACGGATTATCAACTTACAAAATATATCAAAAAGAATAGTAAGAAAGAGATATATGTAATAATTAATAAGATACTATACAATTGGGAACAACCGTCCAAACGAGCAGTAAGACTTTTCCTATGACGGCTGATTTGGCTGACTCCATAACCAAACCAGCTAATAATAGTGCTAGTTTTCCTTGTGCTGCAAAGAGCTCCAAAAATGGAAGACTTCCTAATTTAGAATGTACAACACAAATAAATATAAGTTGTATTTGTTTTCCAATCATGAAGGCATCATTAAGCAGAAGTTTTCATGTTCAACTCTTTTTATTTCTCACCTTATTTTCCATTTACCAAATTCTTGGTGCTACAACAATAGATACCATAACAACAACTCAATTTCTCAAAGATGGTGAACTCAATATTACTTCATCTAGTGGAAGTTTCGAAATGGGGTTCTTTAGTCCAGGTAATTCCAAGAACCGTTATTTTGGTATATGGTACAAGAACATTTCTGTTACTACAGTTGTTTGGGTTGCCAACAGAGAATCTCCTCAGACAACAACTAATTCAGGTACCTTAAAAGTTATCAAACCAGGAATACTTGTCATAATGAATAGTAGTAACCACATCATATGGTCATCAAATGCCTCGGGATCCGCACAGGATCCCGTTGCAAAGTTGTTGGATTCAGGGAATCTTGTTGTCAAAGATGCTGGTGATGATAAAATCGGGAATTTTCTTTGGCAGAGCTTTGATTATCCTACTGATACACTTCTACCCGGTATGAAAATCGGGCGGAATTTTGTTACTGGTAAAGAAGTGTATTTGTCGTCGTGGAAGAATGAGGAGGATCCAGCTCCGGGTGATTATACGTACCATTGTGATCCTTCTGGATATCCACAGAACATTTTGAAGAAAGGGAAATATGTTATATACAGGTCTGGACCATGGAATGGATTAAGGTTTAGTGGTGCAACAAGTTCAAGAGAAAGTCCATTTTATACATTCGATGTGTTTTCAACTAAAACTGAAGTGTATTTTACTTTACGCTTCTAGCTGGGGTTATAACGAGGTTTGTTTTGAATCAGAATGGCGCTTTACAACGATGGACTTGGGGAGATAGGAATAAAGATTGGGAGCTTTACCTCTCGTTGCCAACGGATATATGTGATACTTATACGTTATGTGGAGGATATGGTAGTTGTAATAGTTTCAATTCTCCGGTATGTGGATGTTTAGACAAGTTTGTGCCTAAACATGTTGAGGATTGGAGGAACGCAGATTGGTCAAGTGGTTGTGTTAGGAGGACGGAACTGAATTGTGTTAAGGGAGATGTGTTCTTGAAGTATTCGAAAGTTAAATTACCAGACACACGGAATTCGTGGTTCAATGTGAGTATGAACCTTGAGGAATGTAAAAGAAATTGCTCGAGAAATTGCTCTTGTATGGCTTACTCAAACCTTGACTTACGCAATGGAGGAAGCGGCTGCTTATTGTGGTTTGAAGATCTGCTTGATATTCGACAGCTACCCAATGAAGGGCAAGATATCTACATTAGAATGGCTGCCTCTGATTTAGGTAAGTAAAAACATAAAATTCATAGTTTGTGATTGATTTCTTAAAGATAGTAAATTTTATGAGTTGCAGGAAGCCCTGGATAAAGAAAATCTGAATTTATTTGTACAGTCAAATCTCTTTATAACGGGGTCGTTTGTCTGGATATGTTTTGGCTGCTATAGCGAAATGCTGCTATAGAGAACATATAATATAACATAACATGAAAGATCTGTTTCACAGAAACATGGCTCTTATAGTGAAATGTTGTTATAGAAGATGACTGTTATACGAGGTGTGACACAATGCCAATGATTATAAACATGTTGTACTTTAACTACAAAGTAATAACTTACAGTTTTAACAGAAAAAATACTATGATATTAGCACAGGTATGTCTTTGGTTTAAGAAAAAATGAGTTAGAGTGAGCTTATGCTAAACCTGTAACAATGATGTCTAGACAAAATTAAAGAGTTTTAATGTAGTCCTGTTTAACCAGCTGATGTAGAAAGTCGAACTGATTACCTATATTTGGATTGAATACGTGCAGCTAGTCAGAATAAATCAAATGGACACAAAGGAAAGCTACTTTCCTTCATTATCCCAATATCAGCTGGAGTGATTTTGGTAATCCTAAGCCTAGTGATCTGCATTAGAAGAAGGAAGATAGCTTCAGAGAAAAAGAAAGGTAACCTCAACAAGTCATTTTGTTCGGAAATATAAATATCTTCCTTGTCTAGTATTTGCCAAACTGAATTTGGTGCATCGGTCTTTTGACAGGATGTTGGGGGTTCAGTAGCAATTACAAGATGGATTACCACAACGGAAACCACAGTGAAGAATTTGAGTTACCACTATTTGACTTATCTACAATAGCTAAATCTACGAACAACTTTTCAGCGGTGAGCAAAATTGGAGAGGGCGGCTATGGACCTGTTTACAAGGTAACAACTTATAACTTTGCAGCTTGTACACAAAAAATAAGCAATTAACAGCCCACATAATTGAGCATAAGTGGCCACATAATTGAGCATAAGTGATTTTGGAAGACTGATAGTAACTTCAGCTAAAGGCTTGTTCTACCACATGGGACATTTGGACAGCAAAGGGAGCATTTATGCATAATCCATCAAGAAATGGAGGGCGGGGGATTGAGTGGAACGAACTTTTGGTGCATGAATTTCAAAATATCAAAAAAAAAAATCAGAGTCTATCCAAAAGTTTCTGAAAACTTGTCTTTCAATGTGTGCTGATTAATATCTAATCAGAGGAATGGCTTAACGACTTATTGGTTTTGAGGATATTGATAGAATAATTAGTAATTCATAATTGTAATTAGTAATTAGTATAGAATCATGTGTAAATGGTAGGAAGTAAATTAGCATTAAAGGAGATAGATTAGCATTATCTTACTAATTTATTATAATTGCTCGATTCTTCAAATTTGGTGCTTCTACCTTTTATTTGGAAGTATAAAACAGTGTTGCATTGTTTTGACTTTCATGTTAGCTATTAAAAACATTTAACGTGCAGACGTTTGATGTTTAGGGCGTGCTTGAACAAGGAGAGGAAATAGCTGTTAAGCGTCTATCTAGGACATCCACACAAGGCCAAGATGAGTTCAAGAATGAAGTGAGGTATATTGTGAAACTTCAGCATAGAAATCTGGTGAAGATTCTTGGATACTGCATTGAAGGAGAGGAAAAAATGTTGATCTATGAGTACATGCCAAATGGAAGTCTCGATTCATTTATATTTGGTAAGGATTTCTCAACACAAATGTTGTGCTTAATATTTGCATTTCAGTTGAATGTTGCCTTATAGGTGTACTTAAATAATCTTCCTCCCATTTTACTTCACATCAAGCAGGACAAACAGAGTTAGAGAACTGGGAATAAGATTTATATGAGCCTAAAATATATAGGAGGCTCAAAGTTATGTTTTTATTTGTCTTATAAAAGAAGATTTTTATTTAGGGTGTGTTTGGTATGAAGGAAAAATGTTTTCCATGGAAAATGTATTCTTGGAAAACAAGTGATTTTCTTACTTATTTTCGAGTGTTTGTTAGATAAGCAAAAAATATTATCCGGATGGCATTTATATGTAATCTAGCAAAACACTATGGAGGTGGATGAGTGGGGAATGGGGTTCGGCCCGGGGGTGGTGGGGGTTGGGGCTGTTGGGTCAGTGGGGAGGAGATAATGAACTTGGAATGTCACTTATGGAACTTGTTTTCCCTACTGGAAGTCATTTTTCCTCATTTTTAAGGAATTTATTTTCCCGAAACCAACCAAACATGAGAAAGTTAGAAAACGGTTTCTGGAAAATGTTTTCCTCCATACCAAACACACCCTTAGTTTGATGTTTTAATTGACTCTCACTTGTACCTCATTGGTGCTTATTGATGATCTAACTATGAAACTTTTGGTAGATGATACAGGAAGCAGGGTCTTAGACTGGCGTAAGCGCTTTCACATCATCAACGGGATAGCTCGGGGACTTATGTATCTGCATCAAGATTCTCAGTTGAGGATTATTCACAGGGACCTGAAAGCTAACAATGTTTTACTAGACAATGACATGAATCCAAAGATATCAGACTTCGGCATAGCAAGAAGTTGTGAAGACGATGAGTTTGGAGCCAAGACACACCGAGTAGTTGGAACATAGTAAGAA
This sequence comes from Anisodus acutangulus, assembly GCA_029783415.1. Lineage (NCBI taxonomy): Eukaryota > Viridiplantae > Streptophyta > Magnoliopsida > Solanales > Solanaceae > Anisodus > Anisodus acutangulus. Next base: position 11,410,323 of record CM056511.1, on the reverse strand, counting down.
TCTTAAGATGATCTTTTACCTAGTATGTTTTCCAGTATTAGTAATGCTAATTTCTTCGTACGTTTTATGCAGTGGCTACCTCTCACCGGAATATGCTGTACATGGGGTCTACTCGGTGAAATCAGATGTATTTAGCTATGGTGTCTTAGTGCTGGAAATATTGAGTGGGAAAAGGAACAGAAGATTTTCTCATCCAGACCATAACCTTAACCTCCTTGGACATGTAAGGGTTGCAATTTTTTGTTTTCCATCAATAAATATCTCGTAAAGCTGGTCATGCTAACAAGATCTTTTAAAAATCTACAGGGTTGCAATTTTTTGTTTTCCATCAATAAATATCTCGTAAAGCTGGTCATGCTAACAAGATCTTTTAAAAATCTACAGGCATGGAAACTCTATAAAGAAGGTAGATCAATGGAATTAGTTGGGGACTTCCTCGTTGATGTTCGTTCTACACCTGAAGTGATACGATCAATCCATGTTGGTCTATTGTGCGTGCAACACAGTCCAGAAGATCGTCCAAGTATGTCTTCAGTGGTTATGATGTTAAACAATGAAGGTGTTTTGCCACCTGCTAACAAGCCAGGTTTCTTCGTAGAAACAAATGCACCGGATAGTGAATTCTCTTCTAGTCAATATGCACATAGTACAGGAAATGAGATCACCATCACAACATTACATGCCAGATAGAAAGTAACACTATACCCTTAATTCTTTTGTTCTTTTTAGCAATGTAGCTAACCTTGCATAGTTAAAGCTCACATGTTCAGCCGCTCAAGAAGAGTGAAGTCATCTTCTTGTAACACGGTGCAAAAACTGCCAAATGTATTATACGTTGTTTATATCTCCAGATCATTCTGTTATTTGGTGGGAACAGAAAAAAAAGTTTACCTCGGAATGACTGGTAATCTTGGTTTTTGTGAGACTCAGATTAAACCGAAATTGGTTTTGTAGTCCACCGACCATGAGCCAATTAGCATCGACTAGAGATCAAAGTTTGAGCAGTAGAGAAGGAAGCTGGAAGGTACGTTAATAGACATTGTGTAGTACATTTCATTGACACTAAAGTTACTAAATAATAGATTAGTTTAGTTTTAAGTTAATATAATCCCAGTCATATGATTTTAGCTCTTAATTAAGTTTATGATGTGACTGCAATGGGTCATTTTCCAGCCTTTCTGACATATTTCTAGCTGAAACAAAACATGTTTCGGGTCAGATCACTATTTTGTGTGTGAATTGACATCGTTAAAATATCTAGCTTATTTGTTTGTTGGGTTTATCCCTGAACGATTCATTATATTGCCATGGAAAGTATTGGAAAAGGTTGCAAAGAATACCAGCTCCAAACACAAATTTGTTACAGAAAAACCGCTTTTAATGCTTCCTAATTGCTTTTGACTTGAAATTATGCAAAACAATTGGAAAGTAAAATCTCAAGCTCAATTCAATACAAGTCATTAAATATCCAAGATAGATGCATGTTGTACAATGAATTGTTCTTGAATTCCATTTCTAACCACAAAGCTCCTTGAGTAGCCATCATTGTGAATGATTTCACAGATTCCGCCAATGCAAATAGAAGTCAGCTAAGTGACAAGTGCTTTTTTAATTGTGAGATGGTTGCGTCGTAACTGCAAGACGTTCAAATCAAGCTCAAACTTCCATATATTTAGGAAACCAAAATTAGATCATACAGTACTACAATCAATTTTCATGAAATTTGGATGTATGGAGCGTTTTTCTTCACCTTTATAACCATTTCCAAAACGGTCCACGGCTGCAACATAGCGCCCAAAGTATCAAACTTGTTCAAAGTTTATCTGAAGGACACCGCCAAATAAACTTTTCTCGCTCTCAGCTAATTCTGCTTTCCTATTTCTGTTGCAGTGCTCCAGCACTTGAACGTCTATGTAACAGAGAGAAAGATAAGGGACTCGAGAAAAGGAGGTAACCAATCACAAGCTCCATCATCTGGTGTCACATTTATAAGGGAAACATAAGTCGCACCCATAAGGGAAGCAAAATAAAATGACCAAGTAGATGTACACCAACAGACTTCCCTCCCCCCTCCATCTTCACCTTCTTGTTTCTTGCTTTCTTTCTCTTCCCATGTTGTTAACATGAATGCCTTACAAGACACAGATGAGACACATTCACAGGGTTTTAAGTGTGCATAAGGTGATGTCCAGCCTGACACTAGGGCAAGAACTTTAGCCCCATTAATTCCATGACGGAATTAACAGTATATCTCACATCACTTCATGTGTGCTAGAACACCTTGGAATGTCCACCCCATACATACCAAAACATTTTGTCTAAATTTTCATTGGAGTATTTGACTAGAACTTATTACTTTATCAACATAAAAAAAAAAAGAATTACTAGAACTTATTTATATCTTTTTATTCTATAATTTAGTATTTGGTAAATCAGTATATGTACATATTATACCCCAACATTTAGTACGAACTAAAGATATTATATGTCCCCTATCTCAAATAGTTTGAGACTAACGCATAGTTGACCGACTGATTGATCAATTTGCTTTCGCAACTGTATAATTTTAATGTAATGTTCATCAGTTTTCAACTTTCAAAATATTTTTGATGAAGTTTTAAATTTTGTTTTTATATTAAAACATCAAAAAAAATATCATGGGGTTAACGTCCTGCCCTGCATCCCTGCAGTTTGTAGTAGCGGTCGACATAAGCTTCAATTTATTATTCTCATAGCAGTTTCTTTTATAGTCAAGCATCCTCAAGAAGCAACAGTACACAGAAAATAAAAGAAAAAAGAACCAAAAAAGATGTCTTGCAGATTAAAGGATTGTGAACTGCTACTATGCAGCCATTAGTAAAGAACTAGAAAGCTGCAAAAAGAACACAGAACAAGATACTGGGAAAGTTAGCAATGCTTTCTCGTCTTCATATCAACATGATCAAGACTCAAGAGCATAATATACCCTGTCAATGAGGTCCCCAACCTGGAGGAACTAGCTGACATCCTCAGTTGTAACATAGGTTCCTTTCCAACCACCTACTTGGGTTTACCATTAGGTGCAAACTTCAAATCCCTTGAGATTTGGAACGGAATCATTGAAAAGATGGAAAAGAGACTAGCTACATAGCAGCTTCAGTATCTATCTATGGGAGGCAGACTAACACTTATCAACAGTGTTCTGGATAGCATCCCTAGCTATTGTATGTCTCTATTTCCTATGCCAAGCTCAATTCTCAAACAGATAGTCCAAGGAGAAGATTCCTTTGGGAAGGAAACAACCAAACTCATAAGTTCTCTCTGGTAAAATGGCAGAAAGTCACTCAACCCAAGGCTCAAGGGGGATTGAGAATCAGGAACCTAGCTAAACAACAAAAGTCTGCTTTTGAAGTGGCTTTGGGTGTTTGGGCAGAATGAGGCAGGGTATTGGAGGGATATAATCAAAGTCAAACATGGTAATTCTGATCACTGGAGACCAATGAGGAACAGGGATCCACATGGTGTAGGGGTATGGAAACACATCAGCAGTCTCCAAGATGACTTCTTCGAGAAAGTTTTCTTCAAAGCTGGTAATGGTCTCAACATAAGATTTTGGCAAGACAAATAGCTTGGTGACACTACACTGAAGGAGTCTTTTCCTATGATATTCCAAATAGCCACTAATAAGGAAGCTACAATTGCCCAGTACAGAGTAGACAACACTTGGAGCCCAATTTTTAGAAGGAACTTGCAGGACTGGGAAATCAATGAGCTCCTCTCCCTACTACAGACACTGGGAGAATGCAATCTAGACGAAGAAATCTCAGAGACTACTTCGGGGCAACACCAAGGGATTTATACTGTGAAGGGAAGTTACAATTATTGGTGTTCACATAATGACATCCTTGATATTTTTCCTTGGCAACAAATTTGGAGAACAAGACAGCCTCTAAAGGTTTCATGTTTTACTCGGACAACCTTACATAAGGCCTGTCTAACACAAAACAACCTCCGGAAGAAAGGAATCATCTTCATCAACAGATGCTACTTCTGTAAGCAGGATAATGAAACTAGTAACCATCTTTTTTAGCACTGCCCTATAGCAGCTGCCTTATGGCATCTTTCCCACCCTCTGTTTGGTCTTCAATGGGTTATGCCCCTTTGTGCTAGCTGGATAGGCTGGAGGGTCGACAAGACCATCAAAAGGAACTGGAGGATGATCCCAGCAGTTATTTTTTGGAGTCTTTGGAAAGAAAGAAATTGCAGATGCTTTGATGGAATCTCAACTCCAACTAGCACCCTTAAGGCTAGATGTCTAACTACTCTCTTCAGTTGGCACTTTCTCTCCCCTGTAAACAGTGTGGATAACTTTTTGGATTTTGTTAGCTTCCTAACTCTGGCACAGTAGGGTTTTGGGGGAATCTTTTTGGTTGTTTACAGATTTTTGCGCAGTTAGCTTCATGTTTATTTGTTTTGAAGCAGCTCTTTGTATTTCCTGTAACTATGCATCTTCTTGATGCCTTTCTAATACAATTTAATTACTTCACCAAAAAAATTTCTCCATCTGTCCCAATTTAAGTGTCTTACTTTCCTCTTTGGTTTGTCCTAAAAAGAGTCTCTTTCTATATTTAGTAAGTTGACAATTAAAACATCCTACATGGCAAGTTTAAAACCACAAGATTAAAGGATATTTTAGTACATTAACACATCTTTAATTTAGGACCAAAAGATTCAAATTCTCTTTTTATTTCTTAAACTTCATGCCCAGTCAAACTACGACACTTAAATTAGGAAGGAGGGTGTATAATTTTTGTCCTATATATGCTTTCGATAATTATATTTACATCTGAAAATAGGACGGACTGCAACATATAATTGTTGACAAAGGGTTCAACTACCCAAACAAAATTACTTACAGAGTTTCTTTAGCAAATGCCACTGTCTCAGGTAGAACAAATGATGCACACAGCATCCATTTTCCAGGTGCAACAAGGCGGACCTTGTGCATCTGTACCTCAAAAGCCACCTCAGACAGTGCAATCCTGATTTTCTGTTCAAGTTATAAGAAGAAAAATTCAGCATTCCACCGGCTGCCCAAAAAAGACCAGTCAGATGAAAAGAAATAGCACACAGGCTAACAGCAGACCTCATGAAAGTCGAATTCAGGATCCTGAGCTTTTGAAAACCCATATACATGGATCCTTGGCAAGGTAAATTGCTTATCCGTGTGCTTATTTCTGAAAATTCCTCTAAATGAATCTGCAAACATGAGAAGCATTTATGTATTGCAATATGTCTAGATAAATGGAATGGAAGGTCTGCTTCTATTTTTGGACACCTCCTCTCCTTCATTGAACTGAAAAAAGTAATGTAATGCAGCACATTGCCTTTGAGAAAAAATCTCGAAGTGCTGTCATGCCACATCATATATCTAAAATATGGGAGTAAAAGAACTTATCAACGCAATAATATTAGTGGCAAAAAATGCTTTTGATATTGTTACACAATAGAAATACTCAAAAGAATTGTCCATCAGATAATCCATATAATCATCATACCGAGCAAAACTCATAGTAGATCTGCTTCAACACTAAAAACGGGGTGTCTTTCCCGTCAAACCATGGCCTAACAACCATGCTAGTAGACATTATGGGATAAAGCTAAGGAAAGAAACAAAATAATGAAACATAATTGTATCAATAAATTCAAGAAAATCTCGACCCTCCCTCGTGCGCTACATAAGCTTTTGTGATGCCCCTAGAAGCTTGGTTATCAATAATTTTCAAAACACAAGCTTCTCATGCTTCATTATCATTGCAAGAATTACTGTCAATCCTTGGAATTCTACACTCCACATACCCCATCACATGCAAGGTTGCATTGACAAAAGTAATAGGGGTGGGCAAAAAACCCGGAGAACCGAAAAAACCGAACAGAACCAAAATTCGGTTCGGTTTTTTCTCCGTTTTTTTTTTCGATTTTTTGAAAAACCGAACCGAATCAGGATTTAGTGATTCGGTTCGGTTTTTTTATTTTGGATACGAACCGAACCGAAAAAACCGAATTAAATATATAATTATTCTTATTTTTTATTTTAGGCTACTACTATCTCTTGAATCATAGCCATTGAAGTCAATCTATGAAGCTTTTATAGAAGTCAAATGCGGCATGAACTTGATTAACATATCACGGAAGCATTGACATAAAATGTAGGGAGAGAAAGTAGTTGTAAATTGGTGAAACTTTAAATGGTCATAACTCTGTGCTCGGATGTCCGTTTTCCCAATCAATTTGTGTTTTCCCCCAAATCAGTTTCTAATTTTCCTTTTTCTTTAGTAAACATCTCACGATACACAATAGATTTCAACGTCGAAATTTTATGGTAGTGTAGGTGTGAATGTCAATTTCAGTTTCGGAAATTCAATTTTAAAAAAAAAAATCATCGACCCGACCCAGCCCGGCCCACTAGAAAAAACCGATATAATCCGATACGTTCGGTGATATAAACCGAACATATCGATTTTTTAAAAAAAAAAGTAGTATTCGGTTTTTTTTTTTTAAAACGATTTTTATTCGGTTCATATTTTTTGGATACAAAACCGAACCGATATACGCTCACCCCTAAAAAGTAACAAAATCTTCTTCAGATGAAAAGATTTTTGGAGTCATAGTTCAACCAAGAGAAACAGACAATAACGGCCAACAGTGTTGCTTAGCCTCTAACCCCATAGTAATGACGTCAAAAATAGATTTCCACTAGCAGGATACTTAAAAAAAAAGAAGAGAAACTGAGACATTAGGGATGCTGAATTAGCAATTCTCATAAGAACTGAGCTTTTAGGAGTCTATCAAGTGCTCAATCAATACGAAGTGCAGTTGAAATATCAACAAGTCATCTTCTCAATCTAGCAACTCTGGAATTAGAGACTGCAGAATAAATTAGATAAACTTGAAGCAGAGGGCACATTTTCTCAACTAGATCACACCACTTGGTGCTCACAATTGAAAATTTACCAAGTAAAACTAACACTAACAACGTCCAATAGCATATCAAAACTTTAAGGTTGAATACTTTATTGAAAGATTGCGTACCAAGAAACTCTGCAGCATCATTTGGCAAATTCATTACTACTTGAGTAATTGGCCTAGCTTTTTCACTTGCAAAAATACTGTCAATGAACCTCCTCCCATCCATGTTAAAAATCTACAAAATAAACAAAATCACTATTTTGTGACACCATATATCACTGGATAAATGAATTCAAGAAACCAAATGTTAAATATAAAATCATTAATACACCTGCAAGATCAAGGGTGTAAAATAAGTGAACTAGTCTCAGTGAATTTGTTGGGGTTTATTTTTAAGCTTGTGCGGCATATCCTGGGTGGTGCCGCAGACGGTGAGGAGCTTGTTGGTAGAGTGGCAATCCGTAAGGGTCGAAAGCTGAAGCAAATATGGAGGACCATCCCATTGTGCTTCCTTTGGACCGTGTAGCTGGAAAGGAACAAGGCTTGTTTTGAAGGGCATAGAAATCATATTTCTAGAATTAAGAATAAGTGTTTTCACAACCTATATTATTGGTGTAAGCGTAGTTTTCCAGCGAACGTGCATCAGTTTTTGGATTTTCTAGATTTGTTAGGAGGGATGTAAGTCTTGTTTTTTGTCTCGGGATGTTTACTGTAACATTCTGTACCATCTTGGTACCTTATTAATAAACTTTTACCTCATACCTCAAAATCACTGTTCTTACTATATATATGTAGATCTTATGCATTATTCAAAAGTTAGTGACATACAATAGAAAATATAACTTGCATGTGTATGAATTTGTACCTCAATCTTCATCTCAAGTTTGTTACGGACACAGTTTCTTTCCAGATATTCAACAGCATTAGGATTCAAATCATTAGCGTATACATATTTGACCTTCTTCGCAGCAGCTATTGCAATGGGACCAACCCCAGCAAAAACATCACCTATAGAGATATAAACAACTGTGAGAAAGAGAGAGAACAGCAGTATATAATGCGAGTTAGAAGAGACACCACATAGAGATTAATTCAGATAATATGCAAATGATAAACTTACCAATTTGGAGCAGATCAGTTCGGTCGTGTTTGTTAGGTACTCTTTAAGCAGTGTCAGTTTCTTTACTTAAATTGATGACAATGTGCTAATTTCAAAGGTGTATAACCATTCTGGCATACTTTATGAAATTATTGTAATCCTATTTGACAGGGAGTAGTTTATGATCTCGTTTCATTTCATAGCTCCGACTACTAATAAGTACTAGAAATTGTGGCCACGTATGTGTGTGCATATTACCTAAATCACTTTTAATAATTCACTGTCACATACATATTGCTAAATTTAAGTAAAAATTCAAGTAGACTAATTCTTTAAGACTTTTAAAATGGAAACTACTGACATCGTGATGGGCTTTTAGTGCGAGAGTGTTGTGGAAAGGCCAAGAGAAAAATTCAAAAAATGATATCTATGTGAAATCGTAGAGACACCATGTCTGAAACTCAAATATGCATGTAACAGAGTATTCAAGAGAACTTACAGACAACATCATTGAGGGTGAAGCAACTAAGAAGCCTCTGTCTTTCAGTTGCCAGCCTAGAATTCCAATATCTACCAGAAAATGACAATTTATAGAAGAAAAAAAGGAATATCAGATTCTGCAAAAGTAGATTTTCATCTTTACTTCTATTCTTATTAGCTTAGACTCACACTGCTGCTAAATCAACATTAAAATAGAGTCCATTCTCGACTACAGTAGTAACAAGAGAATGGTTTCCTGCCAAAACTTCGAGCTGCATTGTTCTGTAGTCATTGTGGATGACATCAATTTTATTGACAACTGTTTGTATCTTCGGCTTGTTCTTGTCCAGAACTACCTGGTAAGAAACGATACAAAGAAGGGAAGAAGGGCCATAGTTGCCAATCGATTTTTGAGAAATAAGGTGAAGTTTAATAGAATGAAAAAATGTGGTAGTTGTGAAGAAAGCAGGTACCTTTGCAATAAGTTTCTTGTATGGGAGATGTTCATCTCTCAAGTTTAGATGGGCAATATGCCCAACTGTCTCAAAAGCTGAAGGAACAATCATACCTTGTGGAAGCAAGACCTCTAACACCTGCAAGATACAAATCCCTCATTTATGCAAGATACACCAGCAACTTGTACAAATCCATGACAATTCCAGTTAATGTCCTTCCACACACAACTCACAATGGATGAATGCAAAAGGAAATAGGAACAAAGCAAATGCATCAAAGCCTTCTGCATCCAATCCAACTATACATGACAGCTCTAGTTATGATATATTCAAGTTTGGTAAATCATGTGTTGATTTACCCATGAACATCACATACTCCACAGGTAATAGGAAACTTGATTGGCTTAAACGGCTAAAAGGAATATACATCCTAGAAAGGCAATATTAACGGCAAAAATGAGGCACATGATCAACACTCTCTAAGGAACATACCTCATTCATTTGCCAATAATTGTAAAATAACGTCAGCTTGCATCTCACGATTTCAAAACTTAAATTTGTAGTTTCCTCATTGTGTTCTTTGAGGACTGCCTGCAAACATAGTCCAAATTCGTAAGAAAGGAGCCATGAGCCTACATAAATATGCAAAAAAGTTTAATGTAAGCATTTAATTTCTACTTTGAATGAGTAACAAGCATTCTCTAACCACTGCATCTCCCTTGGCCACTATCAAACTACTTTTTTAAACGATTCAAATACACAATGGTGCATCTTAGACTTCGAAATTAAGATCAAGATGAATTACCCTGAAAACAACTGATCTTCAAGACTTCTTTAGACATATAATTCATCTAGTAGACTTTTTGGTAATAACTACATGATACTCATACCCTCCAACTATCTAATTATATTCACTATTATAGCAGAAAGAGAGAAACAACGATAACAAAAGAGAGAAAGTATATTGATTTGCAACGCAATCTTGATATGCATTATATCAACAATAGACTAATAATTGAATAGACCAATTAATGAATGTCTGACTATATTTTAGGTCCCAATCCTTCCATTTATATCTCTTAGACAATGGATTGCGACAAATTTCACACCATGCTTTGTAATTTGCAACCATGAATGAAATAGGTGCTTGTCAATAAATCACAACCAAACAATATCTCTTTGTAATTGGCCCGCGGCTCTTATCCTTCTCCACCTAAATACAGACTTGGTTAACCAGCTAGGATTCGAAGTCATCGCGTGTGTTTACAACACACACCGCGCTGCACAACCTTTGTTGTGGAACCAAAAGCTCTGGGGGCTCAACACACATACAGGGAATAATATCCAGGCAGAATGAAAAGTGAAAACACTCCATATTCCAATTCCAAGTACCAACAACAAGACATTACTCATGAAACTCAAAGCATATGCAACTCATAAAATACAACATACCCAGTGTAATCTCACAAGGTGAGGTCTAGGAAGGGTAGTGTACGAAGACCTTATCCCTACCTCGTGGAGGCAGAGAGGCTATTTCCGGAAGACCCTCGGCTCGAGTCCAGATAAGAAAAGTAGTTATGAAAGAGGAAATACGATAGTAAAGAAAAACATGACAACTAATACGGTAAGCAGTACAGAGCATACAAAAAAAAAGAATAGCAACAACAATTAACCGAAACACAATAAATAACAGACAACAACTCATAAAATACCATAGTGCTAAAAAACAAAACAGAAACCTTAATTGCCTCGGGCATTTCCTCTATCCCTTTGTTCGTGTACCTCTCATCTAATAACAATAACCTCGTCGATCCACTCCATTTCCTTCTTTTCCTAAAATCATCTCCCAATAACCCACTAAAATCCTCATCATCTCCATTCCCCTCTTGATCAACCACCTCCACATTCGACATATCACTTCTCCCATTCCCTCTTTTTCCCTCTCTCTTCCATTTCTCTTTTTTCTTGGGTCGTGATATCTTCGCTAAATTCTCAAACTTCACATACCCTATCGAATTAAAACTTTTCGCTATCTTATCTCTATACAACACTGAACACATTTTTTTCTCTCCATCAGCTTCAGCTTTTCCGTAAATTCTTCGTTCTAATACAGCTAGGGTTAGGGTTTCATCATCATCATCATTATTTACGAGAAATTCCTTTAATTCGTCATCAATGTCGTCACCAGGAACCCTAGCAATGTTACGAATACGTGGCCAATTTAAAAGGTGGCCACGTAATTTGTTTTCAAGAGAGAAAGAGTGTTGGGAAGGGACACGTAATGCGTTTATATCGAAGATGCGAGTGAAGTGTTCTTCATTGGTGTTTTGGAGTGGATTTAGCCCTTTGTAGAGTGAAGGGCCATAAGAAAGTGAAGTAACGGAGAAGAGGGAAGAAGAGAGAGGTTTAGGAAAAAAACGGCAAGTGAAAGGGAGAGAACAAGTTGAGGTCATGAGAGCCATTGGTCTGTGTATTGCTCAGGATTTGGGGAAGGTAACTAATTAATTTTTAGCTCCGCCACTGCCCGAGTAACAGATAACAGAGATACAGTTTCGTTGCCAGTAAAGGAGATGAGTATAAATAAAGAGCTTTTAACTACCGGTATTAGATAATTTAGAAGGGATTTGCATGTAATTTTATTTAATTATAGTTAGTTAGTACTTAGTACTCATGTCATTTCAAAGAAAGCCAGCTTCAAGTACGTAGGTCTATTATTCAAGAAAATTGAGAGATTGATGACGATGTCCGATTAAAACTTAAAGGCAAGTTCTATAGGGTGATGGTTAGACTGACTATGTTGTATGGGGCGGAGTGTTGGCCAGTCAAGACTTCGTACATATAAAAAAATAAAAGTTGTGGAGATGAGGATGCTGAGATGGATATATGTCATACAAGGAGAGATATGATTAAAATGATGATATCCGGGAGAAAGTGGGAGTGGCCTCGGTGGATGATAAGATGTGTGAAGCGAGGTTGAGATGGTTCGGGCATGTGCAGATGAGAGACACAGATGCCCCAGTGCGGAGGTGTGAGAGGTTGGCTATGGACGGGTTCAAGAGGGTTAGAGGCAGGCCGAAGAAGTATTGGGGAGAGGTGATTAGACAGGATATGGCACAGGTGCATCTTACTGAGGATGTGACCTTAGATAGGAGGTTGTGGAGGACACGAATTATGGTAGAAGAGTAGTAGGTACTCGAGCGTAGTCCTACTTATGCTTACAAATTGATAGTTGTAGTGTTACTATTGTAGGCCCGATTAGCCTATCTCACTTATAGGCATATTATTGATTTATAATCCACTGTAGTTTGATTTCTGTTCTTATGTGTTTTCTAGTGTATTTTATTCAGTTTATTTAGTTGTGTTAGCTATTGCTCCCTTTTGTTCGAATGCACTTTATACTGCTTTAATTCCTTATCTGAGTCTGACTGTTTCTCTTGCTTTACTCTTACTTTGTTTTGACTTCCTTGCTTGTGATTATGCTTTGCCTTGAGCCGAGGGTCTCCCGGAAACATCCGCTCTACCTACCAAGGTGGAGGTAAGGTCTGTGTACACTCTACCCTCCCCGGCCCCACGGTGTGGGATCTCACTGGGTATGTTGTTGTAGTCTTTAAATAAATAGTACATCAAATTACATTGATCTTATAAAAAAAACCATTACATGATAATTAGCTACCGGTTCTCGCGTGTCACCTCCCGGGGGTCTGGGAGGGTAGCTACCCATTACATTGATCTTTTCCATATGCCTCAATAAGGACTTAGGAACATATTTAGACATGTTTTTAATATAGGAATCAACAACATTAATATTCTTAACTACTAGGAGTAGAATAATTTATGGAACAATATCACGGTTATATTTCGTTACATGGAACATGCCAAAAGAAGAAATAATTTACCTTAACACACCTCGATTCCACTTAAAAGTTAATCACGACCAATTAGAAAGGAGCAACCTTTCTTACGTTTCGTACTGGAACGAGAAATGTCAAAATTTGGTACGTTTCTTGAAATGTAAAAGTATTGGAATTGTTTGCTACTCTTCGTACGTTTCCTTTTCCCAAATCATGAAGCGAAGTGTTTGTTTTCTAAAAGAATTTTTCCAAGTTTCAGAAGTTGCTGTACGTACTAGTCTATAGCCTACTTGATTCCTTATTAATAGTTAGAATTACGTTTGTCACTTCTCTAAATAGACTCGAGGGCTTTACGTGTAACCTCCCCCTTAAAACATGCCTTGAGTCATTCCATACATCATTAATAGATTTGTCATTCCATACATCATTAATAGATTTCCATAATTTTATCTCCCACTTAACTTAGTCCTTGATGTTAACTTGCCACCTAGAATTACACGCACTAAGTTCCCACCAATTAAACTTATCCCATAATTAATCAATTACAAGTAAAATTAATTCTTGATCTCAATTCACTTAAATTCTAATGACTTATAAAACCTTCATATTCTCAATGTCATAATTTGTGATATGACACTAGCTCATAACCTCTTTGGGGATATACAACTATTATTATTAATCCACATTGTCACACTTGTTACGTCTAAAATTATTTCGGGACTGCATCATTTTATATATTAATCTCTTTATTAGCATACGTAAATATAACATAAATTCTCCCAACGCTCGGGTCTATTTACACACGCCTAGTGATTTTACATACGCCTAGCGATTCAAATCATGACCCGAAAGTATGGGATATTACAGTATGAATAGTGCAATCGGCCTGCCCATCTATTTGGGCATGTAAAGTTGTGTTAAGGTTAATCTGAGTACCCAAACCCTTCTGAAAGGACCTCCAAAAGTTAGCTATAAACTGAGTGCCTATGTCAGATATAATAGACATCGAGACTCCATGAAGTCAGACTATTTCCTTTATATACAATCGAGCATAGTCTTCGGCTTAATACGTAGTCCTAACGGGTAGAAAGTGAGCTTACTTCGTTAATCTATCCATGATAACCGATATGGAATCAAAGTTCCAAAGGGAATTAGATAGTCTCGTAATGAAATACATGTTGATTGTTTCTCATTTCTATGTCAGAATCTCTATATTCTGCAGCAATCCTCTCATTTTTTCTGTTAAACTTTAACTTGTTGGCAATTCGGACACTAAGAGACAAATTCTGTGATATTCTTGTTCATATCGCTCCATCAATATAGTTGTTGAAGGTCATGATACATCTTGGTAGAACCAGCATGAACGTAATACCTGGACTGGTGGATCTATGCTATAATATTTCCTCGAAGTCCCTCAACATCGGGCACACACAATCGGGTTCTTAGGTACGTCCTTATACCTAAGAACCCGTTCTTCTGATAGTTCGAACAACCGCTTCTTTTGAAAGAGAATGCATTTTTAATTCTTATCAAGACTGAATCGTTAAATTGTCGTGCTTTCACTTCTACCACTCTGGAGGATTCAACGATATACTGAACTATGGCACGTCTGTCGCCTGAATCCACGAATCGTATACTTAGGATGGCTAATTGACACAAATCCCTAGTCATTTCTAGCTTGTCGATCCCTACATACTTCAAACTACCCATAGACTTTCAACTTAGCGCATCGGCTACAACGTTTTCCTTGCCAAGATAATATAAAATATCCACATTATAGTCCTTTAGCAACTCAAGACACATGCATTGTCTCAGATTCAACTCTTTCTGCCTGAATATGTACTGTAAGCTTTTATGATCTGTAAATATATCAACATGAACCCTATAGAGATAGTGACGCCATATCTTTAGAGCAAATATAACAGCCACCAACTTAAGATCATGAGTCGGGTAATTCTGCTCATGTTTTCTTAATTGCCTCGAAGCATACGTAATAACCTTACCATGCTGCATCAGAACATAGCCCAATCCCACTCTGGAAGTATCACAATATACAACATAGCCCTCAGATCCCTCAGGAAGTTCTAGCACATGTGCTAATGTTAAACTGCCCTTCAACTCCTGGATATTCTTTTCGCAAGCATCTGACCACTGAAACTTAGCCGCCTTATGAGTTAACTTTGTTAGTAATGCGGCAATGGAAGAAAAAATCTCTACGAACCTTTGATAGTAACGTACCAAGCCCAAGAAACTATGCACCTCCGTAGGAATTGTGGGTCTTGGTCAATTCTTTACCGCTTCGATCTTCTGACTATCGACCTTGATGCCTTCGTCTGATACTATATGACCCAGAAAAGCCATTGAGTTCAACAAGAACTCACATTTAGAGAATTTAGCATACAACTTGCAATCTTGGAGCGTTTGTAATACCGCTCGCAAATGATCCTCGTGTTATGTTTCTGAGAGAGAATATACCAAGATATCATCAATAAATACTATCATGAAAATATTCATAAATGGCTTAAACACATGATTCATCAAATCCATAAAAGTTGTCAGTGCGTTAGTTAAACTAAAAGACATAACCGGAAACTCATAATGGCCATATCTGATCTGAAAGGCTGTCTTTGGAATATCCTTCTCCTTACCCCTCAGCTGGTGGTATCCAAATCGAAGATCGGTTTTTGAGAAAAAATTGATGTCTTACAATTGATCAAACAAATCGTCAATCCTGGAAAATGGGTGTTTATTCTTAATAGTTACATTGTTCAGCTGATAGTAATCAATGCACATTCTCAATGAACCATCCTTTTTATGAATGAATAACATTGGTGCCCCTCACAGGGATGTACTGGGCCTGATAAACCCTTATCCAGAAGATCTTTCAATTGAGCTTTCAATTCTATTAGCTCGACATGAGCCATTCGATACAGAGGAATGTATATAGGTTAGGCATCTAGAAACACGTCGATAGCGAAATCAATTTCCCTTTTCGGAGGAATTTTGAGAATTTCATCAGAAAATATATCAAGAAATTCACTAACAACAGGAATTGACTGAAGGGCTGGAGGTGTTGCCTCCGCGTCCTGAACTCGCATGAGATGATAGATATGCCCTTTCGAGATCATTTTTTTAGCCTTCAGGTAGGAAATGAACCTCCCTTTAGGTGTTGTAATATTGCCCTTCCATTCAATGACGGGTTCCCCTAGAAAATTAAAGCGAACCGCTTTCGTCCAACAATCCACATTAGCATAACAAGAAGCCATCCAATCCATTCATAATGACGTCAAATGCTGCTATTTCTAGTTCATTCAAATCGGCTAAAGTATAATGGTCATAGATCTTTACATCACAAATCATATACACCCACCTAACAATTACAGGCTCACCTACGGGCGTAGACACTTCAAATGACTTATATAACAATTCAGGTTCCTTTCCATGCTTACCAGCAACAAAAATGTGTAATTTATGACAAAGTAGAACTCGGATCTATCAAAGCATACACATAAAGAGAGAAGATGGATAATATACCTGTAACCACATTCAGAGATGACTCAAGGTCTTATCATCTTGACAATGCATAAATGCGGTTCTGATGACTACATGAGTTAGACTTTCTATCCCTACCCCTGTCTCTACCTCTACCAGTCGATGTCTGTGTGCCTTGCCCAGGAGGGCACACAATGAAAAAAAGTTGCTACCGACCCTGTCAACTGTGCCATACCACCTCTACCCCTCATTGGGCAGTCCCTAGCAAAGTGTTTTGGGTAACCACAAGAATAACACATATCTGATTCTCGACGACATTGCCCTAGATGGGCCCTGCCACACTGAGCGCATCGAGGGAAATGTGGCCTTACTGGATCGAATCCACCTATATTGTGGGCCTGGTGCTCGTGAACTCTGACCCTAACCAGACAAGTGGTCTGGTCATGACGCTGGCCCTAAAACTGCAGTGGTGCACTAACCGCCAGAAAAGATAGGCGCCTAGGAAATAATAGCCTAAACCCACCTCTAAAATCCCTCATATCACCTGCAGACCGGACCCTCTTATGCTGGCCCCTATCTCACTCTCGATCAACCCGATGCTGCCTCTTACGATCTTCTCGGTTTTGTGCATAGGCATGAAGACGGGAAATATCCATATTCGGATTCAAAGAAGCTGTAGTGCACTCATTCACCAAATGTGACCCCAAAATATTAACAAATTGATGAAACCAATCACTCATCTCAGCAACAATCGCAGGGGTATACCTTGCCAAGGAATTGAACTACAAACTGTAGTCTCGGACGCTCATATTGCTCTGCTCCAGGTGTAAGAACCTATCCTTCCTAGATCGTTGGAGCTCAACAGGCATATATTGTTGTAAGAATGCCTTAGAGAACTCCCTCCGGCCCAAAGGTGGGGCTTGGGATCCCCGATTTTACTCTCAAGTATCAAATGTTACACCCCATAGTTTTTGTGTTTCGTCGTGTCGTTAATGAAAACACATATCCCGGGAACATCCCAAGTCCAAACCCAAGCCGCGTTACGCAAGATTTACATGATAATCCCTGTGGTAATCATAGAAACTATTTTCTCCGTATTGAATCAGTTTTGGGAAACCCTTGATATTGGGGTATGTTGCTATTTTGAGAGGGTTATGGCACATTGTGGTAAAATTTATCCTCCTCTATCTATATTTGTGCTTAATTGATAGTTTGGAGTGAGTTATGAAAAGATTTTCGTAATCGAAACTCGTAGACATATGAAATCATTGTATATAGAGTTGTGGGATGTTTTGATCAAGATATGAATTGGAATTGATTAGTATATTAAGTGTTGGTGTTGTAAACCTAAGTAAGTATGTTTCGTAGAATTATAGGATCAAATTACATAAGTACCCTTTGTTAACAAGTCTAAGAATCCTTTATGTTTAAAGTTATCGATAAGATACCTAAATGAAGTTTCTTATTTAGATATGGATTCGATATTGATATCGACCTTTGTTGTTATAGACAATCATTCGTTAGGGATACGCGGGCTTATAGGATGACTCGTAGCTTCGTGGATGAGGTATGTAATGGTTATCCCTTCTTTCAATTAGCATGACTCAATAGAAAGCGTACTTGACTAGCGAGGTTAAGAAGCGAAATTGTTATAGGTATTCCACTTTTGTAGTTGATGGTTGTTCTATTATGGATTGTGTTGTGAATAGTTGGGTTGAGAGCTCAATGAGAATATGTTTTTTCTTAAATTCCATAGTCCTTCATTTGATATATTGTGTAAGTGTATATGTATAGTAAAGAGTAGGTGAATCGGTTTATTGATAGTTGTGCTCATTAAGTTTAATCTATTCTAAACTATTAGATCTCTATTAGACGTCGTAGCATACGAGATAGCCCTAAGGTAATTAGGATTGTTTTTTGTCCTTTCTGAGATAAACACTCCAAGAGGGTAAATGTAAATAAGGATCAGAAGACATATTCGTTAATGGCATTAGTAGCATGTTTCCACTAGTTGTGCATTCATATACTTCGTTTGGTTTCAGAGGGCAAGCTAGTCTAGTTGCATCACTTATAGTTAATTGTACATATCATATTACGTTTCCTTAAAAGAGGACTTAAGTTGAATGAGTTAATGTACACCGATTTAGTTGAGTTGAGGACTGCGACATGTTGGCCCTCGCGGCCTATTTGCTAGCTCGAGCTTATTTGCTAGCCTTCGAGCTTATTTGCTAGTCATCGAGGCTTATTTGACGGCCACCAGGGCCTATTTGTTGGTCTACGAGACCTATTTGTTGCTCTTAACAGAATGTATTTGCGAGATCAAGTTTGGTTCTGTAAGTAGATAAGAAATTATTATTAAACTCAGAACCATAAGATTCGAGTTTTGAATCTGATACAACACATGACTCTTCTGATAAAGATATTAAAGTCCTGAATGGTGGAGATTATATCACTTCAGATATAGAAGAAGAATGTATGTCGTGTCAAATAGGACAACCTTGTTCCAGTAATACCAATAAGGAAGACGATGAGTTTTATAATATATTTTCTCAATTTAAGAATGTCCTGAATGGTAATAACCTGGTGGAATTATTGAAAATGATAAAAGATCCAGAAACAAGACAGAAAATTATACACCAGATTTAGGATGTTCCACAGCCTTCACAAGGAGAGAAGATCTTGGCAAAGTCAGGTGCATATACCATGTCAGAACTCAAACAATATATTTCTGAATTAAAAAGACGTAATACGTTACTGGATAAGAGAATTCCAGTATATGAAGGCAAAGGTAAGGAAATCATAGATCTAACAACTATGAATGATATTTCTGCTTTTGATGATTTAATCTTTGCAGAAACTAGTAATGAGACAAGTAACTTTTCACAAACCCTGGAATTGATTACTTCTCAAAACATTTATATAAAAATAAGTCTTTTGATTGATTATAATTTCAAGAAAGATTTTATTGCTCTTGTTGATAGCGGGGCAGATGTAAACTGTATACATGAAGGACTTATTCCTCTCTACATATTTTCATAAGACTACTCATAGTGTAAGATCTGCGAATTGACAGAAATTACAAATTACTTTTAAATTATCAAAATGTTATAACTATAAAAACAAAACCTGTATAAAGGAAAGTTTTGTTCTTGTTAAAGATATTTCAACCCAAATTATATTGGGAACACCTTTTATACAAAAACTACTTTCCATTACAAAAATTGATAAAAAAAAAGGATAATTGGAACCTTTCAAGAAAAACCAATTATAATTTTCAAGGGTTTTAAATGAAATAAAAGATAAGTTGATGCATAAACATCAACAAATCAGTTTTTTAAAACAAGATATTTATACTATGAACATTGACGAACTGTTGAAAAATTCAAAGTTACGCCAAAAAAATAATTTTATACAGAATCAGTTTTCACTTCAAATTTGTAGTGATCATTCCAATGTTTTTTGGGATAGAAAAAACATATTGTTTCTCTCCCTTATGAGGGTGATTTTAAGGAGGGTAATATCCCTACAAAAGCTAGGCCATGCCAAATGAATTCAGAATATCTTGAATTATGTAAAAAAAAAAAGATTGTCTCTTTTTTACAGAAAGGTTTAATAAAACCTTCAAAATCTCCTTGGTCCTGCACGACCTTTTATGTTAATAAACACGCTGAACAAGAAAGGGGAGTCCCTAGACTTGTTATCAATTATAAACCCCCTAATAAGTTTTTGAAATGGATTAGGTATCCTATTCTTAATAAAAAGGATTTACTTGATAGACTTAATAGTACTGTTATATTTTTTAAATTCGATTTAAAATCTGGTTATTGATATATTTAGATAGCGGAAGCAGATAAATATAAAACTGCTTTCAATGTCCCTATTGGGCAATTCAAATGAAATATTATGTCATTTGGATTGAAAAATGCCCCTTCTGAATTTCAGAATATTATGAATGATATTCTGATGTCTTATAGTAATTTTATCATTGTTTACATCGATGATATTTTAATTTTTTCTAATAATATAGAAATTTATTTCAAACATCTTGATTTATTCAAGAAGATTATTATTCAGAATGGGTTGGTAATATCAAAACCAAAAATGACCCTTTTTCAAACTAAAGTCAGATTTTGGGTCATAACATCGAAAAAAGAAAAATTATTCCTATTAATAGGAGTATTGAATTTGCATCAAAATTTCCATGATAAAATCCAACTTCAGAGATTTTTGGGTAGCCTAAATTATATCAGTCCTTTTATAAAGGATTTGACAAAAGATACATCCATGTTAAATGAAAGGCTAAAAAAGGCTCCTACACATTGGACAGATAATCATACTCAAGTTGTCAAATGGATTAAGGAAAATGTTCATAACCTTCCTTGTCTTACATTAGCTAATCATACTTGGCCAAAGATTATAGAGACGGATGCCTCAGATATTGGTTATGGGAGCATACTGAAGCAATACTCTCCAGTTGATAAATTGGAGTATTTGATAAATTTTATTCTGGCAAATGGAATCCTAGTCAGAAAAATTATTCAACAGTTGCTAAGGAAATCCTAGCAATTGTAAAATGTGTTTTAAAATTTCAGGGCGATTTATACAATTAGAAGTTTTTAATAAAAAGGGATTGACAATCAGCTAAGTTTATGTTTAATAAAGACTGCAAACATGATGTTTCTAAACAGATGTTTGCTAGATGGCAAACTTTATTAGCATCATTTGATTTTGAGATTCATTATAAAAAAGAGACTGATAACAGTCATCCTGATTTTCCGACGAGAGAATATTTGAGTTCATAACTCTATTGTTATTATTTATTTGCAGAGTGATGAGGCCTACATGGCAAGGCGACCCCAACCATTATGGAGGAAGGGGAGGAAGAGGTCGTGGAACTGGACGTGGTAATACCCTAGTCCAAATAGGAAACAAGAAACTTATAACTGAAAACATCATAGGACTTTCTAACATTTATAAAGACAATCTTTTATATCAACAGTTTATTAATTTCATAAAATCCAAGGAAAATGATGATAGTGCACCACCACCTTCTTATTCATAAGTTATAAATGATGACCAAGAGGAAAATGATGCTTATGAGCAACACGAGGACAAAGTCTTCTAGATTATAAAGACCTTCAATAGAAGGAAGAACCATGGAAATTGATGGAACGATATCTGGAAACTGGGTCATATCCCATTCTTACTTATAAATCCAGAATGCATTATGAGACTATACTCTCAACCATCGGATCAGCTGATATTCAACACTATTATCCGATAAATACCATAAAAGTTTATAACTTTTCTAAGATCATAATAAAAAAGATATTCACCCCAGAGGATTGGGGATTCAATACCATGAAAGAAAGAGAATATTTTCACCCTGAACAGAAAGTCCAGGTAAAATATAATTATTGGAATTATGTGGATAGTTTTTATAAAACTTTTCTCTATGAAAAATCCTAATAAGAAACATTCCTGGTTTATAAAGATCTGTTCAAATGTTTATAAACAAAACATTCCTACTTGGTTCTGGCAATGGGGGATTAATTATGGTCCATCTGTAAATATTTTACCACAATCATTCAAAAAACTATATACTAAATGGATTGATGTATCTTCCAAAATTATAGAATGGGAAAATAATAATACAATAATAAAAGGAATTGCTAATATGTATTTCTTTGTTGAATTTTCCATCCCATGGATCATGAGATGGTCAGTAGAAGCGGGTTATACACAACAACATATTCCTTTTCTTCAAAGAACCTTTTATACAAGGTTTTGGAAAAATTACTATAGAAGACCAAAGATGGTGTCTTACATGGGCAAGATCTTATAGACTTGGTAACTATTACCACTTCTGATTATAAAGAATTAAAACAGAAGCAACATCAGTCAGAGCGTAATAGTCCATTTAAACATATTGCCAAGAAACTACAACTTAAAAAAGGGGTAGTCTCACGAGCAAATATCATAGCCTCTTATGTGGCTGAAGTGAAGAAAGATTTAATGAAAAATCTAGATGAAGAATTTTCTTCAGACACGTCTATGACATCGGTTCATACGGAAGAAGAAGATAATATCTTAGAGTCTCAAGACCCATATGATGCAGACTTTAACATTGAGAACTATCTCAAAAAATTTCAGGATAAAATGGAGGAATCCTCCGCCTCAGACAAATCCAAGGGGAAAGACAAAGTATAATAAAGCAAGGGACCCAATGGCATTATTCAATGGGAAAAACGACAGGAAACTTTAATAAAGGCGAATCTGCTTTTATAAAGCAGAATTAATAATTGTACTATATGCCGACCATTATGGGCCAAGTTTTACTGTTTTTGTTTTGATGGCCACATGTTGTGGACCCTTTACTTTTTAGACTTGTTGTTTTGTGTAGCAGATCCTCTATATAAAGGATCTATATTTTACTTTGAAAGGCAGGCTTTAGAACGTCAACTCCCCCCTCTCTCTCTCTTGTAAAAATACTCTCTTTATAAATAAAGCTTGAAGTTTGTTGTACATCTCCTTCTGCTGAGCACGACTACATAATACTTGATAAATCTTTTTATTTTATTTTATTTAAAAATTATAACTATATTTAGCCTATAATGATAGGCTAAACACTTTGTGTTGAACTGTGTTACACCAGACTATTGGGAATCATGATACTAATGTTTTAATTAGCTAATGATTCATGTGAGAAGGTACTCAGGTCAGGCAGAGGATAACCTCGCAAAATGTGTGAAGCTTAGGCTGATGGTCCTGTTGTTAACCCGCTGAGCCGAGGTGGCGTTAGGGCATTTTTGGATCTGTTCTGAGTTAAGACAGCCTCTATGCCAGGGTTATTGACCCACTAAAGGTTCCTCTGATAGCGCCTTCTCTGTGACCACTTCCGCCAAATTTTGGCTTGAAGACAAGGAATATGTTGTTGTGTATAACCCACTTTTACTGACCATCTCATGATCCATGGGATGAAAAATTTAACAACGAAATACATATTAGCAATTTCTTTTATTATTGTATTATTATTTTCCCATTCTATAATTTTGGGAGATACATCAATCCATTCAATATATAGCATTTTGAATGGTTGTGGTAAAATATTTACAGATGGATCATAATTAATCCACCATTTCCAGAATCAAGTAGGAATGTTTTGTTTATAAACATTTGAACAGATCTTTATAAACCAGGAATGTTTCTTATTAGGATTTTCATAGAGAAAAGTTGTATAAAAACTATCCACATAATCTCAATAATTATATTTTACCTAGACTTTCTGTTCTGGGTGGAAATATTCTCTTTCTTTCATGGTACTGAATTCCAATCCTCTGGGATGAATATCTTTTTTATTATGATCTCAGAAAAGTTATAAACTTTTCTGGTATTCATCAGATAATAGTGCTGAATATCAGTTGATCCGGTGGTTGAGAGTATAGTCTCATAATGCATTCTGGATTATAAGTAAGAATGAGATGAAATTTTTTAGTTTACATACAATTCATTAAAATATTTGAGGTAATAAAGAATCAATTCTATGTAAAAACAACAAAAGATAAAAAAAAAAACAATTGATATGCACAAAAAGAAAGCTTGAAAAGTCTTACCATAAATGTCCAATGAACGGCTTTGTCCAAGGAAAACATTGTTTACCATAGCAACATCAAGTAGGACAAACCTCAAAGTACAAAGACGTAAAATATCTAAAATGCCCCCGTGAGGACTACAAAACTTAAAATACTCCTTTATATATAGTTATAAATTGCTTGTTATCTCTTTCTCCCTACTTATTCTTCATTATCTTGTTATTTGTAATTGCTTCCGCATATTTGGTTGATATGGCCCATTATCACTTTATATAAGTTGACTTCTTTATTTAAGCTATTTTTGCATAAGAAGTGTGGAGTAGATTAAGAAAAAATATTTTCAAACTCAAATTGCAATATTTGGCAACTAATTTTTTGGACATTATTGAATATTAGGAGTAATTACATACTTTACCGTTTATACAACATTCATGTGCAGCATTAACATAATTCTTACTAACCAAAATTAATTAGAGGATTAGTTAGATATTAGTTAATCTCCTCGGATAAAAAAGAGTATTCACTTAACCTTTATTTTTGGTTAAAAAAGAGTGTATACTTACCAAATCAAGAAATAATTAACTTTACTTTATCAAATTTGTCCTTATTAAGTGTTAGGTGACCGAATACCAATACCTATTTAATTAGAGACATTTTAGTCAAATGCTTATTTTTATCTAAAAGTTAATATTTTCTTGAAGAATGTGCATATAGCTAAGTGGACACTCTTTTTTATCCGGGAGTACTAATTGTACACATAGTCGGTTAGGTAGTTTTAAATATACTATAATACAGCTCATCTTGCATTCAGTTAAATGAGAATTCATCGCTTCCAAAATTCCCAAAAATTCTCTCTCTAAACGCACTGAATTCTCATCTGTTTGGATGATAATTTGACAGAAAGGCTAGAATTTTTGTCTAAGAGAACAAATATTTTGGCTTTTAGTCACTATATGTAGTAGCATCTAAAAATTCTCTTAGTTACAAAAATTAATTTCTTTTGTACATTGGTAGAAAGTGCGTTTGGTTAGCTACGAATTAAGGAAACGATTTCAACTCATATTTATTCATATATTTTTTTTCAATAAATAGCTTTACTTAGTTAATGCATAAACGGTGTCAAAGAGTTGAAAAATGGAGTAACATCATTTACAATCCAACTAGGAAAAACAGAAATCCAAATAACTTTTCGTAATAATAAAATAAAAAACTTAGCTAAATTGTGTGCTAGCATATTCCAAGATCTATGAATATATATAATATTTACGTCTTCAAAGGAACTCATAAGCTTCCATATATCTTCACAAGTAGTCTCTATCTCCCATGAAACTACACTTCTTTTCCATATCATATCTACCACAACTTTTGCATCAAACAAGATTTGCACCTTTAATCATCCATTCTCCTTTGCGTTTTCCAATGCTTAACGAATTGCTAGAGCTTCAGATGTGATGACCTTTCCAACAAATTGAATTGGGGTGCCAACGGCTTGAAGCAAATGATCACAACTATCCATAGCCGCCACTCCAATGCTTGCCATCTTTTTCTTCTTTTGTAAGCTAGCATCTTCAAATATAACAATATCATCTTGTGCCACAATAATATTTTTATCATTAATATAATCCGATACAAGTGCTGGAGAAGAGGTAGTAAACAAATTATTTTCATATTCATTGAAATAAAAAAGTGCCTTGGTTACAATATCACTGGGTTCACAAATATCCCCGTCAAAGCACATTGAGTTTCTAGCCTTCCAAATTTGCCACAAGATAGAAACACATAATTTAGCAAGATATATAGAATCAAGATATTGACTAGCATTAACAAAAATATCATTTCACAAACTAGCAAAATCCATAGTACTTTCAATATTAGGTCGATTAATAAGACATATCTTCCAGATCAATTGTGTTTTAGAGCATCTAAAAAGCACATGATCAATCGTTTCACTTTCAACAACTCAAATTGTTACGATTCACTTTTACACTTGCACATAAAAGCTACTTAGTAATTTAGCGTTTGTCTTGAACAAACAGAGTCGCCACCTAATTTATTGAATGGGAATTAGGAAATCAATTAAAAGGTTAATTTGAAAAAAAAACCTTTTAGAAAATACCAAAGTTCGGGTAAGGGTTCAGGTGATCCCGAGGAAGGTGTTAGACACTTCGGTATTAAGAATCCGCCAATGCGGTTTACCTACGGACCTAACATTTTATGGCTAAAAAATTGTATAACTTGTTTGTAAAAAATGTGTTTAAAACATTATATGGATAAAGTTTGAAAGAAGTTGATTCATGTCTAATTAATTTAAAAAAAGAAGAAGTATATTTTACAAAAATGAACTTTAGAGGGGTGTTTTATTTAAAAAAAATCATTTTTAGTGCTTTAATTATTTCATTAACTCAACTATGTGAATTAACTTAATAATTTGGCTAATCATAAAGGAATTAATTCCTTCAAATGTGCACGGGTATTTAGATTTTGAATTATATATATAATCTAACTTCTTAATCCGTTAATGAATTCACTTGTTTATAACTCAAATGATATGAAGAATCCTAAGCTATTTGGCAACAAGTGCTTTTAATTTGATAGGAATTTCGCAAGATATTTGTTTTCTCTTTTGAAAAAGGAACTTGCCTTTTAAGAAAAATGTATTTCTTCCTTCTAGAAATGTTAAGTGCCTACTTTGAGAAAATTATTTCACTTGAACATTTTTGCCTTTCCAAAGACGTAAACAGTTTTATACCAAAGAAAATATGCTCCACCTTGAAACAGACTTCTTAAAAAAAACATATTTTGAATTCTGTGTTCACAAACTCTCTTTTGGGAATTCATCTAGCTTAAGAAAAATAAAAGCAAAGTAAATAAGTTAGTCATACAACATTATAACACTTAACAGAATACTGTCAAAGCCACACAATCGAAACTCAAACTTCAAGCATGCAAGGATGATAACATACAACAACAACATATCCAGTGAAATCTCATAACGTGGGGTCTGAAAAGGGTAGAGTGTACGTAGACCTTACCTCTATCTTGATAGGTAGAGCGACTGTTTCCGGGAGACCCTCGGCTCTCAAGACAAAGCATAATCACAAGCAAAGCAAAACAAGAAAAGCGGTCAGACTCGGACAAGAAATTAAAGCAGTTCAAGCATACAATGATGATAACATACAACAACAACATACCCAGTGAAATCCCATAACGTGGGGTCTGGAAAGGGTAGAGTGTACGCAGACCTTACCTCTATCTTGATAGGTAGAGCGACTGTTTCCGGGAGACCCTCGGCTCATAATCACAAGCAAAGCAAAGCAAAACGGTCAGACTCGGACAAGAAATTAAAGCAGTATGAACATGCTGATAACATACATATTTTAATTCTGGACAAAACAGAGGACGAGTGAATATGAAAACAGACCCAAACATAACTTACCAAACGATTTGAAAGATTTAGTATTTTTTTGAAGAACTGGTAACTATTCATGCATATTTCAAGGAAAGTACAAGTAAGCCTTAAGAATAAATGTTAGAGTAATCAGTAGTTTAACACTAATACTACAGCCAGAGCAAAACTAAACAATTCTGGTAATGAATTAAACTAGGCAGAACACAAAACTAAGCCATTTTTGAACTTAAAGAAGCAGAAAACGGATTCATACTTGCATATCAAAACAAAGTAAAGCTAATGCACTTACAGGTGGGCTGGGTTTACTGGGTTTCGAGAATGAGGGGAATTAAAAGCTAAGTGGGCTGGGTCACAAGTGTGGGCGTTGGGCTAGGTGTTCGGACATGGGCTGCTGTTTTCATGAGTTAAAAGTGGCAACGAAATAGGAATAGCCTCTTGGCCAACATAATAACCAAATTAAAACCAATTTGAAAAAATAAAATTAAGACGAATCATTAATCAATTAATCAAGCTTCTTAACTTAATAAAGTAAAATATTTATTTGCAGAAATATACTAATTGTAGTAATTAAACCGTAAGTGACTTTAACTTGATAATTTGAAATAAGTACTAAATTAAATACTTATTTTGAACATAATTAATACTTAAATTATATGTAAAACATATATGATATATATTAGGATATTTTATCAAATAAAATGATAGAATAACACCAAAACTAGTTAAGAAATATTTTTGACTTTATCGTATTTCACTATGTTTAAAATTCAAGAAACTTGACTAGTTAATTTGAAATGTGGAGGGCCAAAATTGGGTGTCAACACAAACCTTACACACATCACAAGTATGTTTTAATCTTTTAGAGACAACATAATTTACAGGTAGCACATTCAGAATACATTTTTGAATAAAATGCTTATATTTATTTTTAATATTCATAGACCATAATTCTAAAAACTTTTTTGAAAAAGATTGATTACTCGATTGCGGTCTATCCCCGCTAACTTCTCGACATCTAACAATTTCTCTAGCTAAATGATATCCCAATTTTACCTCATAATTTCCAGATTTAGTATGATGCCAAATAATTATATCCGACGATCCAGTAGTAGAAATAGGGATAGAAACTATTTCATGAATATCGTCAAGACAAAACTATTTCTATAAATCTTGCAACTTCCAAGTATGAGTATTTTGGTCTATAAGTTCCTTTACTTGTAATTCTATATCTATTTGAGCATGACAATGTTTAGGCCTAAACCCATAAATGAATATGTAGATACATAAAGAGAGATACTTTGATGGCAGACAACAACTAATAAGATTGTAAAATTTAGACAAAACGGTAGACTTAGTGTATAGGGCAAAATTCATACAAGACAGCTGTATAAATAATGGTGAGACACGTGGAGTATGACGTTGAGTCAGACCCACGTTAGATTACATCACTATTGGTTTGATATGCATGCTACCAGAAGCGTCACGAGCAAGGCCGATACCGATAATGGAGAAGGATGAGAGCCGTTTGCATCATAATAGACAACCGTACTAAAACCGATCATACGACTTCCAACAACCATTTTAATATCATTTATTGAGAGATTGATTGTCCAGTTATTACAACATTCATTCTCCTACATTTGTAAGGGCTAAATAGGGCACATTATTCCATTGTAAATCATCAAATTCTGGCTATTACAAAATACTTACTGATATTCTCTTGATTTATGTGCTTTCATACATGTTATCATCATTTTTGCTCATAATCTATATCAAGGCTCAGGCTAATTACTGCTTACTTTATCTTATTATTATTTATCTTAAGCATAATTCTTATCTAACGTGTCACTTGAGATCCACGTGTCCTTGACCACGTATACAAATTTAAATGTACCATTCTACGGGTAAACAGTTTGGCGCCCACCATGGGGCCTGGACAATTATGGTGTCACAAGTGACCCCTCTACTAATTTACTTTTTCCTTCAAGTCTTTTTGTTTGTTCAGATCAGACATGATGACATGACTAAGTGACAACAACCGTAGCATTGGGGGCAACACTAGCAATCCGGGGCCAGACGGCGTGACACCCAGAGACCCGATGAATACATATGGTGTCACCCATGAGGACTGTCAGACTTGACATGGGATAATCCCATAGATGAAATGCCCGAAGAAGCCATATAGAATCTTCGAGCACATAATGCTGCAATAAGCGCAGAGTTAGAGCGTATAAAGCGATTTTAAGAGGAGTTCATGTCCAGAGATGTTGGCAATACTCCGAAAGGAGAACCGACTCATCCACCAAATACACATGGAAATACTAGTAGTGATCAAGGTAGAACCGATGATAACCAAGGCAGATCTGCAAATGGTGGTTCAAAGAGCGAGGTCCCTGAAAACTCGTTCCAGTAGAAGGTCTTAGAATTCATAAAGGACATGACCAACAAAGTTTATACCAATGCAGAGAAGGCAGAGAAAACTACCTAGGAGTTTCGGCGTTAATTCAGTCAAATACCGGGGGCTCCACCCATGGCTAACAGTCCGGATGCGAAGAAATATATTCAATTGGTGTATAAGCTAGAGGCTCTGCACGAGTTAATACTTAAAAGGTTCAAAATGCCTTTTGTGTCCAGTTACGACGGAACCACCAATCCTCATGAGCATATCCTAGCCTATACAATGGCCGTGAAGGTGAATGATCTAAGAGAACAGGAGATAGAATAGATTTTGATCAAAAAGTTTGCTGAAACACTTACTAATAGAGCTCTAACATGGTATTCAAACTTCTCGAGCACTCAGTCGGTTCATTTGCCCAGCTAACAGACATGTTCATAAAGGCTCATGAAGGGGCCCGAAAGGTGAAAGCACGTAAAGTGGATATCTTCCGCATTGTGCAAGGAGAATCAGAACTCCTTAGGGACTTTTTTATACGGCTCCAGAAGGAGCGAGTGCTATTACCAGTGGTTTTGGATGAATGGGCTACATAGGCTTTCACGGAAGGGTTGAATCCGACAGGCTCGGATGCCTCCCAAAAGCTCAAAGAAAATCTATTAGAGTTCTAAGCTACCACTTAGGAAGACATGCATAACCGGTATGAGTCCAAAATCTAGATTGAGGATGATGTGCTAAGAGCTAAAGCCGATAGTATCTTTACAAAGGCAAAGAATGGGAATTTCTCTAAAAACCGCTATCAACCTTATCTTCCCACTGAAAAGCAAGGAGGAGGACAAGGTTTCTGTTCTTTTGATAAATCAAATAACAAAAAAGGCTCTAGACAAAACAAACAGGGATTGGGAAATTTTGAGAAAAACAACTCATCTAAGGGTACTAGATATCTGAAATTATTCGAATACAACTTCAACATCGATGAAGAATAGATGGTGGTGGTATTAAGAACTCATCCATCATCTCGACCACCGAAACCATTGCAGTCTGATCCAAGTATAAGAGATCAGTCCATCTGGTGCGATTTCCATGGCACTCACAGATATAAGACTGTGGAATGTAGACATCTATGAGAAGAGGTGGCAGGAATGGTAAGCAGGGGCCATATTCGGGAGTATCTGAGTGAAATAGCTCGGAATAATTATGAGGAGGAACCACCCACAGAAGGAAAGTCTAATCCGGCTGCATCACCTTATGTCATAAACATAATATATGGTGGATTAATGATTGCCACTACATCTTTCACGATGGATAAAAAGAGGAACATCTCTGTGACATGGGAAAAGAGGTTCTGGGAGATACCCGACGAACATACTTTAACGTTCGTCGAAGAAGATGTTGCTGGTGTACTCTTCCATCATAATGATGCACAGGTAATCACGGTGCTTATCGGTTGCTTCCAAGTTAAAAAAGTTTTAATTGATCCTGGAAGCTCGACTAACATAATCAGACTGAAGGTAGTGGAGGAAATGAATATAGTAGATAAAATAATTCTGGCTGCCAAAACCCTTTCGGTTTTCAACATGTCAAGTGAAACCACAAAGGGAAAACAAGAAAACGTCGTCTAGGCGTTCCCTGTTGCTCCGATCCAGTGGACATGATATGGGTTATTAAGATGACAGGTTTTACATTCTCGATGGGGATATGAGGTACAACACAATATTTGGAAGATAGTGGATACATGACATAAAAGTGGTCCTATCAACTTTGCATTTCTTGGTAAAATTTCTAACACCGGAAGGATTCAACAAATTTGGGGTGAGCAACCTGCTGCTAGGTAAATATTTGCTATAGAGGAACTAGAGGTGGCATCAGATCCCAAATAGCAATTACATGAGGCAGAGTCGGTACTCGAAGGGGTTCACCAGGTCCCGCTGGTAGAATCTGTAGCCACCTATCCAAAAGAAGAGTTTTTGAAGCAGTATCAAGTACCTAGATACTTTCAGGTACCAGATGAATCATATGGCACCACATCCACCGTAGAGGAATTGAAGCAGATTGCGCTACATCAAGAAACCCCTGATAGTAAGGTATACCCGGGCACTGGGTTAACTCCGGATCTCAAGGATTTAATTCTTAAATATCTTATATCTAACATTGATTGCTTTGCTTGATCTCACACTAGAAGTCACGACTTATAAGTTAAGCCTGGATCTCAGCTTTCCTCCGGTACGACAGAAGAAGCGACCGATAGCAGAACTTCGTAACAGGTTTGTTAAGGAAGAGGTAGCTAGATTACTACATATAGGATCAATACGGGAGGTAAAATACCCGGACTGGTTAGCAAACATAGTTGTGGTACCTAAAAGGGGTAACAAATTTACAATGTGTATTGACTACAAAGATTAAACTAAGGCATGTCCTAAAGACTCGTTCCTACTATCG
This sequence comes from Anisodus acutangulus, assembly GCA_029783415.1. Classification (NCBI taxonomy): domain Eukaryota; kingdom Viridiplantae; phylum Streptophyta; class Magnoliopsida; order Solanales; family Solanaceae; genus Anisodus; species Anisodus acutangulus. Next base: position 11,378,166 of record CM056511.1, on the reverse strand, counting down.
AATATTAATCAAATTATTGATACTACGGTCGGGCATGAGATAATGAGTTTTCTCGATGCGTATTCTCGGTATAACCAAATAAAGATGCACCCGAAAAACCAAGAAAAACATATTTTTAACTACTTTTGGTACTTATTATTACAACGTTATGCCATTTGGACTAAAAAATGTTGGGGCCATATATCAAAGGTTAGTAAATAAAATGTTTGAAAACCAAATAGGTAAAATAATTGAAGTATATATATATATATATATATATATATATATATGATATGCTTGTTAAGTGTCTTCGTGCGTAGGACCATTTGAGTCATTTGCAGGAAACCTTTGAAGTGCTAAGGAAGTACAATATGAAGTTGAATCCTAAGAATTGTGCCTTCGGGGTTGGTTTCGGTAAATTCTTGGGTGTCTTGGTTTCCTAGAGGGGTATCGAGATAAACCTTGATAAAATAAAGGCTATTGAAGACATACCAGACGTACTTGAAGATGTCAAAGCAGTGCAATGGTTGACCGATCGTGTCGCAACCTTAAGCAGATTTATATCTCGGTCCTCGGAAAAATACAATAGGTTCTTCTTGCTTTGAAAGAAGAAGAACGACTTCATATGGACACCCGAATGCCAGCAGGCCTTAAGGGACCTGAAGACTTACTTATCCAGTCCTCCGCTCATGTCAAAGCCAAAGGAGGGAGAACAACTACTCATATATTTGGTAGTCTCAGAGGTAGCAGTAAGTGTAGTGCTGGTATGGGAAGAAAAAGGTACATAATTTCCTATTTATTACGTAAGTAGAGTAATGTTAGGGGCCGAGACCTGATACCCGTTACTTGAAATATTGACTTTTGCCTTAGTAATGTTATCGTGAAAGCTTCGACGTTATTCTCAATGCCACCCTATTGCCATAGTAACAACTTTTCCTTTAAAAAATGTGTTGCATAAGCTCGAACTATCCGGGCACCTGGTTAAATGGGCGGTAGAATTGAGCGAATTTGATAATGAATATAGACCCCCGGAATTCCATAAAGTCACAAGTCCGTATAGACTTTGTGGACGATTTCAGTCTAGGAGTAACCCCACAGGCGGAAAGGAGGCTATCCTGGTCTCGGGGACTGCCCCCGGGCTTTGGACGCTTTATACAGATGGTGCCTCTAACGTCAAGGATACCGATTTTTGGGTGTTGTATTGTGAACTCCCATCGGTGAAGTTTTGAGGCAAGTAATACATAGTGTTCCGTTGACTAATAATGAAGTAGATTATGAGGCTTTGATTGCAGGTTTAGAACTAGCTTGGGGATTGGGTTCTCAAATCATCGAAGTCAAATACGACTCGCTGCTGGTGGTCAACCAAGTCCACAGAGTGTTCCAGGCCAAAGAAGAGCTAATGTCAAGATATCTTGAAAAAGCTTTGAAGGTGTTATATAATTTGCACGAATGAACGGTGGTATATATACCTCATAACGAAAATATAGAGACGGATGTACTTGCGAAATAAGGCTCCAGCACAGAGTCTGAGGGCTCTAAAACTGAGTTGGTTGTTCAGTTGTTGCATTCGATGCTGGATCCCATTGGGTATGACGAAATAAATTCAACCAACCTAACTTGGGACTGGATAAATGAATTCTTAGATTATCTCATGAATGGAAAGCTCCCGGAGGACCCGAAAACATCTAAGCTCTGAGGACCAAGGTTGCCTGGTACAGTGATATAGACAGAAAACTTTACCGTAGGTGTTTTTATGGTCCCCTAGCCCGATTCATAAGACTCGATGAAGCAGATTAGGTGATGAGAGAAGTCCATGAAGTCATTTGTGGGAATTATTTCAGAGAAGAATCCCTAATGAAGAAGCTCATGAGGGCCAGTTACTATTGGCCTTGAATCAAAGAAGATACAAAGGCATTCATACCGAAATAATATAAGTGCCAACGTCATGCACAACTGTCACAACTACTGGGAGAAGAGATGCATCCGGTAGTGTCCCCGTGGCCATTTATGAAGTGAGGGATGGACATCGTCGGACCCTTGCCAGCGGCTCCAGGACAGGTATCTCAAATTATTTTTATGACTGACTATTTTTCTAAATGGGTTGAAGCTGCAACTTACGTAAAGGTACAGAAGAAAGAGGTGAAGGATTTCATTTGACAACATATTATTTATCGTTTTGGTATCCCTAAGGAGATAACTTATGATAATGGCTGGAATTTCATCAGAGTTAAGGTCATAAATTTTCTTGATGGATTGAATATCAAGTTGATCACCTCTACTCCCTATCATCCCACTATAAGGACAAGATAAGTCAACAAACAAGATCAGAATCCAGAATTTAAAGAAGAAATTGGAGGTTGCAAAAGGAAACTAGCAGTCCAAACTATCAGAGATTTGATGGGCATATCGAACCACGGCAAAAACTAATACCGGCGAAACTCCTTTTTCCCTAGTCTACTGAGCGGAGGCTTTAATCCCGATAAAAGTTAGAACTCCCATCTTGAGATACATCTGGGCCGAGGAAGAATCAAATGCAGAATCAATGTCCTTACACCTAGATTTGCTTGAGGAGCATCGAGATTTGACTTACGTCTGGATGCTAGCCCAAAAGCAAAGAATGGAGCATTATTACAATAGGCGCACAAATCTCCGACACTTCAAACGTAGGGACTTAGTGCTCCTGAGAGTCAATCAAAGTACCTGGGAGCGTAACGCTGGAATGTTAAGACCGAATTAGGAAGGACCATACACTGTAACATGTATTGCTGGTAAATGAGCTTATAAGCTAGAAGACCATCAAGGGAATATACTTCCTAGTAATTGGAATATGAGTCACTTGAAGAAGTACTATGTGTAGTAAGTCAAAGCATGTGTTGCACTCTTTTTCCCTTCGACCGATTTTTATCCCAATTGGGGTTTTCCTGTAAGGTTTTTGATGAGGCAGCCCCATGACATAATCATGTTATTGGTCTTGCTACCATAGAAGTCTGTCCAATATCTGAGTCTTCATATCATGAAGCATCAGATACTGAGGGACCATATACACCTGGAATGGAGTGAAAATTTTGAAATTTTAAATGCTTCTAAGGAAAGCACCGATGATGGGGACTGCCTGAATAATCAAATTACATGTAATCGGACTGACCACGCTAGATGACAAACCAGATTATTAGTACAATTTCCTTCACAATTTTTATTCAAAGGAATCAATAAAAATTTCATTTTATGATTAACAAATCTTTGCGATCACGAGCATAAAACGTATGTTATTATATTAAATGCATCAAAAAATTTGTACCATAATGAACGAGAGACGTACTATTCTACAACACCATTAAAAATAAGGGCCCTCTCTTATTAAAATCTTAACAGAAAAGTTAAGGCTCCGGATATAAGAAGTACCGGGGTTTTAAGTTGTTCGGAGACAAGTTAAGTCTGGAACTAACTTTGGAGGCCATAAGAATCCTTGATCAAAGATGAGGTCATCTTACTCATCAGCCTTTCCATCAGCCTCCATGTTCGAGTCCTCTCTGTCTCCACGAAGAGCCTCCAAGGACAACTCAACATTAGTCAGTCCAATTTCTGCATCCAAAATTTCTGAAGCAAGATTGAAACCCGATTTTCTTTCTTCTTCAAGAGCATCTACTCGACTCTTTAAAACTGATAAGTCTCGTCAGAGTTTCCACCTCTAACATTTGTCTTGGAGCTCAGTGATGGTATGCTCAAAAGCATGAAGTTGTCCTTGGGCACCGGCTAAGTCAGATGCAAGTTGGGTTGTTCATTCCTGAAGGGTTGTTTAAGTGGTGGTGAGGACTTGAATAGAATTCTCTCGATCCTTCAGAGAATAGACTGCATCTTGCAAACGTATCCAGAGTAAGATTTGGAGAGATATAGAATCCCTAAGATTAGTACGTAGGATTTCAACTTCATCCCTGAGGTGTTGAATCTCATCCTTCAACTTATTTTGCTCATCAGAATGGCTGATTGCTTTTGCCAAATCCGCAGTAGATAGAGCATAGACGTGATCCTGAATGAAGGGATTGTGATTGGTAAATAAGAGCTAGATCGTGAAAAATAGAAGGAAAGGTAGGGATACTCTACTTATAGGAACGAATCGACAAGGTGAGTAATAGAGGCTTCGAGGGTAGCATGTGGAGATTTCTGGGTAGAAGAAGCAGATGTCCGAGCCTCAGTTCCGAACGTTGGGATTGAGCTATATTTAGAAATGTCCTCAGTAACGGGAGTCTCTGCCTCCTGAACTTCCTGGCATGGACTGACCGGATCAGTATTTTCCTCGTCCGCATTCTCTTCTTCATCGAGGTGGATAACACCCGCCTTACCCTTCACTTGTAACTCCTTCCAATACTCAGTGAGTTGGAAATAACTTCTCACTTGGGAACCAATTCCCATCGAGGGCTTGGAAACCTCGTCTTAAGCTTTGCATTTTCGGCTACCCAAAGCAGAATTGATGTTCGACAAGGTAGTTGCGCGAGATGACACTTTTTAGGCTGAGGAGGTTTTAGCCGGGAGATCTGGCAGTAGAGGAAAAATGTTGAAAAGTGAGTTCCGGGATAAATATGAATAGGAGGGAGAATTGAGGTTAAACGTACCATGGTATTTCCCCTTCCACCATGATGGTGTGATACTCTTCCAAGTCCTAGTGATGTCGGGGGAGGCATGAAAAAGACTTACTACCCACTTAAATATCCCTTCAATTAGTTGTAGTTCGACATAGATGGATGAAAAGGTTAAAAAACTTAAGCGTTATCCTTTATTTGGTTAACCATGAAAATAAGCCCGTAAAAAAGAAAATATAGAATACTCACGGGAGGGATTCCACTTTTCTGGGAAAGGATCTGAAGAAGGCTGGTGAATTTGGTCGGTCTTGATCAGAATGTAATGGGTCTACCAACCACAGTTGTGATTATCCTCTGATTAATAAGGATGCGATTTCCGCGAAGGTATAAGGCGATAATTCCGCCTCGTAAAACCTTAGAGTAATACAAGAAGAGGAAATGGTCGATAGTAAATGGAACATCAACAACATTGGCTAACATTTGGATACAAAATATAATTCTCCAAACTTGTGTAGCAACTTGACCTGTGAAAACCCTATATCGATGGCAAAAATCCTCAACAATCTTTTGGATGGGGAGTTTGAAACCGATGGTGAATGTATAGGTGTATGCCATGGAAAATCCTTCAAGATTGTGATGCACGCGGTCGAGAGGATCAACTGTTCTGATGACTATGTCAGAAGAGAAACCACAATCTTTCATAACAGCGGGAAGAATTTTGGTTGTTATCTTCGAATCGAACTTTTTGACATGTTTGTAGTTGGTTTGGACACGGAGGTCTTCAGAAAAATTGAAGCCTGAGGGGAGGATTTCGGCAGTAGTAGATTATAAATCCACTCTTTGGGTTGTAGGAGAAGTGGTTTCTTTCCCATGTCGATGGTTGGCAGGATTGTTGTTATCCTTAGATGAACGAGAAGGAGAAGAGTTTGTAGAAGATATTGTTGAAGGAATTGGTTAAAAAGAAAGAAAGCAAAGTGATTGAAAGAACTTGCAGACGGTATGGTTGCCTTTTGTGAAAAGAGTTGGCCTCCTATTTATGATAAAATAATACAACGTTTGGGAGGTGAAAAGATGTGTATCATCATTATCAAAGTTCACGACGTTCAGGAGATTAGATAGTGTTGTCTTCATAAGCATTGAATGGATGTGGTGCTTGAAATGGCTTGCAAGTTGTTACTTTTCAAAGTTCCCGCCAAAATAAAGAGGAACATGCAGGCTAGTGGTTCAAATTCACTTCCTAGTTGCACAAAGTATTGCAACCGAAAAGTGCGGGGACTATCTGTATAGGGAAAAATTCATATAAGATAGTTGTATGAATTATGGTGAGACACATGGAGTATGACGCTGAGTCAGGCCCACGTCAGATAACAACACTACTGGTTTGATATGCATGGTACCGGAAGCGTCATGAGTAAGGCCTGTACCAGAAATTGAGAAGGCTAAGAGCCGTTTGCATCGTATCGGATGACCATTACTGAAACTGATCCTACGACTTTCAATAACCCTTTTAATAACATTTATTGAGAGATTGATTGTCCAATTATTACAACATTCATTCTCCTGCATTTATAAGGGCATATTTCATGAGTTGTGTACCCGTGTAGCTCATGAAAAAATTGGGCACATTATTCCATTGTAAATCATTAGATTCTGTCTATTACAAAATACTTACTAATATTCTCTTGATTTTTGTGCTTTCATACAAGTTATCGTCATTTTTGCTCAAAAGCTATCTTAAGGCTCAGGCTAATTACTGTTTACTTTGTCTTATTATTATTTATCTTAAGCATAATTCTTATCTAATATGTCACTTGAAATCCACGTATCTTTGATCATATATACAAATTCAACTGTACCATTCTACGGGTAAACACTTAGGAATTCTTCTAAGCTTCTAGATTAAAGGTTGATATGTAAGTATCATTTTCAACTAACAACAACCGAACACACTTAATTTGTACTAACTTTATGTTTGTCCATATTCTTGAACCATTGGTACTCACTAAGTATTCAAATGTAATAATTAGTCGAGTGAATTCAAAATTTGATAATTGAGATGACCATAAAACAGAATCCATAGCTTTTTCCATTTTTTAAATCTGTAATAATATGGATAAGTTGGTGCTCATAGATTTTTTAAGAAAATATTTTTAAGAAATAATTAAAGAAATGCAACTTCATTCATGTTACAAAATTAATTAGTAACAAGGGCACTTCTAATTTACTTCTTTATAGAATATATAGAATCACTAGACTTATTATATATTAGGAGATGTACCATAAGTGTAAATAGGCGGTGAAATATTTTAGGAAGTTGTATATATTTAGGAGACTATTACCTTATTTACGATAGTTTTTTCTTGGTTAGCAAGGTTTAGGATTTGTATATATTTGGCTTCAGACAATTCAATGAGATACAACGTTAATTCCTTCAAACTTTTTCATGGTACCAGAGCCATAACCTAGAAAAAAATAGGAGATGGTTGGCGACGATAAGAAGAAGAACGAAGACGGAGGCAGTGGATCAGGAAGTAGCAAAACTCCCATGAATGATCCGACATCTATATATTTTCTACTTTCGGCAAATCACATAGGAATATGTATAACTCATGTGGTTCTAAAGGAAGACAACTATGATGAATGGGCTAAGGCGGTGAGAAACACCTTAGAGCCAAAAAGAAATTAGATTTTATCGATGGACTGATTACACAACCCAAGGAAGAAGGATTTGAACTCGATGACTGGTACGCCATCAATTCGATGTTGGTTGCTTGGGTATTTAATATCATAGATTCGCCACTTCGTTCGACGATCTCTTACACGGAAACTGTTAAAGACTATGGGAAGACTTGCGAGAATGATTTTGAATTGGTAATGACATGAGAATGCACCAATTGAAAAACGCACTTGCATCCTGTAAACAAGGAGGACAAACTGTTACTGCATACTACGGTAAACTGAAAAGTATGTGGGAAAAACTTGTTGGCTACACAAAAAATTCGATATGCATATGTGTTGGGTGTACTTGTAGGGTAGCGAAGGAACTAATGCACGAACGTGAAAAAGAGAAAGTTCATCAATTCTTGATGGGACTTGATGATAAGGTGTATGGGACTACGCGTTCCAACATATTGAGCATGAAACCTCTTCCCATATTAAATAGAGTCTATGTTATGATTATACAAGAGGAGCGATATCGGAATGTTGCTCTAGCTAAAGAGGAGCGTGCAGATGTTGTAGCCTTTATTGTACAGTCCTTACCTTACGGTCGCAACAACTACAGTAACGGATCATCTAATTACTCAGACAAACTGATATGTGCTCATTGTGGAAAACTTAATCATGAGGGGAAAGATTGTTATCAATTGATCGGGTATCCTGATTGGTGGGGGTACTGAACAATAAGAAGGAAGGACTAATAAATGTGGACGTGAAGGACGATTTGGAAACTTTGGTAATTCTGGACGTGGTGGCAATGGTCATGGCATTGCAGCAGTTGCCAATGTTATGCAAGCAATCAAATCGAACTGTAAGATAGAGGCAGATATGAATGCTTGGACGGGGTTATCTAATGACCAATGGACTGCACTAGCATCCAAGCTTAATTTCCACAATAAGAATCATGAAACATTGACAGGTAATGTTTTTGGAATTCGATGGATTGTCGACATAGGGGTGTCTCACCATATGAGTGGTGATGCTAAGTTATTAAATGACTCATGTGATGTGACACCATATTTGGTCAGCTTTCCAAATGGTTCCACGACTATCGCTTCGAAGATGGAAACTGTTATACTCTCAAATAATATGAAACTACATAATGTTCTTTATGTATCTCAGTTAAAACGCAATTTAATTTCTGTGTCTAAGCTTACGATTGAAAATCATTGTTTAGTCATATTTGATAATAAGCCTTGTGTGATATAAAATCGGACTTTGAGGATAGTGACTGGTGTGGGTGAACAATGTGATGGGGTATATTATTTGAAGGCAGTGGCACAAGCATAAGCACAAGCAAATAACACACAGAAAGTGGACAATTTTGATTTATGGCATCGTCGACTTGGTTATCCCTCCGATAAGATAGTTTTTTTTCTTGGAATTAGTAGTCATAATAAAGTAAATGAGTTGTGTAGTATTTTCTTAAGAGCAAAACAGACCCGAGAAGGTTTTCCTAATAGTATGAATAAAAGTGCTGATTTATTTGAATTAATTCATTGTGATGTGTGGGGCTCTTATCGCGTTCCTTCTTCTTGTGGTGCAATGTATTTTATTACTATTGTGGATGATTTTTCTCGTGGTGTATGGGTCTACTTAATGCCGAGAAAAGTGAGTCTAAGCATAAGATAAAACAATTTTATTCCATGGTAATTACTCAGTTTGGACGAAGGGTGAAAATACTTTGAAGCGATAATGGTAAAGAGTTCACATGTTTTCATGCTTTCTATGCGGAGCAGGGAATAGTGCATCAAACAACATGTGCTAATACCCCTCAGCAAAATGGACGAGTGGAAGGGAAGCACCAACATATTTTGAATGTTGCCCGTGCACTCCGTTTCCAAGCTAATTTGCCGATCTCATTTTGGGGAGAATGTGTCTTGACCGCAGTTTATCTTATTAATCGAACTCCTACTACTATATTTATTGGAAAGACTCCATATGAATTAATCTTTGAAAAAGAACCTTCATAGAGGCCTCTAAAAATATTTGGATGTCTATGTTTTGCTTATTGTAAGTCCCGTGACGAAGATAATGTTACACCCCGTAGTTTCATGTCCCGTTGTGACGTCAATGGATATCGAAGTCCCGAGAAGAGATACGACCCTATGGAAGAATAATGAAGGTTTATAGCTTGGTTATAAAGGTATCAGAGTATTTGAGAGTTAAAAGGATCAAAAGAAGTACGTTTTGATGAAAATGAGAAACTGGGCAACTTGACGGGACAGATGACGGACCATCAAATACTTTGATAGACTGTAAAATACCCAGTCTGAGCCGTCAATCTTCCAGGAAGTTGGACGGGAAAGATTGATAGACCATCGGAAGTTTGATGGTCCGTCGAGTGTACCATCGAAGTATGACAGTGGAGAATTTTTTTGGGTTTATATACGGGTATTGACGTTTTCCTCTTCATTTTCCCCTAAAACTCAGTTCATAGACTCTCTCTAACCCTTTCAATCATAGTATAACACCCCAAGGTTAATTCAAAGCCAAATCCCGCAAGATTTACGTCATAATTCCTGTGGTAATCGAAGAAATCATCTCTCCGTATTGAATTGGGTTTAGAAACTCTAAGAATTAGGCAAGTTGCAGGTTTGAGAAGGTTTTGATTAGAGGTGGCCAGTGGGCCAGGCTCGGGTCTGGCGGGGTCGGGGCGGGACGGGCGAAGGGTGCGGGGTCGGGTTTGGCGGGACTTGCTCCAGTCCCGTCCCGATCCCGATCCCGATCCCGTCGGAATCAGGGCGGGGCGGGTTCCGGCGGGTTTTCCTTTTTTTAAAATAAAATAAAATAACATATGTATAAAAAAACTCAATAAACAAGACAAGATAGTGTAATAAAAACATCCAAGACTGTTTTTGTGCTTCTTATATTATTTAATAAACATATGATTTTTTTGTAATACAAATACAATTTTCGAAATTGCAACTTTGTGGTGTTGTCCAAAAGTTGCAAATTACATAATAAAATTGCAATTAAAAAATTACATTCTTAAAAAAACCTGTTTTAGTTTCTTGATAATTTCCTGTGGTTTTTCGGTTGGAATTGATATTTGTTGGTCAAATTTTCCACGTGGCTTCCACCACCACATTCGGATAAGATTTCGTTGTAGTTTTCATCTTCTTCTTCGTTGATCTCTGGTTGACCGCACGTTCTCCGCTCCGCTCGTATCCAATCTCTGAATAATACTGCAATTTCCAAGCTATCTCTGGCTAATGAGTGTATATGGTCTCCTATTTGATATCTGCCGGCAGAAAAAGTGCTTTCAGACGCAGTTGATGACGCTTGAATGTTCAAAACATCTCGGGCCATCATTGAAAGTGTCGGAAAGGTCTTCTCATTCCCCCTCCAGTATTTCAGCAAGTCTTCACGTCCTTCTTCATTGAGAACTGCTTGGTACGGTACAGAACCCTGCAAAACAAAAATATCAAACTCGCTAATTTGGTTAGTAGCGGTACGACCGCACATTCTATTTCTGAGGCTTTCAATACTAGCCGCATAAACATCATGTCTTTTGTGAGGTTGTGTTGAAGATGAAGAAGATGGTATGGAAGCCGGTAGGTTACTAGCACTTTCTTGTTGGTAAAACCTATATATTTTTTTGCATTGGTCTTCTACGCTAGACAATACTTCTTCTTTAGTTTGTTCAATAGGTGGTGGGTGATTCTGAATTTTTGGACTTGGAGGTGGTAGTACTTCTATACAATAGTAAATAGTTTCAATAAGTGATTTAGTACCGGCTATTTTAATAGTCAGATTTAACACATCACCAATAATATAAATAGTGGAAATAGGAATAAAATATTTTTTTATTTTGATAAACATTTTTTTAATAGCTGCCATATAACCTGGTTTTTCCATATATTCACTAAGTAATAAAAATATTAGAGTTATATAAAACAACATAGTTGAAATAGTAGGATAATATATACTGGAAAATTCTTTTGTTGCTTGAAAAAATTTCTCTAAAAATACAATAAGTTCAGAAATTTTTACCTAATCACTATCTACAATCATATCAGCTGGATTTTGATTATGAGAGTTAAAAAATAAAGTTATAGGTTTTCTATAGTCATAAGCAACAAGTAGTTGCTCGTATAAAGAATTCCACCTAGTGGATACTTCTTGTGGAATTTTTCTATAAGATAGTCCACAATCGTGACTAGTTTTTTTATATTCTTTTCTTCGTTGTACTTTATTACTTTTAAAAATAAAGTTTATAGCAAATTGTATTTTACTAAGAATGTCTTCAAAAAGTGATAGACCATCCTTTACAATTAAGTTATATATATGGCACGCGCATTTTATATGAAAATGATATGGAAAAGATGGAGTTAAACTATTTTTTAAAATTGTAATTGCGTAATTGTTAGAAGAAGCGTTATTTAATGTAATAGTCATAATTTTATCGGTTATTCCGTAATAATGGCACACTTGATAAATATTTTCTGCAATAAAAGTACCAGTGTGCCTATCATCTATATATCTATACGCTAAGATACATTTTTGCATAGACCATTTATAATCTATCCAATGACAAGTTACCGTTAAATAATCATGGCCGTTAGTACTACGACCTATATCAGACGTGATAAATACTTTTCCATTAAAATGATATAATGAATAACGTAAATATTGTTGATATTCATGAGCGAATTTAAATACATCTCTCTTAACATTTGATCTAGGAAAACCGTTAAAAGCAGGATTATATATATCTCTAATGTAATGAATAAAATCGGGAGATGAAGGAAATGAAAAAGGCAAACCCTCCACAGCAACTAATTTTGATATTGCTTCCCTATCTGTATGTTTATTGTATTTAGGGCCTACAATTCCCCCCGTCATAGGGTTAATTTGACCATGTACTTGGTCCGGGACAGTATCAGTATGTGAACCTTGTTCCGATGGAGCGGGCGTTTGCGCACCCGATTTTGAAACTTGGTATTGGGCATACCTAACTGGATGAGCACTTACTATGTGTCTAATTAAACCCCCCCGTCCCACCGTGACCTTTTCCAATTTTAAATTTTAAAATATTTTTACAAATTTTACATATAGCTACTTGATTCTCTACGTCCCTATCAAAAAATATCCATGCATCTGATTTTAATGGTCGTTTTGCTGGACCTTATCTCATACTAGGGGAAATAGGAGGTATTTCAGTTGAAGGTGCACTAGTGGGTGTGTTGTCATCAACATTAGCGGGTGTATCATCTAGATCATCGTCTAAATCTATTGGTATTGTAGGAAAATGTTGAGTATCAACAAAATCATCCTGTGTAGGAATAAGATGACTAGAAGAAGTACCCTTGCCCTTGTTGCCCCTACTAGAAGAAGCACACTTACCATTACCCTTAAACATACCTCTTAATCCTTCCATTTTAATTATGATAAGAAATAATTAAAGATAATAAAATTAAGTGCGCTAAATAAAATAAACAGACAATAATAATTTAATGAAGGAACGAATGTACCAAACGCCGACGTAACGTCGACGTGTAATCGAGAGGTTGAAAATTGAAACTTTGCTCGATGGAAGATCCTCAAACTAGTTGCCAACTTCACTCCCAATTCCCAAATGAATAAATAAAATTGAATATTTAGTAAACAATGTAGACTTGTAGAGAGATATATTGAGAGATTAGAGAGATTGTAGGAAGATTTGTGAGAAAGATGAAGAGAAAATGAGTTATTTATAGTTGGAAAATTGGGTTAAAGTGTAAATATAATAACTTATGGGTTAAAAATAAATATTAAGGGGTAGGGGGGAGGCCAAAAATGGTCGTTGCCCAACGACCAAAATCTAAAATGGTCGTTGGTGCAACGATTATATTTGCAAAGGGGGGGCTCACGGGCGGGATCGGGGGCGGGCTCGGGACGGGCTCGGGGCGGGGTCAGGGCGGGCGGGCCTAGGGCGAGCTCAGGTCTGGCGGGATGAGACATTGTCCCATCCCGAGTTCGTGTCCCGCTATCGTTTTTTTTTACTCGGGACCGGGGCAGGCTCGGGACGGGGTCGGGCCGTCCCGGCCCACTGGCCAGCCTTAGTTTTGATGCATTGAGGTAACGTTTATCCTATTCCATCTATAATTGCGATTAATTGATTATTTGGGATAAGTTGTAAAGGGATTTCCGTAGTCGAAACCTGTAAACCTATGAAATTATGATAAGTTGAGTTATGGGCTGATTTTGTTGGAATTGTGAGTTAATATTGATTCCTGGTATCGTAAACCTAAGCGGGTATGTTTCGGAGAATAGTGGGGTCAAATTACATAAATAACCCTTTGATAACAAGTGTAAAAATCCTTTGTGTTTAAGGTTATCGAGAAGATGCCTAAATGGAGTTTTTTATTCGGTTATGGATTTGATATTGATATCGATCCTATGTTTGTTATAGATAATCATTTGTAAGGAATACGAGGTCTTATAGGATGACGTATCATTTCATGGATAAGGTATGTAAGGCTATCCTTTCTTTCAAAATCATGAAATTCAAAAAACCATCGCTTTCAAAAACAAACATAGCGAACTCCACTCTATTGTATATCAAAGTCCTATGTTGAGAAATGTCTATCTCTTACTCATATTCTTATGATTCTCGTTGTTGGTTACTTAATATGTCATAAATCTTCGAAAGGAAGCATTCCAAAGAGATAATCGTCGAGTTGACTAAGAGTCGTTTTAAGAGTTAAGTCAAGAAGTCTATAAGTTTCAGAAAGGGCCAACGAGCCGTTATTATTATAGTTCGTTGTTCACATCTCGGTTTACATTGGTATTGACATATTTTCATTGGCATTGATATCATGTATACAATCATGATTATATAGAGGTTTGGGTTGCACATTCCGTAACAATTACATCATATAGAGGATCGGGTTGCACGTTCTGTAACAACTGCATTATATAGAGGATCGGGTTGCACGCTTCGCAATAAGCACATATATTGAATAGGGTTGCACGTTCCGCAACATATACATAATGGATCAGGTTGCGCGTTCCGCAACACATATATGAACTAGAGTGCATATTGCATAGTATATTCATACATATAATTAATATTAAGGACATGTTATACCTCACACTATAAGAAGAGGATAGTTCATACAGTAAAAACCTATCCAGACAGGTGGTATTAAGTTTCAGAGTTTCATTATTCGCTCTATGTGGCCCCATGTTGCTTATGCTTTTCTTTACAACTAATAACTTCATATTGATTATATGTTTTTCCTTACAACTTACATATTCATATTGTTATTAATATTTTACATACACAGTACACTATTTCATACTGACGTCTCTTTTGCCAGGGGTGCTGTGTGTTCACGTCGCAGGTTCTGATAGAGACTCTGCTAGGCCACCACAGGTTTGCCAAACTCATTACTGCTTTAAAGACATTTGGTTTTGTCCAATCATATATTATTCTTTATTTTCTTATATAAAGAATGGTTTGACACTACATGTTCTTGTTTATGTCGATGATCTGATCATTGCAAGAGATGATTATGGAGCTATTACTAACTTCAAACAATATTTGCATCGGTGTTTTCACATGAAAGATCTTGGGCTCTTAAAATATTTTTTGGGGATAGAAGTGGCCAGAAGTACAATTGGTCTATTTCTTTGTCAAAGAAAATATGCACTCGATATTTTGAGTGAAACTGGTCTTTTTGGTGGCAAACCTGCGAGTTTTCCTATTGAGCGGAATCACAAACTTGCGTTGGACAACGACAATGATTTTGCTAAACCTGAAAAATATAGGCGCTTGGTCGGTCAACTGATTTATTTGACCATCACTCGTCCTGAGCTATGCTACTTAGTTCATATATTAGCTCACTCCATGCATCATCCAAAGGAGAGACATTGGGAGGAAGCACTTCATGTACTGAGATATTTGAAAGGCAATCCAGGTCAAGAAATTTTCTTACGAGCTGATAGCAATTTGCTCTTAAATGCATATTGTGATTCAGATTATGCAAGTTGTCCGGTGACACGATGCTCTATAACTGGTTATTTTATTCTATTGGAAAATTCATCTGTTTCTTAGAAACCCAAGAAGCAACATATTGTCTCTCGCTCCTCAGCCGAAGCGAAATATCATTATATGGCAACAACAGTGTGTGAGTTGAAATGGCTCAAGGCTTTGTTACGATCCTTCGGAGTCTTTCACAAGGATCATGTTCATTTGTATTGTAATAGTGAAGCTGCTCTCTCTATATATGCAAATCCGGTTTTCCATGAGCGTACGAAGCATATTGAGGTTGATTGCCACTTCGTATGTGATGAAATAGCAGCTGGTCACATTCTTGCGTCTCATGTGCACACTTCTCAACAACTAGCTGACATATTTACTAAGATGCTCGGGAAACAACAATTTTTATATCTAGTTCACAAGTTGGCATTCACAATTTTCATGCCCCAACTTGAGTGGGAGCATTAAGAGATGTACCATAAATGTAAATAGGTGGTGAAATATTTTAGAAAGTTGTATATATTTTAGGAGACTATTACCTTATTTACTGTAGTTTTTTCTTGATTAGCAAGGTTTAGGATTTGTATATATCTGTCTTCAACCTATTCAATGAGACACACCGTTAATTTCTTCAAACTTTCTCATTATAGGCCAGCCATATAATAAGCTCATTTATCATACAAGTTGATTCATGCACGCATCTTCTCATCACATATATAAATAGTTTACTGACTCCACCAAATTTGCCTGATGCATGCAATATTTTATTTTATCTTCGCATCCATACGTCAAAAATACATCTTGAACTTTTTTTAAATTTTTGTCCTATGTCCGGTATCTGAATTGGAGCCCGACTATATTCGGATTCGCACTGTATATAGCTCATTTATGGGGAAGCACTCCCTACCAAGGATTTTTTCATACCAGGGATCGAACCCGAGACCTCTGATTAATGGAGGAGAAACTTCATCCACCGCACTACATCCTTTGATGATCATACATCTTGAACTTCGTCAAACTCTTATCCTCCTTAGTCCTTATTCTTGTTTTTTTTTCTTTTTTTTTCTTGACTTCTTGTTTTCCCTTTTTCTCCATGAATGCTTTCTCTTGCTATTTTTTCTCTTTCTTTTTGGTCTTCTTGAATGAGGGGATAAAGAAAATTAAATTAGAGATAGGTGTGGATCTAGAGTGGCATCTATGTGTTCACGTAAATTTAGTATTTTTTTTCAAAACTTTGTATATGTATAATGTATTTATAAGTCTTTTAAATAAATAAAAGGGCAGTCAGGTGCACTAAACTCCCGCTATGCGCGGGGTTTGGGGAAGGGCCGGATCACAAGGGTCTATTGTACGCAGCGTTACATCACATTTCTGCAAGAGACTATTTCCACGGCTTGAACCCATGACAAATATCTATAAATATTTGATCGTGAACCAGTTAACACTGAAAAATAATTTAAGTGTTTAGCCGAATTCACTCACAGCCGAACTATTCCGGAGTCGAATTTACTCCTAGCCTTCGATTACAAGAACTTCATCGGCTACTAAGGCATCTTAGCCGAATTGTCAGTTAGAGGTACGACTGGGACCCACTCAGATGCAGACGCCTCAACAACCAAGTCAAAAGAGTCGCCAGACCCCTATAAGCGATAACGGCCAACAACAGCTAAAAAGGTCCATTATCCGAACAAGAGGAGTAGAGGGTGAGAAAATCGGCACCACTTCCCCCATAGTCAACCATTGAGCTTAGTGGGTTACTTGATGGCCGACATGGGGGGGGGGGACGCTTGTATAATTTTTTTTCCTTTTGTACTATAAATACTCATTCTTTGTATATACAGGATACACACAATCAATCAAACAAATCAAATCTTATCTATCTTTTTATCCTTTACTTTACTCGATTGTATTCATGTTTCTTACCTCTTAGTTTACTCAAAACCACCGTCCTAACGCTTTATGAAGTAGTTGGGGAACCCATTGCTGGAGATTAGAGTTCCGTTTCCAGCCCAAATCGCTTAAGTCAATGAATTAATTTGTCTCCCAATTTCATCAGCCGATACAACGACAGATAACGGAGTTGGGGCCGAGAACAAATTTGGCACACCCGGTGGGACCATAGGTGAATTAATTACAAAGTTAGATTCTCTAGGTCATGAGCATTCTTGGCGTATGCACCTAAGGTCCGGTAAGAAAATGAACCTCGAGTCCAGTCCACGTCATAAACAAAATCCTCCTAAAAGGAACAACAAACCAGCATCCTCCTCGGGTATACCTACATCGGTGGATACCCCTCCACTTCCTCCATCAACCCAAGCCGTGGAAGAATCTAGCCAATCTAAAGGTCCAACCATAATGACCACATCTTTTATTAGACAACAAATCGACTTGGGCATCCACGACATTATGTACCAAGTTTCTAAACAATTGGCTGACATTGTGAAGCCAATGGTACATAATGAAGTCCAACAAGCGAGGGAGATGGAAACCAACTGAATGCACCCAAGAGAATGTTCGGCTAGTTTTTTGCCATCCCTCTAACGAGCGGTGTTGTTCAGCATGAGACCGTGACTCCCAGTGTTATTTTTCAGTCGCATGTGCATCAGCCAGTGCCCACTCAAGCGCAGCCGATAGTACACCTAGGAACACAAGCCCAATCGCCTGGCAACCAGCACACTCCACGGTCAGCGCCGAACCTTGGGGGGGGGGGAAATATGCCACTTGACCAAGCGAGTCTGCACTATAGGCAGATCAACATGGCTCGGAGATTAGTTCAGGCTCCAGGACACTTTGGATTGTCGTCCGTTATGCCGTACATTTATACGAATGACCTTATGATGTAGGCGAACGATGTTGGCCAGCCGATGGCCCCTGTCTATGATTTAGCTCGGCTATCTGGTGATGCTGTTTACAGCGGATTAACATTCCAGCAGTCATTGCCAGTACCCAATCTATACCTTGCATGAAGCATAAACTTTCTAAGAATGACCAACGTCCGATGAGAGCAGTCATGGAACACTGTTCCACCTTATCCTCAGACTCCATTAGCCGTTCCAGAAGCTCAAGTTGCACGCTTTGGTGGCCATACCCAACAACATCCATGAGGCACTACCCCACCTATTGGTAATGGCCAGCAGACCACCTATAACCTTCAAAACCCTATCCAATAAAGTGCATAATAGAGGCTGCTAGTGCAGAACCCCTACCAGCCGAATCCAATCGAGAATTGGCAGGGAACGTCACAACAGATAAACCCGGAGATCATTCCTAATACCATGCGGAGGTACTTCGGCATCCAACTAAAACCTTTGGTCAGGCCTATTTATAAGAAGCCCTACCTCAATTGGGTAGATCTGATAGCACCTTTGCCGAGGGGCTTCAAAATACCGGAGTTTGCCATTTTCTCGGGCGACGACGACAAATCCATTATCGAGCACATCGGTAGATTTACTGCCCAATGCGGCGAAGCTGGCCAAAATGAGTATCACAAGTTGCAGTTATTCCCTCTCTCTCTAACGGGAACATCCTTTGCATGATACTCCTCTTTGGCTCCTGATTCTGTGTAAAGCTGGGCTGCCATGGAGGGATGCTTCCATGATAGGTTCTATTGGCCCCAACCTCAGGTTACCGTGAACGATCTAACAAATCTCAAGCAGCAGGTCGATGAATCGGCTGCCAATTTTATCGAGAGGTTCAGAAAGGAGGTTGGGAAATGCATCGTACACTTCCTCGAGTCTGAGTGTGCCCACATGATAATCAACAACACGCACCCTCGTTCATTCATTAAATTATTATTGTATGTTTATTTTATTTAGCGCACTTACTTTTATTTACTTTAATTATTTATTAGTATAATTATAAATTTATAATGGAATGATTTAAACGTATACTTACGGGTAGGGGTCAGGCTTCTTCTAGTAGGGGCAACCAGGGCAAGAGTACTTCTTCTAGTCATATTATTCCTACACGGGATGATTTTGTTGATACTCAACATTTTCCTACATTACTATTAGATTTAGACGGGGAGCTATTTTCTGGAACTCAAGAAGACTTTAATTTAGACGATGATCTAGATGATACACCCACTAATGTTGATAACAACACACCCACTAGTGCACCTTCAACTGAAATACCTCCTATTCCCCCTAGTATGAGATGAGGTCCAGCAAAATGGCCATTAAAATCAGATGCATGGACATTTTTTGATAGGGACGTAGAGAATCAAGTAGCTATATGTAAAATTTGTAAAAATGTTTTAAAATTTAAAACTGGAAAAGGTCACGGTGGGACGGGGGGGTTTAATTAGACACGTAGTAAGTGCTCATCCAGCTAGGTATCCCCAATACCAGACTTCAAAACCGGGTGCGCAAATGCCCGCTCCATCAGGACAAGGTTCACATACTGATACTGTCCCGGACCAAGTACAAGGTCAAATTAACCCTATGACAGGGGGAATTGTAGTCCCTAAATACAATAAACATACAGGTAGGGAAGCAATATCAAAATTAGTTATTGTGGAGGGTTTGCCTTTTTCATTTCCTTCATCTCACGATTTTATTCATTACATTAGAGATATATATAATCCTGCTTTTAACGGTTTTCCTAGATCAACTGTTAAGAGAGATGTATTTAAATTCGCGCATGAATATCAACAATGTTTACGTTATTCATTATATCATTTTAATGGTAAAGTATCTATCACGTCTGATATAGGTCGTAGTACTAACGGCCATGATTATTTAACGGTAACTTGTCATTGGATAGATTATAAATGGTCTATGCAAAAACGTATCTTAGCGTATAGATATATAGATGATAGGCACACTGGTACTTTTATTGCAGAAAATATTTATCAAGTGTGTCATTATTACGGAATAACCGATAAAATTATGACTATTACATTAAATAACGCTTCTTCTAACAATTACGCAATTACAATTTTAAAAAATAGTTTAACTCCATATTTTCCAGATCATTTTCATATAAAATGCGCGTGCCATATATATAACTTAATTGTAAAGGATGGTCTATCACTTTTTGAAGACATTCTTAGTAAAATACAATTTGCTATAAACTTTATTTTTAAAAGTAATAAAGTACAACGAAGAAAAGAATATAAAAAAACTTGTCACGATTGTGGACTATCTTATAGAAAAATTCCACAAGAAGTATCCACTAGGTGGAATTCTTTATACGAGCAACTACTTGTTGCATATGACTATAGAAAACCCATAACTTTATTTTTTAACTCTCATAATCAAAATTCAGCTGATATGATTGTAGATAGTGATTGGGTAAAAATTTCCGAACTTATTGTATTTTTAGAGAAATTTTTTCAAGCAACAAAAGAATTTTCCGGTATATATTATCCTACTATTTCAACTATATTGTTTTATATAACTCTAATATTTTTATTACTTAGTGAATATATGGAAAAATCAGCTTATATGACAGCTATTAAAAAAAATGTTTATCAAAATAAAAAAAATATTTTATTCCTATTCCCACTCGACTATTAAAATAGACGGTACTAAATCACTTATTGAAACTATTTACTATTGTATAGAAGTACTACCACCTCCAAGTCCAAAAAATCCAAATCACCCACCACCTATTGAACAAACTAAAGAAGAAGTATTGTCTAGCGTAGAAGACCAATGCCAAAAAATATATACCAACAAGAAAGTGCTAGTAACCTACCGGCTTCCATACCATCTTCTTCATCTTCAACACAACCTCACAAAAGACATGATGTCTCTGCGGCTAGTATTGAAAGCATCAGAAATAGAATGTGCGGCTGTACCGCTACTAACCAAATTAGCGAGTTTGATATTTTTGTTTTACAGGGTTCTGTACCGTACCAAGTAGTTCTCAATGAAGAAGGACGTGAAGACTTGCTGAAATACTGGAGGGGGAATGAGAAGACCTTTCCGACACTTTCAATGATGGCCCGAGATGTTTTGAACATTCAAGCGTCATCAACTGTGTCTGAAAGTGCTTTTTCTGTCGGCAGATATCAAATAGGAGACCATAGACACTCATTAGCCAGAGATTGGAAATTGCAGTATTATTCAGAGATTGGATACGAGCGGAGCGGAGAAGGACAGTCAACCGGAGATCAACAAAGAAGAAGATGAAAACTACAACGAAATCTTATCCGAATGTGGTGGTGGAAGCGACGTGGAACAATTTGACCAACAAATACCAATTCCAACCGAAGAACCACAGGAAATTATCAAGAAACTAGAACAAGTTTTTTTAAGAATGTAATTTTTTAATTGCAAATTTATTATGTAATTTGCAACTTTTGGACAACACCACAAAGTTGCAATTTCGACAATTGTATTTGTATTACAAAAAAATCATGTCTATTAAATAATATAAAAGGCACAAAAACAGTATTGGGATGTTTTTATTACACTATCTTGTCTTGTTTATTGAGTTTGTTTTTATACATATGTTATTTTTTTTTTTTAAAAAGGAAAACCCGTCGGAACCCGCCCCGATCCCGATCACGATCCCGCCCGACCCGATTCCGATGGGATCGGGATTGGGACGGGACTTCGGCAAATCCCGCCAAACCCGATCCCGCCGACCGCCAAATTTCAATCCCGCCCCTTCACCCATCCACCGACCGACCGCCAAACCCGGCCACGTCGGACGAGCCCGGCCACCGTCACTCTAGTATTATCTAATGCCTCACATTAAATACGTTTTGTGCAAAGTGCATATCGTTCGGTACTTATTGAACATACCTGTTTTGCAAGGACGACTAATAAAGTGGGCAATCAAGCTCACCGCATTTTCTCTCGAGTATAAACCACTTAGGGCCGTCAAAGGCCAGGCAGTGGCCAATTTGTTGACGGACCACCCATGTGTAGATGCGAAGGACCCAAGTGCCTCCATTCGGCTTCAGTGACCGACTTCACTCGGTCTAACCGACCCGAACAGTGAGCGACCTTAGTCAGCCAAGTACGAAGGTTAGTCGAACAGCGGCCGCCGGTGAACCAGTCACAAATAGAAAGAAAGACATGGTTTATCGGGTTGAGGTACTGAAACAGGAGAGAATCACCTTGTTCCGGTACACTGTACGGAGTCAGAACCAGCTGGTCATCAACCAAGGCCAAGGCAGGGGTCATGTCACTATCGGCCAGAATGATTTTTCCTGATCTCAGAGATAGAACAGATGAAGCCATGGTTTCCGACTAAGAAAAGGGAAAAAGAGTAGGTGAGAAACCTATGGGGGGGGGGGATAATTTTCCTTAAATAACCTTTAGAGGAGCGACTGAGATTAATTTATCATTTTCAAAAGCATGGCCGAAAATCATCAGAGCCAATTCATGGTAATAGATACGCCTCAGTTAAAGAGGAAACACATCTCAAGAAGTAATCATCATTGCATGCACTGGAGAGGAGACGATTGAAGTGACATGCGAGGCTGTCAGACTGAAAACGACGGCTACTTTCGGATACATCAACTCAACAGTCACACTCGAGTTAATGTAGGGGGGCAATTGTTAACACTCAAAAATAATTTAAGTGTTTAGCCGAATTCAGTGACTTTCGAACTATTCCGGAGCTGAATTTACTCCTAGCCCTCGGCTACAAGAACTTCATCGGCTACTAAGGCATCTTAGACAAATTGTCAGTTAGAGGTACAATTGAGACCCACTCAGATGCAGACGCATCAACGACCAAGTCAAAAGGGTTTTCAGACCCCTAAAAGCGGTAACGACCAACAACAGCTAAAAGAAAGGGTCATTATCCGAGCAAAAGGAGTAGAGGGCGAGAAAATTGGTAGCACTTCCCCATAGTCAGTCGTTGAGCTTAGTGGGTTACTTGATTGCCGACATGGGGGGGGGGGCACACTTGTATAGTTTTGTTTTTCTTTTGTACTATAAATACCCATTCTTTGAATATACAGGATACACACAATCAATCAAACAAATCAAATCTTATCTATTTTTTATCCTTTACTTTACTCGAATGTATTCATGTTTCTTACCTTTTAGTTTACTCATAATCATCGTCCTAACGCTTTCTGGAGTAGTTGGAGAACCCATTGCTGGAGATTAGAGTTCCGTTTTCAACCCAAATCGCTTAAGTCAAGGAATTAATTTGTCTCCCGATTTCATCAGTCGATACAACGACAGATAGCGGATTTGGGGCCGAGAACAGAACCCATATATTGTTATATATTACCTTAAGTTCGTTGTGAAAACTCATACACTTCAAATCTTGAATCTGCATATGATTAGAGATGGATGAGAATCGAACCTTCCACAACGTAAACTTTTTTCCACTTTAATTAATGTGTTTGTTTGTTTAATTTTCTTTTTTCCGTCTGGTGTGTTATTGAACAAACAAGGTTGACAAGAAATCGCACGAGTTGGGCCGATTCAAATTGTAGACTATGGCCGCATACTTCTAATTTCTTATTTCTAAACCTTTGAAACTTCAAGGATAATTCTACGAAGCTTTTGGTTGTCAAAGAACTTCAATCCTCGAGTGGAGAACTGGTGGAAATTTATTGTGAGAAAGTGGAAGGATTAGGCAATGCACACCATCTTCTCGATATGAATGTGGGTGGTGTTTTGGTGTAAATTTTGATTGTTAATATTTCACAAAACATCTAAGATATATATATATATATATATATATATATATATATATATATATATATATATATAGTATTAATGAATTTTCATATGTAATAGAAGATTAATTATAAGGGAAACATCACCAATTGTCCCCTTAACCCAATTAATTACGAGTCCATACCCCCTCCCAAGCTAATTACTTCTTATGCCCAGCCCATTCCAAAATAATTATCCGGTGTGCCCCCCATGACGCACCTAATTATGTTTGTCCTTTCTAGGGGTGAGCACGGGTACAGGGTACCCAGATACCCGACCGGAACCGACACTAACGGGTAGGTTCCGGGTAGATATATTATAATAACGGGTAGGGTCCGGGTAGTAAAATTAGGAACCGATCAATGTCGGGTCCGGTTCCGGTTCCGGCAAATAGAGACAGGTACCCTAATTCTAACCGATACTCCTAACCTATAAAATATTAAATATTTTAATTTTTTAGAAACATTTGGACCACTAGTATAATAAAGCTTTTCTTTTGTATCGAAGAGCTTATGAACAAGAAAATAAGTTTAATTTAGATATTTTCAAATTTATTTTAAAATCAACACGATCAATTAATTGAGTGTCAAATTTGGCTTGCAATTTTAGGCTTTGGCAATGTAATTAGCTTTTCTACAATGAATAAGTTTTCTAAAACTTCTTATAAGGGTACTAAAAACTCTGATTGTAGGCTAAAAAACTACTTGATGAAATTATTTTAGAACTCTTTTTTATTCTCATAGGCTTAAAAATTGTTGCTTAATTTGTATTTTTATTTATTCTGAGGTGCAGGAACCTACCGGACCTCAAGGGTCCTGTAGGTTCCGGGTAATGATTGCTACGGGTAGGTTCCGGGTAGTAAATTTAAGAACCGATCTTTTACCGGGTAGGGTCCGGGTAGTTAAAAAATGTTAGGGTACCCGGACCCGCTCACCCCTAGTCCTTTCTTACCTCCCCTTTCTTTGCTTTGTTTTGTGTTTGTTTTCTTTTTTTTTTGTTTCTTTTTTTTCTCTTAATTTCTTTTTCCTTTTTTTGGTTACTTTGTCTTTTTCTTATTTATTTTTTATCCTTTTATATTTTTATTTTCTTAAGATAAAAATGCTAGTTAATTATTTTTAGATTAGTAAAAATATAATAAATTAAGTAATTTAACTACAATAAGAAGTAGATAAAAATATTAAATTCACTAGCTTTCTTATTAAAATCTAATTTAATACAAACAAAATTTCTAATTTTTTTCATATTCAAACAAAATTTATATCTAAAATATGAGTTTATTTTTTTTTAATTTTTTCACAAGTAAAATTAGGACATACGTATATCCCGTCAGTATGTGATATATATACCATGTTGACATCATAGAGACTGAGTAGTGTTGGAATGAATTTGTCATCAATTCTTTGTGATATCCCGTCAGTATATGATACTATATATTATATGGGTATCATAGATGACTGAGCTCTTTTTTGAAGGAACGAATCAGTCCTCTATGATATCTTGTCAGCATATGATATATCATGTGTGGGTCAGTCATTCATGATACCCTGTTGGTATATGATATATACTATGTGGGTATCATAGAGAATTGAGTTGTGTTTTTTCTTGAAGGAATACACCAACACTCTATTCAAAGAGAGTCCTTTATGATACTATCATTGTATATAAATCAATGCAAATGGTATCATAGAGGATTGAGAAATGCCATAGAAGGAATGAAGCAGTCCTCTATGATACCATCTACGTAGGTTTATATACCATAATGGTATCATAAAGGACTCTCTTTGAATAACTGAAGCAGTCATTCATGATACCATCATGGCATATGAAGTCATTCATGATACCTTCTTGGTATATGCAGTCCTTAATGATACCATCATGGTATATGTAGTCATTCATGATACCATCTCAGTATATGCATCATTCATGATACCATCTCAGTATATGCATCCTTCATGATACCATCTCAGTATATGGTATATACCATGATGGTGTTATGCTAGACTGCTGACACATGTGAAGGACTTAAGAAGTCTTCCATAATACCATCTGCGTATATTTATATACCATAATGGAATCATGAAGAACATTTTTTGAATAGCTGAAACAGTCATTCATGATACCATCATGGTATATGCAGTCCTTCATGATATCATCTCAGTATATGGTATATACGATGATGGTATCATGCAAGACTACTCACACATGTGAAGGACTTAAGAAGTCCTCCATGATGCTATCTCAGTATATTTTTATACCATGATGGTATCATGGAGGATTCTTGACTGTTGCATTCAAGGACTTCAACAATCCTTCATGATACCATATGAATATATGATATATCATGTAGGTATCATAGAAGATTGAGTAGTATTTTTTTAACGAATGAATCAACTTTCTATGATACCTTGTTTGTATATGATATATACCATGTGGGCATCAGAAAGAATTGAGTTGTGTTTTTCTTGAAGGAATGAATCAGTCATATATGATACTCTATCAGTATATGATATATATCAGGTTCGTATCATAGAAGAATGAGTGTTTTCCTTGAAAGAATGAACCGTCTAACTTGTGTGATACCATGTGCGTATCATAGTATACTGCAACAGTATACTTAAATTGCTATTGAAAAAGGAACAAGTAATAAGAAAATAAGAAAAAGGAATAAATGCTTATCAATAAATGAAATAATAGAAAATTAATTATCTTTTGTAGTTATATTATCAATAAATGCTTATTAAAAATTTTACAAGTGATTACCTAATAAAAACATATCCACACAAATCCGTGCATAATTGAAGTGATTGTACCCCAAAATATCCTTGATAAAATAGGAAGATACATTCTGACCATAAGATGATAAGAGTGCCTTTTGTTGAAACTATAAGCAAATAGATGATTGCCACACGTCTACAATTTTTGCTTCGAAATTCTTACATCGTGAGTGGGCGAGATAAAATTCTTTCAAATTTATTTGTCAACTACACTCAAACCTTTCTATAATGACAATATTTATTTGAAAATTTTATGACTTCTATAGTTATGTGATGTTATGTATATATACTGAAATTTAATATTTAGATTTCATTTAGCACAAATAATTATTTTTCTGTATTTTCTATGTTATAAACGAAAACAATATAGTACTTATTAATTTTAAAACCTTAATTAATTTTTATATCTCATTAATTAAAAATTGAAAAGACTAATAAATCCATAAATAATTGTACCATACCGATAAAAAATTAAAATCTAAAGAACATATACATTTAAAATTAATTGAAAATTTAAATATTTCATGTTTGACGTAAGAATTCTACAATTGTAGGTTGTTTCGTAAACTCCAGTCTCTTAGTGATAATATAACGCTTGAATTGACGAAGAATTTTGTCCAAATTCTCACCAAAAGGGAATTCAATAACTTTCTTGAAGGCTAGCTAAGAGCTTAACATAAATATTTTAATATTTTATTTTTATATGTAATATATTTCTTACAAAATTATTATTACACAATATTTGAGTACTGCTGTTATAGAGAGGTAATTTTACAAAAAGTGTACCGCTATGATGAATGGTGTTGATGTTATATATAGAATGCTATTATAGAGAAGTAAACTATAACATGAAAAATCAATTCCGAAGAAAAAAATAGACCGTTATAATTAAATATTATTTTAACGAATGACAATTATAAAAATATTTGATTGTATATTTTATTCAGGTTACTAACTCACTTTCTTGTAAACCTATTTGGTTTTCAAGTGGCTTAACTGGTTTTAAAAAATAAATATAAATTATTACATTAATGGTGTGAAACTTTTTCTTATGTCACAATTGGAAAAATATTACTTGGTATCTTACACAACTTGCCACAAATTATTTCGGGGTTGCTTAAGTTTGAGAAGTAAAATATGCGGACCCAAATTTTTAGTCCCACATATTTTACCTGTTAAATAAAGACAACGACTCACAACCCGATACAATTGGTGGGCAAAAAACTCGAAGAACCAAAAAAACCGAACCGAAAAATTTTTAGTCCCACATATTTTACTTGTTAAATAAAGACAACGACTCACAACCCGATACAATTGGTGGGCAAAAAACTCGAAGAACCAAAAAAACCGAACCGAACCGAAATTCGGTTCGGTTTTTTCTCGTTTTTTTGTTTTAAAAAAAAGATATTTTGAAAAACCGAACCGAATCAAGATTTAGTGATTCGGTTCGATTTTTTTTATTTTGGATACAAATCGAACCGAAAAACCGAATTAAATATATATATTTTATTATTTTTTATTTTTTATTTTAGGCTAATATTATCTCTTGAATCATAGCCATTGAACCTAATTTATGAAGCTTTTATGGAAGTCGCATGCGGCATGAACTTGATTAACATATCACGGAAACATTGACATAAAATGTAGGGAGAAAAAGTAGTTGTAAATTGATAAAACTTTAAATGGTCATAACTATGCGCTCGGATGCCCGTTTTACCCGATTTTTTTTTACTTTGCGTATTTTTTCGAGACGGGGCCGGTCAAACGCGCAGCCAATTTTTAGAAATACGTCCGTTTTCCCAATCAATTTGTGTTTTCCCCCATAACGATTTCTAATTTTCCTTTTTCTTTAGTAAAAATCTCACGATACACAGTACATTTCAACGTCGAAATTTCATGATAGTATAGGTGTGAATGTCAATTTCAGTTTTAGAAATTCAACTTTTAAAAAAATAAAAATCCCCGACCCGACCCGGCCCACTAGAAAAATCGATATAAACCAATACGTTCGGCGATATAAACCGATATATCGATTTTTTTTTAAAAAAAATGTTGTATTTGTTTTTTTTAAAAAAACTGATTTTTATTCGGTTCATATTTTTCGGATACCGAACCGATATACGCCCACCCCTAGTTAGTATCTGTATCACGTGTGATGCATAAAGTAAAACTTTCTCGTAATTTAACCAATAATAACACGTATTTTCTTAAGTATCAGTTGATGATCGTCGTTTTATTTAACACATTATTTACATTTTGTTATATATATATATATTATATCAATAAGTTCAAACAGTCTAAACTTGATTACTTTTACTACTGTACAATAAGTGGTAACTCCTTCGACCAAGAACTGGGTAAAAAGCTCTTTAATAAATTACCAGGAGATTTAGGACGAGAAATAGAAGACCGTTGGAATAAACGAGACGGTGTAATACATAGCCCTAATCTTAAATGGTCAATAGGACATAGGATACAACACGTAATGGACATACTTCAAGAAAAATGTACAAATTTACAGATACAAAAATAGATAAAGCAGAACGAAATGAATTTCTGCAAAAGTATAGTATACACCACACAAAGTTATGATAAGAATAATCGAAAAAAGAAAGGATATAGGAAACCTAGTTATAAGAAAGACTACCCTAAATACAATAAAAGAAAGTATTACCTAAGAAAATCCGCAGCTAAAAAGCCATACTTAGATAAAGCCAAACATATACGAAAATACAGGACAGATGGAAATTATAAAAATAAATTAGAATGTTTTACATGCGGCAGTGTAGAACATTTAGCTAATACTTGCCCAAAAAGAAATAACGATAAATCTAGAAACTCACAGCTAATAGAAGACTTTCAAGAAACATTAATTAATGTAGACGAGTATATGTTAGACACAGAAAGCATATATCCTATAGTAAGTATAGAAGCGGGAGAATATAATAAAGAAGACTCTTCAGATTCAGAAGCAGACGAATTTATAAATGAAATAGGACTAGAACAATTAGTTTTAGAACCTACACAAGATAATAATTTCGTAAACATTTCAGAAGAATGCGAACATAATTTCGAAAGAAATAAAGGATTAGACAGTAAGGCATGCTTTGCTTGTAAATGGTTCCCAAGTAGGGGACGAAGAGCAAAATGCACAAATTGTTTCATAGAAGGTTGTATAGAATGTATACAGAAAGGATTTAAAATAATACTTACTCAACCAGAAAAAAGTAAAAGAACAGAAGATCCAATAACTAGTATGAGATTAATAACATTGGAAACAAGACTTAACGAAATAGACGTCAGGATATCAAAATTAGAAAAACAAAAGGAAATACAGGAATCTCAAGACGAGATGATAGAACCAGTAATAGATGCTCAGCCATTAATAGACATAAGACCAGAAATATCAGCAGAACTAATGAATACAGAAAACGATAAAAACCTAGTATGTAATGAAGATAAAAAGATAGGATCACTAAAATTATTAATGGTAATCCGAATAAAAAACTATGAAATAAAAACATTAGCTCTTTTAGACTCAGGCTGTACTAGAAGTGTGATAAACAAAAAAATTGTCCCAGCAAATCTGATCAAAGACTTAGACAGACCAGCATCTGCAATGCAGATGGACGGGACTCATAATATTTATCGCCATTACATAGAAGAAGCAACAATAAGTTTTATAAACAGTTGCTCAAAATTTTACAATCCAAATTACAAAATGGATAAAATAATGGTTAGAGATCTAAATATAAATACAGATTTCATCTTAGGAATGGATTTCATCCTCAGTAACAATGGAAGCTGTACAATTACCAGAGATGAGGTTATTTTTCAGAAAATTAGTACTTATACCCCAGTACAGACTCAAACAATAATGTCTAGAACTACTCAAATATCAGCCCTCAATCAGCAACAAAATAACACCTGTTGTCAGGACTGTACCGAAGGTGATAAATGCTGCAAGAGAAAAAGGGAAGAGAAAAATTTAATATTAGCAGAAATTATAGAAGAAGATTATGTATTAGACAAAAACTATAATCTAATAGATATAGAAACAGAGCTCTATAATTTCAAGAATGGAATAGAAAAAATAGGAGTAATTAAGGATCAAAAGGACCTAGACAATATAATAAAAATCTTAGATGAAATAGAAATAATAGGAGAAAAGCCCCTACGGCATTGGAAAAATTATAAGATAGAATGTAAGCTAGACATAATTAATCCAGAGTATATAATAAAAATGGCTTCTATAGAAGCAACAAACGAAGATCTAAAAGACTTTAAAACTACAATTAAAGAATTATTAGACCTCGAAATAATAAGAAGGTCCACGTCTAAACACAGGTCAGCCCCTTTTATAGTAAGAAACCATAGTGAAATAGTAAGAGGTAAAGCCAGAATGGTAATTAACTATAAGAGACTTAATGATAACACTAGAAATGACAGATATAAACTACCAGACAAAACAGAACTTATAAATAGAATTCAGGGTAAACAATGTTTTAGCAAGTTTGCCTGTAAATCAGGCTATTGGCAAGTAAAGATGCACGAAGAAAGCATCAGCTGGACTGCCTTTACCTGCCCAGAAGGACATTTCGAATGGTTAGTAATGCCATTTGCATTAAAGACGGCTCCACCTATCTTTCAAAGAAAGATGGATGACATTTTCGGAGAATATAAAAGATTTGTTTTAGTATATGTAGATGATATACTAGTTTTTAGCCAGAACATGAAAGAACACATAGGACACCTACAAACGGTGTTTAGACTATTCGTAGATAATGGTGTCATTATTAGTAAGAAAAAAATGGAATTATGTAAGAAACATATAAATTTTCTAGGAATAATATTAGGGGACGGAAAAATAAAACTTCAGCCCCATATAGCCAAGAAAGTATTAGACATGCCAGACAAACTAGACAACACAAAAGATTTACAAAAATTTCTAGGAATCTTAAATTATGCCAGAACTTTTATTAAAGACCTAGGAAAAATAGCCGCCCCCCTGTACTCTAAAACAGGATCAACCGGACAAAAGTATTTTAATACAGAAGACATT
Source organism: Anisodus acutangulus (assembly GCA_029783415.1). Taxonomy (NCBI): domain Eukaryota; kingdom Viridiplantae; phylum Streptophyta; class Magnoliopsida; order Solanales; family Solanaceae; genus Anisodus; species Anisodus acutangulus. Next base: position 11,346,451 of record CM056511.1, on the reverse strand, counting down.
AAGATAGTAAAACTACTAAAACAACAGATACAAAACATTTCAGATCTAAACATGCCCCTAGAAACAGACTATTTGATTATAGAAACAGACGGCCGTTTCGAAGGATGGGGAGCTGTGTTAAAAGCAAGAAAAAATAAATACAATAGTAAAACAGACGAAAAAATCTGTTCCTACCAGAGCGGCAAATATAGAGAGAAAGGAAATATGAGTAGTATAGACGCCGAAATTCTAGCAGTAATATATGGACTAAATGCCTTTAGGCTATACATACTCAATAAACCAGAAATCTTAATAAGAACAGACTGTGAAGCAATAGTAAAGTTTCACCAAAAGATAAATGATAAAAATAGTAGTAGAAGAAGATGGTTAAATTTCATAGACACAATCTCAATTTACAATCTAGTATTTGAACACATTAAAGGAAAATATAATAGTTTAGCAGATCAATTGAGTAGGTTAAAAATTACTAAATAATCTCTAATAAGTTTGTTTTTGATTATTTTTAGCATGAGACCTACAGGTCCATCAAAGACAGACAAAGGGAAAGGCAAGGCCGACTCCCAAGACAAGGACAGCTACAGACAAAAGGTTCTAGACAATTTACATTTTCGACCTACTACAGAGCTAGACAAGAATGCTTTCGAAAGAATATATTTCGGAAGAAATAATTTAGTCTTTTTCCCTACGTCAAACTTAACTTTCAAAGTTTTACCAGAATTTGTCATAGATAAACAACAGCGATGTCTAGTAGATAATTTGTGGATAGCACATAACAAAAAAGATACTAGCCATTTAGTCTCAACTATAAACTCTCCGTGTCAATATTTTTCAGACAAAAACACAGAAAAACGTTTTAAGTTTTACGTAGTAATACATGGTAAAACTAATGGGATTTTTCAGACATGGTTAGAAGTCATAGACTCAATTAAAGATTTTAAAAAGCCTTTATTTAAAGGATTTAATGTTTTTACGGAGGCTTTAGACTATGCAAGAGGAGTATTGGGACCCAATTACTACATATCCCCTGCTCTAAGACAAAACCCAGAACAAATACCTCAGTACAACATACACAAAGACATAGACAAAGTAATTTTTTGTGATCACTGCACCACCATGACGGAGACTGTAAAAAGGCTGAACCAACAGAAAGAATCTCTCATACAAGACAGACTCAAACTCATAGACAGAATAAAAATGCTTGAATCACAGAGTTCTCCAACTCCGATAAAAATGGATGAGACTGGTGTGCGTTCCCATCTGAATGCAAACAGATCTACTACATCGGATAAAGGTGTAGCTAGTCCGGTTCAAACGGTAGCCGGTAAAGACTTAACAAATCCGTTAAGGCTGTCACTTTGCCAAAAAGTGAAAAGGAGGAAACTCCTATAGCAGAGACGTCCAAGACTAGGCGAAGGTTGCCCAAAACATTTACCCAAGGATCAACCTCTCGAAAGACAGTATCAGTAAGGAAAAAGAAAAACGAAATAGAAAACATGGTTAAAGAGACCCTGGAAAGATTTTTCCAGACAACACAACAAACAGACAATATAAAAGAGCAAGACAAACACATAACAAAAACACAGGTTCCACAAAATTCATCTCCAGTTCATACTCCAAGTTCAGGAGAAGAAGATTTTGTTCCAGACAGTGCATTTCAGGACTCTCAAAATCCAGAAGATGACGATGACTCTGTAATGAGTTTTGATTCTATCGCAATACACAACCTAGACACGTAGACAAAGTTAAAAAGAGGTGCGCAGAAAATCAATAAAGACGGAAAGAGCGCAGAAAATCAATAAAGACGGAAAGAGAACCAAGACTTTAGAAAAAGCAGGACAAAAAGTAGGACAACTCAGATAAAGGACAAAATAGTTAAAAGCAGCTTTTCAACTTTTCACGTGACGATGGGGCCCAATGAGTACCCGACTGAATAAAGAAAAGATTCTAAAAACTTTTGAAATCCGAAATTTGAAGTCCGAAAGGTTTGAAGTCCGGATTTGAGATCCGCCTCTAGCCTATAAATACAAGAAAGAGACCACAACAAAGACATCTCGAAATCAACTCAGAACAATCTCTAAACTCTCTCCACTACAAATGTTTAAACCATCTCCATTCCCTCCATCCTCTTGTATCATATAAATCCTAAGTATTTTTATGCTATTTAGGAAAAGCTTGTTTCTAGTGTAAGAACACCCTCGGGGTTCCCCGAAAGGGAAACCTCCCTTTATCTTCAGACTATGTAAGTTCTTCATATTTTGGTTACTTATCTCCATATGTAAATTATTTGTGTGCTAGATAATGTTCATATATGTTCATAAAAATGTTGTTCATATAATTTTCATTGTCTTTTCATCATGAATCTTTCTTTACTGTCATAATCTTGTTACGAATCCGTAATTACTGTTTAAATCTTAAATTCATTATGCTTAGACATAGTTATCTTCTGAACTTAGTAATGGTTATCTTTGAAACTCCGGTATGACCTCAATGGATTAGCTTGTAAACTCCTATATCAACGGTGGTTGATAATTGGCCTTGATGTCCGCTGAAGGACCGTGTTGGCCTGAAAAATTGGGTCTAGCTAAAGACGACTGTCATATTTGGGGTAAGGTTTCAAGGAAGAGATGAACAGTTAAGAAGAAGAAAATGAATGAGTATAGTGTGTTTGAAAAATAAATAGTAACCAAAGACTAATAACAGAGAAGATGAACAGTAGCTAAAGAATAGTGACTGGACAGAGTCCAGATTTTAAAAAAATAAATAAAAAAATATATATATATCCAGGAGATAAGAATACCTTAATGACTTGCATAAGACGAAGATTAAAGTGTGAGGAAGTACCGAGTAGGACTCACAATCAACCTTACATACCCCCTTTATTTAAACGACTTTATATTTAAAAGACCTATATATATATATACTAACGGCTTAACGAGATCAAAAAATATTTACACAAACATATTATTCAAAATGTTCGTGTGACGTATATGTCACATGTTCGAGCTATAGAAGTAGTCATTAATGCTTGCATTATGATAGATTGTCTATATCACATTCTTTGGGGTGCAGCCCTTCCCCGAACTCTGCTAACGCGAAATGTTTTGTGCATCAGCCCCCTCTCTCTATATATAGTTATGCTTAAATATTTTTTGACCTCGTTAAGACGTTAATATATAAAAGTCAAATTCTAATTCTAATTAAAATATTCGACACTATTGCCTGGTCTTTTGCACGTCCGATTAGCAGAGGATAATGTCCACGCGGTTTCTTGCCGTTGTATGTTAGAGAAGTTTAGCGTCAATTTCAGCAGACACATCAAATTCAAAACTAAAGTCCTGCCCACTCCATTTTCAAAAGAAAATAAAGTAAAATTACCAAACTTACCAAATTAATTCAACTCAAGAGAATAACATTAGTCATGGTATTCCTCCGCCCTTAATTAGAGATTTCGAATTCGAATTTCAAGTATGAAAAAAATTCTATTAGAGAACGCTTTCCTCTCAAATGTGCCTTACGCCGAATCTGAATTAATCTAGCCTTCAATATGAATATCAGACACTGGGTGGAAAACCGAAAATAAGAACTCACAAGTAAATGCATTAACAAATCGAGAAAATAACTAAGATGGTCTCATGTGTTTGAGAGTACATTCAAAGTGATTCCTTAAAATACATTTTCAAATAATTTTAATTTTTTAAGTTTATGATCAAAACTGAGCATATTTGATCTCCATCAAATATTAAAAAATATATTAAGGTTTATCTAATTTTGTTGTAAGTGTATATGGTCGAATTCGCCCTTGAACTCTACGAAATGAAACTCATTTTCCCTATATTAATAATTAGGGTCAAATATGCCCTTATCGTTACTAGTTGGGGTCACATTTGGCCATGAACTATGTGAAATGAAATAAAACTGTTCTTACTTTTAAACGATAGAAACTTAACACCCGGTGATGCCACGTGTCACACAATTAAGGATTAATTTTTTTAAAAAGAGGGTAAAATTGATTTTTTCACATTGTCGAGAGGAAAATTTGACCCTTTCGCATAATTCAAGGGCAAATTTGACCCTTCTCCCTAATTTTGAGTTTTTAAAATTATTTTAGTCTCCTTTTCTCTCTTCCCTCCACCTCTACCACCAACCACACTTTCTTCGTCCTTCTTGTTTCTCCTCAACACCATTGTCATCATCACCTCCACCGTCTCTTCTCTTCCCCTTTCCTTTCTCTTTCCCCGTCACTCACCACCACCTACATCATAAGAGGGAATGCGCTAAACTACTTGAACATATAATATAGAATACTATTTTAATGTAGGTGAAGCTGCATAAGGGTTAAATGGGAAAGAAAGGGTAATTGGCGGTAGAGGTAGAAGCGCAAAGAAAAAAATCAAGAATTAAAAGTTAAAACTCAAAATTTAGAAGGAAGGGTCAAATTTGCCCTTGAACTATGCGATAGTTCAAGGTTCAAGTTTACCCTCAATTTAAAAGTAATCCTTGATTGCGTGACACGTGACATCATCAAGTGCTAAACTTTTATCGTCTAAAAATAAGGATAAAATTGACCCAAATCAATACAACAAAGCCATATTTGATCCCAATTGTTGATGAAGGGAAAATCTGCTTCATTTCGCATAGTTCACGACAAGTTTGACATAAATAGGATGCATTTTTTTCCCACTTGCGTCCCTCTCCAAATTATTACCGCTAATGGAAAAGCAGCATGTGTGCTGATTCAACTAATCCACTTTTATGCCTACCCTTCTTCTCTATTTTACCTCTCTTTATATATATCTTTAACGTCAAACGAATTTTAATCATTCTACTCTTTCTTAATTAGGAGCTTACTTAATTCATAATCCTAAAGAAGAGCTTTGCAAGATTTGAGTAATAACTTTGGTTATAAGTTTCTCTTCTCAAACTCAGCTTGTAACATATTTGTTTATTCGCCAAGTAAAGTATCCTCTATACTCTCTGATTCTACTTCTTCTATATTCTCTATTGCTGCTTCAATTCTACACAACCTGAATCTAAATTTTATATTGTTCACAGGATTACAAGAAAGAAACCATGGTCAAGAATACAAACTTATCACTTCACAATTTCTTCCATAAAAGGTGCTCTTTTATACTCTCTCTGTCCTAATTTATACGTCATAGTTTGAATTTCGATAATCAAACTTCTTAACTTTGACAGTAAATTCAACTTAAATTTTTTAAGTTTTTTAAAATAAAAATTTATATATTTAAAAACTACGTTAAAGTATTATAAATTATAATAATAAACAATTTAAAATATTTAAAAAGCATATAAAAAATTATGATCAAAGAAGAACTTGTTTGACTTCTGAAACTCAAACATAGCGACATCAATTGAGACGGAGGGAATAATTAGTTTCCTCTCGATTCTCAACAGTGCATGTGTGATGTGTACGTTTATTATGAGTCTTTCCGTCCGTCTTGACACTTTTGGTTTATTGAGTGTTATTAGTTTGATCAATTTTCAGAGTTATAGCGAAGTAGATAATTAATTGTCTTTTTTAATATTAAAATTTAATATTCAAGGCAAATGATAAATTAGTACAGTAGAAGTTTAAAGTTTTCCATATTAAATTAAAACAATATTAAAAAGGGAAGATATACTTCAAGGTATTAGTCAAAGTTGAGTTAATATTAGTTAACTGTAAACAAAAATGGATTGGGAGGAGGGACTAAACTGAACTTCTGTTTTGCTAGTATTTTCTCTGCCCTTCAATTTGTAAAATTTGGAAGTCAGTGCTTCGGGGAGGGAATAAAATTGATATTGGCATAAGAAAAAGAAGTTTCTTATAATGGTGCATGGTGTCCGAGTTAGCTTGAATACAACATGAAAGAAATCACCTAAGATTTTTTTTTTTCTGCTAGAATTTGAGCCTTGCTTTTGTTTTTTCTAATGAGTTTACTCACTTCATTGACCGGTAGGTAGGTCTCACTCAGGGTGCTACAAATGTAACATTTTACTCTAGCCTTTATGTAGTTTCTACAAATTAATTTTTTATTGTTTCATGGACATCATAGCAATTTACATGTGAATTTTTAAACAAATGTCCCTTCTTTGTAGTCATGAAGCACATATTACAGATTGTGAAGCTGATAACTCTTTGAAGGATTACTACATTCCTGATTACATACTTTTACCAGAAAGAGAAATACAGAATGGCTACGACGTAGCTACTTGTCCAGTACTAGTATTTATCAACTCGAAAAGTGGCGGTCAACTAGGGGGACAACTTCTTTTGACATACCGTACTCTTCTTAATAAAAATCAGGTAAACTTCTGTTATACTCGTTATATATGACCGTATTTAACTGAATACGGAGTAACAATGTTAATTCGATTTGCATATACTATACTAAAAATTATTGGAGAATTGTGAAAGTTGTAGAAATGGAACAGTGTCAAATATTTTGAAGCGTTAGTATTTCATTTTCCTTCTTTTATTTCACTTTCTTTTCTTGGTATGCATATACAACATTACATTTGGGAACTTCCATTTTTGGACTGCTAAAAAATAGTAGCCAGCAAATGTATAGATTTAGTACATTAAGTATACATATACATATAATAAACATAAATATACATATAACATACATAATCAAAGTATATGCTTTGTATATTTTGCCTAGCGCCAGTAATTAATTTCGGCCGACCGGTCAAAAATGAAAAAATCCCTATACATTTCTCATTTCTTCACATACATAAATTCAAAGGTTTTTGAGCTCTTTGTCGAGTACAAAATGCAGCGATCCTCTGAGGTGTTCAATGTGAAATGACTGTTTTTCAGGTATTTGATTTGGGAGAAAAGGCTCCTGACAAGGTTCTACACCAATTCTACTCCAATTTAGAAAAGCATAAGCAAAATGGAGATAGCTTGTCTTATGAGATTGAAAGGAGATTGAGAGTCATTGTGAGTTTAATGATTAGTTGAAGCATTACTTATCTTTTATATGTTCGATATATCTCATGTATATTTTGTTGAAGTGTGTAACCATCTCATCTAAAAGCTTAAGCTATTAGAGGTTGCATACTTTTATTTACTTAATTATATTCTCAACATATTTAGTCACTTGACTCACCTCTAGGTGGCAGGTGGGGATGGAACAGCAGGGTGGATTCTTGGTGTTATTTCAGATCTTAAATTAGCTCATCCACCTCCAATTGCGACTGTGCCATTAGGAACAGGAAATAATCTACCTTTTGCATTTGGCTGGGTAAGATACAAAGATCACATTTATCCTTTTATCTGATGAACAACTTATTCTATAGTGGACACAAAATGCATTGCTATAATTCACCCTTGATTTAATGACCGTCTTTCGGGTGATTCTAGACTCTTTTGAAATATTAAAGTCAAAAAGTTTTTGGTCTAAATGCAGAATAATAGCACTTGTATTTAGAGGCGGATCTAGCATATAAATAATAGGTACATGTGCATAAAACTTTGGAAGTATGTGCACATATATTAGTTGGTGCAACACTGCTTTTTGAATACTTGATTTCTTATTGTCTATGTTAGTAAAATTCTTTTTATAGAGCACTCTTGTAGGTCAATTAGTTTTACATCTGCTAGAGAATCTGTCTAATAATTGCAGGGGAAAAAGAATCCTGGTATTAACTGCCAGTCGGTGAAGTCGTTCCTGAATCAAGTGAAAAATGGAAAAGAAATGAAAGTTGACAGGTAACGTTCGTTTTACTTGAGTGGTGCATTTGAAGTTTCTGTGCTTATCTGCTTGTCAACAGATAGATAAGTGTTTTCTCATGAGGTTATCTTACCTTATTTATCGCTCTAAATATTTGATTGGTCTTGGCATGTGCTATACCATTGTTTTGACTAATCTTCAGTACATACATTGTCCAATACCAGAGAACATCATGACAATAACTTTTCTAGATCTTCTGAATTTAAAATGTCAGATTTTGAATAGAACGGTTATGTGATCAGAGAAAATTTGTATCTCTTAGTATTTTATAGTTGGAATACAGCTGGTTTCAAGAATTTACCTTTTCTACATTGACTGACACTGATGTGGAATCTGTTTGAAGGAAAATATCTGATTAGTTTACATACAAATAGTTATCAAAAACTTGTTTCTGAACACTGTATGCTATATAGAGTATGTTCTAGCTGATCAACACAGCAAATGTGCATCTTTCATTGCATAGTTATCTATCGGTAGATCAACCAGTTTCCTACTCTTGTTGGACCTTACACTTGAAAGTTGTCCGTTGGAGTAAAATGAGAAGGAAATATTGAGCCATTTCTATGCTAGAGTCTAGAGGAATACATAAAAGAGTAGATCCTTCGCGAATTATTGTGAACTATCCAGACAGTGATTAATCATTCAGATAAGAATTTTCAAGTATGGTGACTAGATTATGTATTTATCTTGTATGAAAAAGAGACATGGTTTTAAGCATTTATATGCTTCTTATATCACAAACTGTTTTAGTTTTCCAGCAGTAAGCAAGTTTTGCAAATTAGTCATAACCTTTTGATTTGTGACAAGTTATTATGTATAACATGAATCTGACTCTTTTCCTGCCTCTTGGCTGGCTGGAATTTCATGTTTCTCTACAATGCACGCACAAGTTTTTCGGCATAAAGATGATTCATTAGACCACCTTGATAAACCCGAAACGAAATGATGGTTTATTGTGTTTCAGCTGGCATATTCTTATGAGAATGAGGGCTCCTAAAGAAGGTTCTTGCGATCCTATTGAGCTACCACATTCATTGCATGCTTTTCACCATGTGTCTCAAGCTGATACTCTGAACAAGGTATCAAACTGTTCAGTCCATATTTTTCTTCATCATGGATTTTCATGTCATGGGAAAGTCATCTTTTATGAAGTGTATTAGATCACAGCTAGAAATATGTTCCAGCATAGATTATCTAGATTTTCCCTTCCCGTTGCCTTCCAAAAATGTGCAGCCTATTTAGTTCTCATGCTTAAGTAAATGAATGCTAAATCATGCATTGCTTTACCTAAAGGTGCATTCTGCTTATTTTCAGGAAGGCTATCATATATTTCGAGGAGGATTTTGGAACTACTTCAGCATAGGTAAGTGTTGCAATCTGTCCTTTAAAATATAGCTTCTACTGTTTTTTACAATATTGTTTCAATTCCTGGGTTGAAGTTTTTCACTTTTTTTTCACTTTATAATTTTCTATTAACTTGCAGGAATGGATGCTCAAGTTTCATATGCATTTCACAGCGAGAGGAAGCTCCATCCAGAAAATTTCAAACACCAGTTAGTTAATCAGGTCCTTACTGTCATTTGAAACATGGTGTAATAATGTTAATTTACCTATTCGTGGCTTTTATATTTATGTACTTCAAGTAACTAACAAAGTCTCTTGACATGTCAAATATGGCTACATAATTCTAGATACCCCTGCAAACAATGGCTCCTATTCTGGATGTTTGTTCAATTGCTTTTGTATGAAATCTTTAATGGTCCTTTCTATGATTTGTTTAGGGGACTTATGCGAAGCTTGTATGTAAACAAGGATGGTTTTGCACTTCTTTCATGCATCCATCTTCAAGGTTAGTCTTATAGTCAAGGTTAACCTGTATATATCGCTGGTCGTATTATTTCTTTCCTTCATTGTCAGAATGCATACCATTACCTTTCTCCCTGCCTGATACAAAAAAAAGAAGATGCATTTTGGGTCTCTGAAACAATTCAGATCATCTTAATAATAATAAGTTTGATCTGTTTCACCGAGAAGGTCTACGGTTCGAGTCCGTATTAGCCCTATAAAAATGAAAAATGCAAAAAATTGTATGATTTTCATTTCTTCATTATTAGTTTTTTCTTGCAACAAAGTGAAATCCAATTATTCCTATGTGACACTATGGTTTGGAAAATATGTTTAGTGATAGTTTATCTCACTATGCATTGAGAATGTTGGTGCTTTCTTAGTACCATTCTCATGCTTTTGTATTTGCTTTTGATGGCAGATAGTCGTGTAACACGGCATTTATGATATTCTTGGCATCTTTACACTTTGTCACCTACCGCCAACAATTTATCCATATTTGTCTGTCTATATCAGTTATGTGTTTCATTAGCATATGATGATGATGTAACAGTGCCTTATAACGACAGTTCGTTTTAAACTAAACACTGATTGAATCTGTTTTTTCTGCAGAAACATTGCACAACTAGCAAATGTCAAAATAATGAAAAGGCCAGGTGAATGGATAGACCTCCACATACCAAGAAGGTAGCAATACGGTGCTCTATTATCTGCTGCATTTTTTTATCTTCGTTTTTTACTTCTGGATCTCCATGAGTGATTAGATGACACAAATTTGGAAACCATTACAAATAGATGTTCATAAGCTGGTCAAGACGTGATATGCCCAGTATTAAAACTTTGAATCGTGATGACATCCGTGCCATTTTCTTTACCATGGGTTATTATAACAACGCAAAAGGGCCAAATATAACAACGGAAAAGGGTCAAAATATGCACAAATTTGGAAACCATTACGAAGGGCATATCTCTCAATTTCATGCACTTTAAGGGCATATTTGGCCCTTTTTCGCTTATTAATAAACTAATTAGGTTAATTGGGGGCTCCAGCTAAATTAAGGACATATTTTGACCAACTAGCATACGTGAGCTAAACTACTTAAGAATGCCATATCTGCTTAATTTTGAATATTTCAAGGGCATATTTGGACCTTTTCTGTTATAGCAAAGTGAAGTTTCAGATGACTCCTGTTGAGGAATAAATTTGGCAGTTCTAGTCAGTGGTGGATTCAAGATTTTCACTCAGGTTGTTCGAAAAAACAACTAGACCACTTGAGCTAGCCTTTTGCATTTGTTCAGGGTGTTCAAAAATTAATATATGTACATGAACACATAAAATTTACCCTAAATATGCACTGTAATTTTTTGCCCAGGGTGTTCGACTAGATCCGCCCCTGGTTCTAGTCACTTAGATGGTTCAATTTCTATGTAATATCGACTACTATTAATGGTTGTGGTTGGATGTGCAGCATCAGGTCTATTGTCTGCCTTAATTTGCCCAGCTTTTCTGGCGGACTTAATCCTTGGGGAAGACCTAACAAAAAGAAGCTGCATGAAGTCAGTTTTTATTTTCTTTGAGTATCTTCTACCAAAATTTGTTAATCTAAGAATGTCACGTGTTAATAATCAAGATAAGTTGGCTGGATCCTTGTATTAAAACATTTTCTGTATTGCTTTTATGTTTGTACTTTAACAGAGGGACCTTACTCCTCCATATGTTGATGATGGTCTTCTTGAGGTTGTTGGTTTCCGAGATGCTTGGCATGGACTTGTTTTGTTCACTCCTGGAGGGCATGGGACACGGCTTGCACAGGTTCTTTGATAAAAAATTCTTAAGATGGAAATATATATATGTTTGATCTGTCAATTTACTGCTCTGGTGCAAATATCTGAAGTTCCTTTGGTTAAAAAGTATACACAATAAGCTTTGTTCCTTCAGGTTGGTGTTACTTTTCTGGTGGTAGTATAACTCTTGCATGTTTTAATATTAGATCATAAGTCTATTAATTTCCTCTCCGTTTTATTCCTATAGGCGAACAGAGTCCAATTTGAGTTTCACAAGGGTGTTGGTGAGCATACATTTATGAGGATGGATGGGGAACCATGGAAGCAACCACCTCCTATGGATGATGACACAGTTGTTATAGAAATTTCCCACTTTGGTCAAGTGAACTTGCTTGCCAGTCCACATTGTCGATCCAGAAATATTAACGCTCCTTCTTCGCTTCACCTTTAGGAGGAAGAGAAAGACAACAATAATGAGAGTTTTTTTGAAGATTACTCAGTAGAGAGGAGAAAGTTAGGTGTAGCTGACACTTTCCGGATTCCAGATGGTTTCGACATAACACAACTTTAGTTAGGCATTTATAAGGTCTCCAGGTATGTACATGTGTTAGTGGAAGGTAACATATACTCATGAAAGTTTCCAGGGAAGTGTGCTTTGTCAGGTCATTATATAAAGAAAAAGTTCGGCATTCAGAAGCAATTGCATCATTTGGATGATACCAATTGTAAAGTGTGTATAGTATATACTACAGTAGTTTGCAGTACGGGACATAGGCAGTTTGTTAGAGCACACCTATAAGGAGTGGCAGAGCCAGGATTTTTACTAAAATTAGCATCTACTAGTGTTCATGGGTTGAATGTTTCATCTAAAGGAGTGTAATGTGATGTTCCATACCTCTTTTTACCGCCTTTGTAAACCCTAACGGCTGAATTTCAAATTTTTGGTGGTGTTACCTCCAACTTATGGTTCTGAGTAATGTTAAGAGAGAGCAATTACTAAATAATTGTTCTGATCAATGCAATGAAAGTTTTGTCAGTTATTTACATCATAAAAAATGCATTCAGTTACCTACTTACCTTGTAGCTTTGCCTGTCGATCCGCCAATCCTATATATTTCAGATTTTTTTGTTTTATTGGGTAGTAACATAAAATATGATATTACTAACTTTATGTGGTGATATCTACACCAGGTTCTTACAGACTTTGAAACATTCAGTAATTTTATTACGATCTCAAGCAGTAATTTAAAAAGTGGGATGATTTTTTTGGTAACTAAAGTGGGGAGATCATTAAAGGGGATTAACATCCACTTGGAAAATCCAAATGTCATACAATTGCATACATAATTCATTGTTTATGCATTTGAAAAGTAAAATTTGCAGAAACGAAAACCAAAAATCCTTTTGTCATAATTATCCCAAAAGGTTATGCTCATAAATTACTTGTGCAATTTGTTATTCCTATTTGTTAGAGTTTGACCTTAGGGTAAAACTTATGTTCAAGTTTTTTGTTAATAAAATTGAAAGAAATAATCCCCTTGATTATTTTCATTAATTGAAAGGTATATATACAAGTTACATATTTCCATAATAGGACTATTCTATTCCTAAAACCTTATTCTACCATATATCTAACTATACAATTATGGTAAGTGTACGAGATTAATTAAGGTAACCTTTACACTACAATATGCAAACCATATATACACCAAATATACAGCCCGTGATGGGCCACTGTAATATACCCGTGATGGGCCAGTCACCAGTCCGAGATACTGCTTTTAGCCCATTATGCCCGTGATATACACTTCTGTATATCAAGTGTATATCACGGGTATATTACCTTGTTTAACAACCCCCGCAGTCATAGCGGGCGGTCTTCGAACGCTGAAACTGTCCCTAAAATCTTCAAAAAGGACCGAGGGAAGACCCTTTGTAAAGATGTCTGCAATCAGATATCTTGATGGGACATGACATACGCGAACGTGACCCCGAACAACCTTTTCACGGACAAAGTGAATGTCCATTTTGATATGTTTAGTGCGTTGGTGCTGAACCGGATTACCTGAAAGGTAGATGACACTAATATTATCGCAATATACTAAGGTTGCCTTCTGAATGAGACAATGCAGTTCCAAAAGCAAATTACGTAACCAACATGATTCTGAGACCACATTAGCTACCCCCGATATTCAGCCCCGGCACTTGAGCGGGATAGAGTTTCCTGACGCTTCGCAGACCAGGAGACCAAGTTGTTGCCAAGGAACATACAATATCCAGATGTCGACCGTCTGGTGTCTGGACAACCACCCCAATCAGCATCTGTGTATGATACAAGTGTGGATGTCGAGGAAAGATATAAATGCAAACCATAGTCCAGTGTACCCTGAATATACCGAATGATGCGTTTGATTGCATTCATGTGCTCAATTTCGGGATCATGCATGAATAAAAACACCTGCTGGACGGCATACGTAATATTCGATCTTGTAAAAGTAAGATACTGAAGGGCCCCTGCAAGACTGCGATAGCGGGTCGGATTCTCGTATGGTGCGCCGGCCGCGACACTAAGCTTGGGCTTTGTATCAACTGGAGTGGACGTGGACTTACAGGATGACATCCCAGCCCTCTCGATGATCTCAACTGCATACTTTTGATGAGACAAAAACAAACCATCTGAATGACGCTTGACGTTAATCCCCAAAGAGTAACTCAAGGGCCCTAAGTCTTTCATAATAAACTCAGAGCTGAGCATGGTCATGATAGACTGGCGTAAGACATCGGAAAAGGCCGTCAAAATAATATCATCCACATACAACAGAATGTAGGCCATGGACGAACCATTACGGTAGATGAATAAGGAATTATCTAACCTGTTGTGAGTGAACCCAATTGTCGAAACATAGTCAGCAAACCTCGTATACCAGTCCCTTGGAGACCGCTTAAGCCCATATAAGGACTTCTTCAACAAACAGACATGATGAGGATCCCTGAATCCTAACGGCTGATGCATATAGACTGTTTCTTTGAGATCACCATGTAGAAAAGCATTCTTGACATCCAACCGATGAATAGGCCATGCCTTTGAAAGAGCCAAGCTAAGCACAATGCGAATGGTAGCCGGTTTAACCACCGGACTGAACGTCTCCCCACAATCTATACCAACCTGCTGAGTCTTACCATCACCCACAAACCGCGCCTTATGTCGAGCAAATGAACCATATGAATTCTTCTTATGAGCAAAAATCCACATAGACCTGATAATATTAATACCAGATGGACGGGGCACCAACTCCCACGTCTTATTATCAATAAGAGCATTATATTCATCAGTCATAGCAATTTTCCAATTCGGGTCGTTTAAGGCAGACACAGGATTACGGAGCAAGGGGGATTTAGAGACATTAGAATGTAAATTAAAATGTCTTTTAGGTGTAAAAATACCCCGCTGACTACGAGTGACCGGTCTATGACTCGAGGAAGAATTGAGTGAATTTTGGAAATTTGCTGGGCTCGGGACGGACTGGCCAGCAGGCAGTGGGCCTGCTGGCCCAAATCGGTAAACTGGAGCAGCAACTGGACCAGTTCCAGAATTGGGCTGGACTGGCCCAATCGCTGGAACTGATCCAGTGACTGGAAATTGCGACAGAACAGTGGGCCCAGCGGGCAGTGGGCTCGCTGGAGGATTTTGGGTGCGGGATATGTCTGAAAAATGGTGAGTAATATACGGTGATATACCATCATCCAAAAAATTATACGAACTAGGCTCGGGAGTGTGAACTTTAGTAAATGAAAATTGGGTTTCATCAAAAATTACATGGCGATTAATTATGATTTTCTTGGAGGATAAATCAAAGCATTTGTAACCACGATGATTAGACGGATAACCCAAAAAAACACACGGAGTAGACCGGGCCTGAAGTTTGTTAATTGTGGTGGATGGGAATAACAGATAACATAAGTACCCAAAAACCCAAAGATGAGAATAAGACGAATTTTTATTATATAAAATTTGGAGGGTGGAAGAATATGTCAGACCTTTGGAAGGAATTATGTTTAGCAGATATATGGCCATTTGTAGAGCATGATGCCAAAAATATGGGGGTATGAAAGAATGAAGTAAGAGAGTGCAGACAATGTTATTTATGGAACGAATTTTGCGTTCGGCTTTCCCATTTTGTGAAGATGTATGAGGACAAGAAAAATGAAAATTGATCCCATGATTAGCACAGAACTCCCGAAACTCCCTATTGTCATACTTTTTTCCATTATCACATTGAATATTTTTTATTTCTTTTTCGAATTGAGTTCTAATGAATGCTCTAAATTTTACGAAGACGGAAAATACTTGAGATTTATTTGTAATTGGAAACGTCCACAAAAATTTAGAATAATCATCCAAGAAGATAACATAATACCGATGACCCAACGAACTTAGAATAGGAGACGTCCATAGGTCGTTATGAATAATATCAAATGACATTGAAGTATGAGAATTTGAGTCTACAAATGGCAACTTAACACTTTTTTCTAACGAACAAGATTGACAAATTGGAGTACGACTTGTACCCTTACAAGAAATAAAACTATTTTTATCATTAACAGACAAAATATAGGATCCCGGATGACCAAGGCGAGCATGCCACAAGGAAGGAGAAATGGTGGCAAAGGCTGATGGCAAGGCTTGACTCGATGGACTACAATCAGGCGTGAATAGGATAAAGATCTCCCCTACTATCACATCTCATGAGAGGACTCCCCGTCTTGAAATCCTTCACAGAGAAACCAAAAGGATCAAATTCAACAGAAACAGAATTGTCAGTGGTGAACTTTCAGAGATTTACACTATTCTACATGGTATCAAGAGCCAAAAATCCCTCCTTACTCTAAACCCTAGTGTAGCCGTCGTACCCCTCTTCTCTGCCTCCCTCTTCCGGCAGAAAATCGACTGTATACAGCCCCGTATACCACTGCTCCTTTGTGCTATACAACCCGTATAACCTGTTTCTCCGTGATATACATCCTCTTCTCAACAACAAACATGTATACCACTGATATACCGAGATATACACATCACCCAACCCCCATATTCCCCTTTTCTCACCCCCTATACGCCAGGTATACATGTGATATACAACCAACCCGAGACACATATCACCCCAGCAGACATGTATACCACTGTTATACAGCTGATATACAACAGCCCCACACCCAATTTTCTTCCAACAACTTTCAGCTACCCTAATGGATTTTTCCGCTTCCGCTTCCTCAACACCTGACGTCACAAATCTTCCTCCTTCTTCCACCCCCACCGTTTTTCATCCGGCTTTCGCCATAACCAATATCAAGAGCTTCATACTGTTGATTCTTGATCAGGAGGATGGACAATACGCGTCATGGGTTGAACTCTTTCATATTCATGCATGTGCTTACAACGTTCTTGACCACATTGATACCACACATTCCCGCCATCCCGATGTCGACGATATGACATAGATGCGTCTTGACGCCATCGTCAAGCATTGTATCTATGATACTATCTCCAAGGACTTACTTCATACTATTATGATGATCGGTGCCACCACCTACGAGCTATGGACACGGTTTGAGGAGATTTTTTAAGACAACAAACATACACGTGCCGTGTATCTTGAGGAACAATTCAACACCACCCGTCTTGAAAACTTTGCAAATATGGCCGACTACTGCAAACGTCTAAAATTGCTTGCCGACCAATTATCTAATGTGGGCAATCCAATTTCAGACACAAAGATGGTTTTGCAATTGATTAATGGTTTGTCAAAAGGTGACTACGACACCCTTGCTACGATGATCAAACACTCTGATCCCCTATCGAGTTTCAACAAATCCCGATCCCAGTTGTTGTTAGAGGAGACGATATGAGCAAAACAGGACGAATACAATCCCAAGGACTTGGTAGTTGACGCCACTACCGCCTCACCCATCGGTCAGCCACCACACTCTGACCACCACCCATTGCAAAATAACCGCGGTGGTGGCAGAGGCAAGGGCCGCGGGGGTGGCCGAGCAGGAAAAGGTAGAGGCCATGGGAATCGGGCCAACAATTCAAGCAATCCACAACATGCCCAACAACCGCAACAGTGGACCGGCCCACTGCCCTGGCCACTGTACGATAATTGGGCCTTACTCACCGGTAGCTTTCCAGCAATCCAACAACATCAGTAGACTCAACAGAGGCCCAATATCCTGGGAGCCTATCCAGCGGCTCACCAGGCAGGCCCATTTCACATCGGCCTAGCAGCCGACGGTAGGACTAGTCCCAACAGATTTGGGCCAGGCTTTCGGTACTTCAAATATTCAGCAGCCCGACGATGCATGGTATATGGATACATGTGCCACATCTCACCTCACCAACAATTCTGGTAATCTTTTTCAACTGCATAATTTAAATACTCCTTAATTTATTATGGTCGGAAATTGTCATCGCATTCTAATTCAAGGGTTTGACCACACACTAACTCCACCACTGCACCCCCACTACTCCCTTAAACACGTCCTATATGCCCCTAACATTATCAAGAACCTAATATTTGTTAGAAAATTTGCCACTGATAATTATGTATCTATTGACTTTGATCCATTTGGTTTTTCTGTGAAGTACCTACGTACGGGGAGACTTCTTATGAGATGCAATAGTGCGGGGGACCTCTATCCATTCCTATCCATGTCCACTGCCCGTGTCACTCCACCCACCGCTCTTGCTTCAATCTCTCCATCAATGTGGCATAGTAGACTTGGTCATCCAGGAACTTATGTTTTTTATTTTCTTAGAAACCACAATTTAATTCAATGTAATAAAGGAAAAATTTCCCATAGCTGCTCCTCTTGTCATCCAGGAAAACATGTTAGACTTCCGTTTACGTCTTCTTTAAGTATTATTTTATCTCCCTTTGATATTATTCATGCGGATTTATGGACATCACATATATCTAGCAACCTAGGTCATAAATATAATTTGGTATTACTGGATGATTTTTCTCACTTCCTTTGGGTCTATCCGCTTAAACTTAAGTCTCAAGTTTTCTGCAAATTCCTTGAATTTCGTACTTTTGTTAAAATGCAATTTGAAAAAGATATCAAAACATTTCAATGTGATAATGGTCGTGAGTTCATTAACTCATCTTTTCATAACTTTTATGCGGATAATGACATGATTTTTCATTTCTCCTGCCCCCATACATCTCCTCAAAATGGTAAAGCTGAACGAATTCTTCGCACCATTAACAATATGATTCGTACCTTCCTTTTTCATGCGTCTCTCCCCATACCTTTTAGGTATATGCATTAAAAATGGTAGAATACATTTTTAACATCTTACCTACCCGTACGATACAAAATAGGACACCCACCGAAATCATTTTGCGTCGGATCCCCTCCTATAATCACCTTCAAATTTTATGTTGTCTTTGTTACCCAAATCTTGGCTCCACAGTCCCTCACAAATTAGCACCTCGCTCCACCCTTTGCGTCTTCCTAGGTTTTCCGTCAAACCATAGGGGATACTTGTGCTATGAGTTATCCACAAGTAAAGTCCTAGTCTCCCGTTATGTCACGTTTGCTGAGAACGTCTTCCCGTTTGGCAACATCCAAAAATTTTGAGTAACTGATTACGGTTTCCACGATGACTCAAACACATCCCTTTTACTTCAAAATGCATTACATTGGCCAAATACACCCACTTTCCTAGCTATGGACCCCACTGCCATGTCACCCAACCCGTCGGCCCCACCAACTGCACCCGGTCTGACTCACCCTGCCCCGTCGCCCATTAACGCAATGGCTCAGCCCAATACATCCACTGCCCAACCCAATTCCCAAACTACACAACCCAGTGATGAAATTGCCTAGCCAATACCTCACGGTCCAATCCTGCCACTAACTAGCCCAACTCGCAATCTCCACTTACCGCCCCTACACCCAATCCAGCCCCCAACCCACCATATGGAAACCCGTGAACAACACAAGATTTTCAAACCAAAAGTCATTTTAATTTGTCCACTCAAACCATCTCCCCGCTACCTAAAAACCCAACCTTAGTCAAACTTGACCCGAATTGAAATGTGGCCATGCGTGAGGAATTTAATGCGCTTACTTCGCAGCGCACTTGGGATTTTGTTTCGTGACCTGATGGGGTGAATATAATCCGTTGTATGTGGCTATTTCGTCATAAGTTAAGAGATAATGGTGCCCTTGAACATCACAAGACCAGACTTGTGGCAAATGGCATAGGGCAACATGAGGGTGTTGATTGTTGTGAGACTTTTAGTCCAGTGGTTAATCCAGCTACCATCCGCATGGTTTTGAGCATCACTATGGGGAAGAATTTGTCTATTCACCAGCTTGATGTGAAGAATGCTTTCTTACATGGGATTTGAAAGAAACCGTTTATATACATCAACCGCCAGGATTTGTGCATCCGAAGGCTCCTCAGCATGTTTGTTGTCTTCGTAAGTCATTATATGGGTTGAAACAAGCCCCATGGCTTGATGTGAGCGATTTCCACTTACATCATATAGATCGGCTTCGTGTGCAGTAAGAGTGATCATTCATTGTTCATTTTTCATCGAGGTACTGACATAACTTACCTTCTATTATATGTGGATGATATTGTTCTGATAGCTTCTTCAGATGGCCTGAAGCACGAGATTATTTCTCTACTCAAGTCCGAATTTGCTATGACTGACTTGGGTAAGTTGAGTTATTTTTTAGGGATATCAATGACTAGATCCGCATATGCCATGTTCTTATGTCAGCATAAGTATGCAGAGAAGATCGTCTGCAGGGCTAAAATGGAAAATTTCAAGATCACGCCTACTCCCATCGACTCCAAGTCCAAACTCAGTGCGGACGACAGGGATCCAGTCAACGATCCCTCTCTTTTATAGAAGTCTCGTAGGTTCTCTTCAGTATCTCACTTTCACTCGGCCAGATATTGCATATGCAGTTCAGCAGATGTGCTTGTTCATACACGCTCCTAGGGAGCCTCACTTTACAGCTCATAAGAGTATCATTTAGTACGTTAAGGACACTCTTGACTATGGACTTCATTTATATCCCTCAGCACCGACTAGATTGTTCTCCTACACAGACGCGGATTGGGCAGGCTGCACGGACACCCATCGCTCTACGTCCGGCTATTGTGTGTTTTTTTAGGATAACATCATATCGTGGTCTGCCAAGAGGCAAGCCACACTTTCCCGTTTGAGTGCAAAAGCAGAATATCGAGGCGTTGCGAATGTCATTGTCGAGCTATGTTGGCCCCGCAATCTCCTTCTTGAGATTCATTGTCCCATACTTAAGACATTTTTGGTCTACTGTGATAACATATCTGTTGTCTACTTGTCTCATAACCCGGTTCAACATCAACGAACCAAACATATTGAGATGGATATTCACTTCGTTCGTGAGAAAGTTGCAATGGGTCACGTTAGGGTGTTGCATTTTCATTCTTCGTATCAGTATGCAGATAACTTCACAAAGGGGCTTCCTCGACAATTGTTCCTTGACTTTAGATTCAGTCTCAACGTCCGGCCTCCTCCAGCTCCGACTGAGAGGGTGTAATAGTGAATATATTCCATATATATTCACAATATATTTTGTAATTAATATTTAGTGTAATAAATGTAAAATAGAGATCCTAATTCCATTAGGACTATAACTGTATACTTTATATATATTACATAATAAGAGAACTCTATTAAGGAGATTTACACTATTCTACCGTATTTACGAGTAATATCGTCCCAGCATAAGGATCCCAGGGGTTTTCCATGAGAAACGACTTCTTGGCGTAAATTTTTTAACAACCACTTAACCATGATATCCTCTTGTTCTGGTGATCTATTGCTCATTCTTTTCCGCTTTTAATATAGACAACAACAATAAATTATGAATTTGAAACTAATGATGTTCACTAATGCAACTTGTTAAACATAGCAATATACATGTGATATACACTGAATATACAACAGTGTATATCACATATATATCACTAGTAAAGCAGTGGACTGGGCAGCAAGGGCCTTGGCAGTGGGCCTTGGCAGTGGGCCTCGGCAGTCGGCCACTGCAGTAGCTGAAGCAGTGGGCTGGACAAGGCAGTAGGCCTCGATAGTAAATGAAATCTGAAGGCAGTAAGCCCATCACGGAATAGGAGGTAGTTGTTGTATATTAGGAGTGTATATTGATGTAATATTGTAGTGTAATTATTACCATAATTAGTGTTATACACTTACCATAATTGTATAGTTAGAATTATGGTAGAATAAGGTTTTAGGAATAGATTAGGAATATGATTCTCCTATTTTGTAACTTGTATATATATCTATTCAATCAATGAAAATAATCAAGGGGATTATTTCTTTCTTGGTATCAAGAGACTAGGTCTAAACAAAAGTTTTCTTCTCTCAAACTTTTGCCCCCTTTGGCCGAGACCCCCCCCCCCCTCCCTCGGGTTTTCTCTCCAAAAAAATCTCGTCTTCCGCTCTCAAAAACCTCTCTTAAATTTCTCCTCCTTCTTTGTTCTTACAATATGTCTAAGAACAATTTTCACCCTGCCCTCACGGTCTCCCTATTGTTCTTGAGATGGAAAACGTTCAATATGCAACGTGGGCAGAGTTGTTTAAAATTCACGCTATATCTTATCAAGTTCTTCATCACATCATTCCTCCCGCTAGACCCCTTTCTGCGGAGGATCCTGAGTTATGGATTACACTTGATGCTACTGTTCCTCGGTGGATATACGCCACTATTTCGTTGGATCTTCTACAGACGATTATGGAGCCGGATACCACGGCTATGGCTGCATGGAATAGATTGCGTGACATATTCCAAGACAACCAACATTCACGTGTCGTCACACTCGAGCAGGAATTCTCTCTCGTTCGAATGGACGAATTTCCAAACGTTTCTGCATATTGCAAGAAACTAAAGGAATTGGCGGATCAACTCCGTAATGTTGGCGCCCCAGTAACAAATAATCGTCTAGTTCTACAGTTGGTAGCCGGTCTTTCAGAGGCCTATAATGGTGTTGGAACTCTCCTTCGCCAAAGCAACCCTCTTCCAGACTTTCATCAAGCCCGCTCTATGCTTAGGTTGGAAGAAGCAGGTTTGGCTAAAAAGGCGGCTACCGGAGCAAGCCCAATTGTCATGGTGGCGTCCTCCCCTAGTTCTTCAGGTTTTTGTGAATAATTCGGGCCAAAACCATAATAATGGTGGCGGCAAGAATAATCGCAAAAATAATAACAAAAATCGTGGGGGCAAACGCGGCGGTACAGGTGGCGGTTCCGGTGGTCAACAAATAGGCGGTGGGTCCCAGCCAGGGTACAGTGGCCCACCACCGCCATGGGCCCAGCAGTGGGGCCAATGGCAGTGGAACCCGTACCATCCAAAGCAGCCAACATCAGTTTCCATCGGCCTGGTCGCCAACGACCCAGGCCCGCCAATAGAAGGCGCCCATCGCCGATGGCCCAACAACAAGACTCTCCAAAGACTCTACGGCCCAGCAGCATCACGGAATGGAGTCCTTGGGCCCCATCCTCCGCAAGCCCATCATGCAGCAGGACCCACTCAGACTGATATCGAGGCTGCGATGCACACGTTGGGGTTGACTCAACCGAACCCAAATTGGTACATGGACACCGGGGCCACTACTCACATGACTTTCGAATCAAGTACTCTCTCATCTTATTCCAATTTGAGCACCCCTCTGGGGATAATTATTGGTAATGGCAGTTCTATTCCAATTCTAGGGTATGGTCAGAAAACGTTGTCTCCCCCCAATCTACCACTCCTCTTGAAAAATACTTTACATGCTCCTAAATTGATTAAAAATTTAGTGTCTGTCCGAAAGTTCACAAATGACAATTCTGTTTCTGTTGAATTTAATCCTTTCGATTTCTCTGTGAAGGATTTCAAGACGGGGAATCATCTCATGAGGTGTGATAGTAGGGGGGATCTGTATCCTATCATGCCCGGTTTCAGTCCATCGAGTCCAGCCTTGCCGTCAACTTTGCAGCGCCATTTCTCCTTCCATGTGGCATGCTCGTCTGGGTCATCCGGGATCTTCTATTTTATCAGCTTTAGATAAAATAACTTTATTTCTTGTAAGGGTACGAGTCGTACTCCAATTTGTCAGTCTTGTTCATTAGGAAAAATTGTTAAGTTGCCATTTGTAGACTCCAATTCTCATATGTCTATGCCATTTGTCATTATTCATAGCGACTTATGGACATCTCCTGTTCTTAGTTCAATGGGTCATCGATATTATGTTCTCTTTTTAGATGATTATTCTAGATTTTTGTGGACGTTTCCAATTGCAAATAAATCACAAGTGTTTTCCGTCTTCATCAAATTTAGAGCGTTCATACGTACTCAATTCGAAAGAGAAATAAAAAATATTCAGTGTGATAATGGGAAAGAGTATGACAATAGGGAGTTTCGGAAATTTTGTGCTACTAATGGGATAAATTTTCGTTTTTCATGTCCTCATACATCTTCACAAAATGGGAAAGCCGAACGCAAAATTCATTCCATAAATAACATTGTTCGAACTCTCTTAATACATGCCTCCATACCTCCATATTTTTGGCATCATGCTCTACAAATGGCCACATATCTTCTTAACATAATTCCTTCTAAAGGTCTGACATATTCTTCCCCCCTAAAAATACTATATAATAAGAACCCGTCTTATTCTCATCTTCGGATTTTTGGGTGTTTGTGTTATCCGTTATTCCCATCCACCACAATTAACAAACTTCAGGCTCGGTCTACCCCGTGTGTGTTTTTGGGTTATCCATCAAATCATCGTGGTTATAAGTGTTTTGATTTATCCTCCAAGAAAATCATAATCAATCGCCATGTCATTTTTGATGAAACTCAATTCTCATTTACGAAAGTTCATACTCCCGAACCTAAGTCATATAATTTATTGGATGACCAAATATCCCCGTATATTATTCGGAATTTTTCGGACATCTCCGCATCTAAAATCCTCCAATGGCCCATCGCCTACCGGACCAACAAGATCGCCACACTCACGTAATCCACCATCGAATAGTTCCAAAGAATCGGGCTCGCCACCACCTCGAACCGCCTGCAGAATCCGAGTCCACTTTTACCGCTTTGGGCCAAGATGCCCACCGTCACGCCACCCGTCCCGAGCCCAGAAAATTCCCAAAATTCCATCAATTCTTCCTCGAGTCATAGACTGGTCACTCGTAGTCAGCGGGTTATTTTTACACCTAAAAGACATTTTAATTTACATTCTGGTGTCTCTAAATCCCCCTTGCCCCGCAATCCTGTGTCCGCATTAAATAACCCTAATTGGAAAATTGCTATGACTGATGAATATAATGCTCTTATTGATAATAAGACGTGGGAGTTGGTGTCCCGTCCATATGGTATTAATATTATCAGGTCTATGTGGATTTTTGCTCATAAGGAGAATTCAGATGGGTCCTTTGCTCGACATAAGGCGCGACTTGTTGGTGATGGTAAGACTCAGCAGGTTGGAATTGATTGTGGTGAGACGTTTAGTCCGGTGGTCAAACCGGCTACCATTCGCACTGTGCTTAGCTTGGCTCTTTCAAAGACTTGGCCAATTCATCAGTTGGATGTCAAAAATGCTTTTTTACATGGTGACCTCAAGGAAACAGTCTATATGCATCAGCCGTTGGGTTTCAGGGATCCCAACAGCCCTAATCATGTCTGTTTATTGAAGAAATCATTATATGGGCTTAAGCAGTCTCCACGGGCCTGGTATACACGATTTGCTGACTTTGTTTCGACTATTGGGTTCACTCACAGCAGGTCAGATAATTCCTTGTTCATCTACCGCCGTAGTTCGTCATTGTCCTATATTCTGTTGTATGTGGATGATACCATCTTGACAGCCTCTTCCGATGCTTTGCGTCAGTCTATCATGACCATGCTCAGCTCTGAGTTTGCTATGAAAGACTTAGGGCTTTTGAGTTATTTTTTGGGGATTGCCGTCAAGCGTCATTCAGGTGGGTTGTTTCTGTCTCAACGGAAGTATGCCGCTGAGATCATCGAGAGGGCTGGGATGTCATCCTGTAAGTCCACTTCTACGTCAGTTGATGCAAACCCAAAGCTAAGTGCCGCCGCAAGTGCACCATACGAGGACCCGACCCGCTATCGCAGTCTTGCAGGGGCCCTTCAGTATCTTACCTTTATCAGACCGGATATTACATATGCGGTTCAGCAGGTGCGTTTATTCATGCATGATCCCAGAGTTAAGCACATGAATGCAATCAAACACATCATTCAGTATATTCAGGGGACACTGGACTATGGGTTGCACTTGTATCCTTCATCTACATCCACACTTGTCTCTTACACGGATGCTGATTGGGGTGGTTGTCCCGACACCAGACGGTCGACTTCTGGCTACTGTATGTTCCTTGGCAACAACTTAATCTCCTGGTCGGCAAAGCGTCAGGCAACTCTATCACGCTCAAGTGCAGAGGCAAAATATCGAGGGGTAGCGAATGTGGTCTCCGAATCATGTTGGCTACGTAATTTGCTTTTGGAGCTTCATTGTCCCATTCAGAAGGCAACCTTGGTATATTGCGATAACATTAGTGCCATCTACCTTTCAGGTAACCCCGTTCAACACCAACGCACCAAGCATATCGAAATGGACATTCACTTTGTTCGTGAAAAGGTTGCAAAGGGTCAAGTTCGCGTATGCCATGTCCCGTCTCGTTATCAAATTGCAGACATCTTTACAAAGGGTCTACCAGCAGTTCTCTTTGAAGATTTTAGGGGGCAGTCTCGGCGTTCAAAACCGCCGCTATGATCATGCGGGTGTGTTAAACAGAGCAATATACATGCGATATACACTAAATATACAGCAGTGTATATCACATATATATCACTAGTAAAGCAGTGGACTGGGCAGCAAGGGCCTTGGCAAATGCCTCGGCAATGGCCATCGCAAAGAGTCAAGCAAAGGGATCGACAAGGCAAGAGGCCTCGACAAGAATGAAATCTGAAGGCAGTAAGCCCATCACGGAATAAGAGGTAGTTGTTGTATATTAGGAGTGTATATTGATGTAATATTGTAGTGTAATTATTACCATAATTAGTGTTTATACACTTACCATAATTGTATAGTTAGAATTATGGTAGAATAAGGTTTTAAGAATAGATTAGGAATAAGATTCTCCTATTTTGTAACTTGTATATATATCTATTCAATCAATGAAAATAATCAAGGGGATTATTTCTTTCACAACTAACACAAATGCAAAACTAAAATAATTACCTTGTTTCGAGGTACATGATTATTTGTTGATAACCTGTTTGAAATCTCAGATGTTGACATAAGTAATTAAAGGACGATGTAAGGTATACTTCCCACGCAGATAAGTGCATGTCGAGTTACAACATATGCTAAAACATAGTAGATTAGCACTCTAATTACTAACACAGTAAATTTCATATAAATGCTTCGCCGCTTAAAGTGGTGAAGCAAGGTGAGGCGAGGGCATCGCTTCATGAGTGACGCCATGCGCTTCAAAAAGTGACGCTCAAAGTGTCCCTATGAGAAACGGTTGATTCTTTGAACCTCAACTTTGAAGAGCCGGATTAATATGGGCATTATTGTAAATTGAATATCAAAATTAGATTAGTATAGTACTATACTTTCATATATGAGTGACATTTTTTAATTTCCGTAAATACTGCGATTCATTTCTCACTTTTTCAAGCCACATTGACCTTATCTCTTCTTTGCGCTTTTAGAAACACTGCAATGCACCAAATGACTACTTATATTGTACTAGTGCAAGATTTTTTTCTCTTTTCTGCCATAACCAAAACCTTGCAACTTCATCTATCACCAGCAAATGCCATTACCAACATCTACTCTACTTGTGTGTGTCTATCCATTTAGCAATTAAAATGAGAAAAAAAAAAGTCTATCAAGTGTCAATAGATTCAATTCTTGGTCACGAAGCTGTGTGCAATACAGTAGCAGAAGCTAAGATGCTTTTTTTGTTTGTTGTTATTTCAGCCTCTTATGTGAGTTAATGTTTTCCTTTAACTTCCTCCAATCTAATTATTTTCATCTCTATATCTTGATATATAATTAGATAAATTGATGCTCAACTCACAGGTTGAGGTAGCACTCTAATCAAACAGAAACAGTGTAAGACCATCTAAAACCTAAAGTACCATGATCACATCTAGACTGAGACTCATTTTAACTCTTTCTTAATCTAGTCTAGAAATAAAAGGGAGTAGAGGTCATATTGATTAACTAATACTACCTCATTAAGTACTCGATTTAAACTTATTAGGATCGTTCAAGAACTTCAGGCTTCATGCTTGAGAAAAGGAGTGAACCCGAATACTAATTTAGGAATAAAACTAACCTCTTAAACTCAACTTATTATAGAGCCAGGACTTAAGAAATACTCAGGTCTTAACTGCTTGAACCTCAAGACTACAGTTTTAAAAAGAAATTAACTGCGTTAAGATTTACAAAATGAGCCTAGGGTCCTTCGGAAATAGTCTCTCTGTCTCTCAAAGTAGAGGTAAGGTCTGCGTACATTCTATCCAGACCCGACTGTGTGAGATTACACAGGATATGTTGTTGTTGTTATTGTAAGTTTAAAAAATAGGATTAGAGAAAGAAATCTAGAGAATCTAGGGACTCGCAACAAGAACTTAGACATACATCATCAAGCTCATATTTTGATAGCTTAGTTTAATTTAACAAGTGAACTTGAGTATGTATTTGTGTAAGAAGATTCATTACTACAGTCATGTTTTTAAGAAAATAAACTGAGATCCTAATAACATGGTTTCTAAACACATTCTTATCATAACATTGCACCCTCATATCTGTTTATTAGACACACCAACAGAAAAACCATAAAAATATTTTACACCAAAGTCTCAAAATCAGAATCTAATCCAAATTTTATTAGCTAAGGTAGTTTTCCATAATTACAGGCCACACGCTTTGTGTTAACGAGAATCTGTCAAAAATAAAGGATAAATAAAAGGGTGAACCTGTTGAGAACTCTTCCCAAAGTGACAAAGGGGATTCACATAGACAAAAATGATGATCTTCAAATAGCTTCTTCAAGAAGGCTTATGTTTTTATAGCAAAAAAATGATGGGGAAGCTTCTTCAAGAAGTTTAAGCTTAGCGGAGTTTCGAAAAAGGTGCATTTCAAAAAAAGGGAGAATGCAAGCTTATCGTCACTTCACAATTTCTTCCATCAGAGGTGCTCTTTTATACTCTCTTTGACCTTAATTTATGTGTCACATCTTCAAAATATATTTCTGATTTGATTTGATTCGAAATCTAAGAAAATAAAAAGAGATTTTGAATTTTGTGATCTTAAATTTAAATATATAAAGAATATATCAAAATGTCTTTTAATCTTATGATCTTACACATGTGAGGTAGAAAGTTGAAATTAAAGAGTTGCAAAAATAAAATAAAAAATTAAAGCATACCAAAAAGGAAGGTAAGACAAATATTTTGAAATGAAGGAAGTAATTTTGATCTAAATACAAAAATCAAATCTTTAAGTTTTTAAAATAAAAAATTATATATTTAAAAAGTACTATAAATTATACTTCTAAATAAATAACTTAAAATATTTAAAAGATATATAAAATAAATAGGATCAAAAGGACTTATGTGACTTTTGAACATCGCAACACTAAGGGTCTGTTTGGAAAGCCACCTGTTAATTGAAATTAGTGTAATACTAGGGTAGTAATTAGACAGCTTAGTAATTACACGTATAATAATTACGATGACATGTTTGTTTGTCATAAGATAATTATATTACAATTATAAGGGTACTGTTTGGTTGCACAATTGTATTTACACAGTTAGATAGTTTAAATTTTTAAAAATAAAAGTTAATTATAAAAAAAAACGTTAAATGTTGACAAATATATGTTCATATAAGAAATATTATTTAATTTTATATATCGTTATGTATTCAAGATACATATTATTTCGAAAATATAGAACTAAATAATTATAAATTTGTAACTAGTATTATAAAAAAAGTAGATAAATATAAGTAAATAATACTTTAATTGAATCAATTAATAATAACTTCCTACGGAGCACACTTTTTGCAATTACATCACATACAATATGTTTGACAAAAAAAATGTGCAACCATAACTTCATAATATTGTTTAAATGTTAAAAGTAATCTATCAATTCTAACATCACTCAATATAAATTAAATTTGCATATAACCTCATTCAATAACTCAACTTTATTGACATCACTAGCTCATTATAAGTCAAGTGCGTCCTTTCTAAGATTAGAAGGTGTAACTTTGTTTAAGAAAATTAAAATAATAACATAGCTAGCTAGATCCCTTAATTACCAAAAAAAATAACATAGTTAGCTGAAATGAAAAAAAAAGTTAGCATAGCTAAGTGAAATTAAATAATAAAGAAAAATAATCAGAAAGAAGCACAATATGAGAAAATTATGTAGAAGAACGTGAAGTAAATGTTGGAAAAATGAGAAATAAAAGATGATAATGTAAAAAGAATAATATTTGAAAAAATAATAATTAAAATGAAAATAAAAAATAAATTAACAAGAAAAAAAAGTATAGCAATAAAAAAAAAAGAGTTTCAGAAAATAATCTCGTAATTACCTGCAATTCTCAGCCCCTCTCCTCCCGTCCTTGAAAGTTGGAGAGTGTAATTATACCCTCAATTAAATTCAATTACATGATGACCAAGTAATTATCTGATCAGATAAACATATCAAAATTGTGTAGTTATCTAATTACCCCAAATTCAATTACAAGAGTGGCTTCCAAACATGCCTTAATTGAGACGGAGGGAGTAGATAATTTTGTTTCTGAATTCTTAACAGTGCATGTGTGATATGTACTTTTATTATGAGTCTTTCCGTACGACTTGGGCACTTTTTAGTTTATTGACTACTATTTCATCAACATAAAAAGAGTGTCCATTTACGATAGTTTGATAAAGTATATAAAAATAATATTAAATAGAGTATATTAATAATGTTGATTAGTAATGTTGGGATTACTTATGTTTGCATTAGTTTGCTGGTTATTTCTTATACATTGTTTTGGTTTGATGTATTAAAATATTATATAATTTTAAAAAAATCTTGCTTATTTACAAAAATACCATTTACATTCTTTAATTTTGTACACTAATTTTATTGCTTGTAAATTTGCTTAAAGGGCAGTCCGGTGCACTAAGCTTCCGCTATGCACGGGATTCGAAAAAGGGCTGGACCACAAGAGCCTATTGCTTGTAAATTTGCTTGTTTACAAAAAATGTTGGAATTTTTCTTTTTCCCGTTTCGTTTTCATAAACACACGTAAAAGTCTAATAACTGCAATTTTTACCCAAATTTGCTCAATCCATCCAATCCCCCCCGTAGTAAAACCGTATCCAACCTGCTCAGTTAAAATATGGATAAAATAGTTTCAGCTCATATTCAAACTGTAACAAAATGGGTAAATATGGGTTGGAAATAGGTTGAATGCGGGTGATCAGACTATAAAAAACAAGTCACTTGTTACGCTTGTTTTGGACATTGTCGGATTTTTTTTAAGCTAATCGTATTTAAACATTTGAACTGACCAATCCAATATCTCAAGCAACTCACATTGCCTTGGACATTGTTTATTCATTTTACATTTTACATTTTACAGTAGAGACAAAGAGCAAATATACACAATTATGTGGATATTCAGTTAATGCTCAACATTATTCAATTTAATTAAAAAATGAAATAGAGTAATTTACTTACCACCTGGATGTTGTCTAATTATGTACTATAGAATATGTAATTATGAAAAAAATGTTAAGAATGAAAAATCTGAAAATTTGGTTCATTATCAAGTGACTTTTGGGGCAAATGAGTCTTTAACCATGCTTATACATGCATTAAAAGTTCTTATATTACTATTACCATGATTTGTTATGTATTAGTGTTAACACTAAAAAATAATTTAAGTGTTTAGCTGAATTCAGTGACTTCCGAACTATCCCAGAGCCGAATTTACTCCTAGCCCTCGGCTACAAGAACTTCATCGACTACTAAGGCATCTTAGCCGAATTGTCAGTTAGAGGTACGACTGGGACCCACTCAGATGCTGACGCCTCAACGACCAAGTCAAAAGGGTTGTCAGACCCCTATAAGAGATAACGGATAACGACAGCTAAAAGAAAGGGTCATTATCCCAACAAGAGGAGTAGAGGGTGAGAAAATCGGCACCACCTCCCCCATAGACGGCCATTGAACTTAGTGAGTTACTTGATGGTTGATATGGGGGGAGGGGGGAGGGGCGTTTGTACAGTTTTTCCCTTTTTGTACTATAAATATGATTATTCTTTGTGCATAAACACATAATCAATCAAACAAATCAAAAATTATCTATCTTTCTATCATTTACTTTACTCGGTTGTATTCATGTTTCTTACCTCTTAGTTTACTCACAACCACCGTTCTAACGCTTTCTTGAGTAGTTGGGGAACCCATTACTGGAGATTAGAGTTCCGTTTCCAGCCCAAATCGCTTAAGTTAAGGAATCAATTTGTCTCCCCATTTCATCAGCCGATACAACGGCAGATAGCGGAATTGGGGCCGAGAACAAATTTGGCACGCCCAGTGGGATCATAGGTGAATTAATTGCAAAGTTTGATTCTCCAGGTCAGGATCATTCTTAGCGTATGCGCCTAAGGTCCTGTAAGAAAATGAACCTCGAGTCCAGTCCACATCCTAAACAAAATCCTCCCAGAAGGAACAACGAACGACCATCCTTCTCGGGTATGCCTACATCGGTAGATACCCCTCCACTTCCTCCATCAACCCAAGCCGTGGGAGAATCTAGCCAATCTAAAGGTCCAACCATAATGACCACGTCTTTTATTAGAAAACAAATCGACTTGGGCATCCACGACATTATGTACCAAGTTTCTAAACAGTTGGTTGACATTGTGATGCCAATGGTACATAATGAAGTTCAGCAAGCGAGGGAGATGGAAACTAACCGAATGCACCTATGAGAATGTTCAACTAGTTCTGCCATCCCTCTAGCGAGTGGTGCTGTTTAGCATGAGACCGTGACTCCCGGTGTTGTTCCTCAACTGCATGTGCATCAACCAGTGTCCACTCAGGCACAGCCGATAGCACACCTAGGAACACAAGCCCAATCGCCTGGCAACCAGCACGCTGCATGGTCGTCGCCGAACCTTGGGGGTCAAAATGTGCCACTTGACTAAGCGAGTCTACAGTATGAGCAGATCAACATGGCTCGGAGACCAGTTCAGTCTCCAAGACACTTTGGATTACCGCCTGTTATGTTGTACGTTTCTATGAATCGCTATACGATGCAGGCGAACAATGTTGGCCAGCCGAATTGGCAGCCGATGGTCCCTGTCTATGACTTAGCTCGGCTATCTGGTGATGTTGTTTACATCAGAATACCATTCCAACAGTCATTGCTAGTACCCAATCCATACCTTCCAGGAAGCGTAAACTTTCTAAGAACGACCGACGTCCGATGAGAGCAGCCATTGAACACCGTTCCACCTTATTCTCAGACTCTGTTAGTAGTTCCAGGAGCTCAGGTTGCAGGCTTTGGTGGCCATACCCAACAACAACCATGGGGCATTACCCCACCTATTGGTAATGGCCATCAGACCACCTACAACCTTCAAAACTCTGTCCAACAAAGTGCAGAATAGAGGCCGCCAGTGTAGAACGCTTACCAGCTGAATCCGATCGAAAATTGGCAGGGGGCGTCACAGCTGATAAACTCGGAGATTATTGCTAATACCATGCAGAGGTACTTTGGCATCCAATTGAAACCTTTGGACATGCATTTTTACAAGAAGCCCTACCCCGATTGGATAGACCAGATATCACCTTTGTCGAGGGGCTTCAAAACACCGGAGGTTACCATTTTCTTTGGCGACGATGACAAATCCACTATCGAGCACATCGGTAGATTTACTACCCAATGCGGCAAAGCTGTCCAGAATGAGTATCACAAGTTGTAGCTATTCCCTCTCTCTCTAATGGGAACAACCTTTGCATGGTACTCCTCTTTGGCTCCTGATTCCGTGCAGAGCTGGGCTGACATGGAAGGTTGCTTCCATGATAGGTTCTATTGGCCCCAACCTCAGGTTACCGTGACTGATCTAATGAACCTCAAATAGTAGGTCGATGAATCGGCTGCTGATTTTATCGAGAGGTTCAGAAAGAAGGTTGGAAAATACACCGTACACTTCTCCAAATCTGAGTGTGCCCACATGATAATCAATAACATACACCCTCAGTTAAAGGAGAAGTTGGAGGGACAATCCTGCTCTAACCTAAGCCAGTTAGCCGAGATGGCTAGCCAAATAGAGCAGTATGTCCAGGAGGAGGAGCGGAGAATAGCCAGCAGAAATCGAGGCTCCCACTTGGTATTCATCATTGAAGAGGATAAGTCCGACTCAGAGTGAGTCGATTGCACGGCATACACAATGGTGGCCGAGATTGTTAGTGGTAAGATTTACTCTTACCCAGCCTTAAAATTCGTCAAAGGCAAGGAGACGAGTTCATCCGATGACAAGATCAGTTACTCATTTGATATCACAAAGGCAGATCTGATATTTAATCATCTGCTCAAAGATAAGCAGATTCGGTTGCTTGATGGTCATAGGATTCCTCCTGCTGAGGAACTCAAAGATAAGAAGTACTGTAAGAGGCATAATTCATATCGTCACTCTACTTCTAATTACATGATCTTCAGAAAGGCGATCCAAAAAGGCATCAAGGATGAGAGGTTCAAACTAGTCGACAAGAGTATGGCTGAAATGGCCATTGATACCGACCCATTTCCCACGGTACCAATATCTATGATATTTTTTTCTAAGACCGATGAGTCAAGGGACACCAAAAGGAAACAGCCGATGAAAAGGGTGTAGGTCCCAAAGAAATCTACCGAAGGGGAGAAGATCATAAGGACTTATGTGTTCAATCAGTGAGGCAGCCTACATGACATTCGTGATGACAGGCAGCCGGCTAGGATCAATTTTCATGACCGCCCTAAATATTCGAGGGACTTTGAATGAGAGCTTCA
Organism: Anisodus acutangulus; assembly: GCA_029783415.1. NCBI lineage: Eukaryota > Viridiplantae > Streptophyta > Magnoliopsida > Solanales > Solanaceae > Anisodus > Anisodus acutangulus. Next base: position 11,311,909 of record CM056511.1, on the reverse strand, counting down.
TGAACAAACCATGAGGTTCAGAAGGATCCCTATCGATGTCAGGCATAGGCCTGGGGGGCAAGTACGAATGCCAACCAATCGGCAGTCGAGCATGCCTCGAATAGATGAAGAACCACTCCCTAAAACCAAACAGAGGGTGGTCGAGTTTAACGTGAACGAGAGTGTTTCGTCCTTACGTATCATAGCAAGAAATGAGGACCAGATGAGACCCTAGAGAATGATTAAACCAGCCGCCAATACAGAAGAGAGGAAGTGGTTTATCAATCAGGCTCTCGAAAAGAGAGAGGCACCACCGAGAGTCGCATCCAGGACTTAGAAAAAAATGATGCAACGTGCCAAGGCCTTGCGTAAGATGCAACAGACATTGCATCTAATTTCCAACACCAAGGCATCCAAAAATCAAGAAATTCCTGAGTCTGCCGTTGCCGAGGCTATCGAGTGAGCATTCGACTCAGTTGTTTTATGGGCAATGTCGCCTGAAGGAGAAGAGTTGGGTTAACTAGAGCTAGATGAACAACATACCGACAATCCGATAGAGGAACCCCGGTAAGAGAATATGGCCCCAGATGGACCTCTAACCGAGGAAATCCCACAGATCGTGCAGATGATTCAGTCAGAAGATTCCCAATCGATCCCTATTTGTCTCCAAGAGATGGAAAATATGAGCTCCTGGTCAGCCGAATTGAATAAAGGAAGAGACTCCATCCTTGATTTTTTTATCTAGGACCTGGTTGATGAGATGTGGCAGACATTGAAATGGTCAGCCTAATCCCATGTGAGTTCCGGGCCAGCCGCTCCACGCTGGATAACCTAGAAGGTGATGTTTGCATAGAAAATGCAGAATGCGCAACAATAGCCAATACCATGGCCGTGAACGCTTTGAGCACTGCGTTTGGTGCACCTATAGAAGAGATGGTTAAATACCTCAAGCCCCTCTATGTGAAGGCGTACATCAACGACAAAACTATTAGCCGAGTGTTCGTCAATAATGGGGTTGTACTGAAGGTGATGTAGCTGCTTACTTTGAAAAGCCTCAGCAAAACCAGAGATGATCTCATCCCAACTAACATGAAAATGGCTAGCTTTATGGGAGAGGCTTCCGAAGCATTGGGTATTCTAGTAGCAGAAATCACTGTAAGTCCTAAGATGGTCAGGTCTGCCTTCTTTGTAATAAATGGCAAACCGTCCTATACCATTCTGTTAGGCCGAGACTGGATACACACCAGTCGATGCCTTCCTTCTACCATGCATCAAATCTCATCTTTTGGAAATGAGACAAGATAGAAATCATCATAGCAGATGATAACCGTTCCAACCAGGGGTTCAGAACATAGAGGTTGTCACCTTATGTGGCTCTTATAGCCATCACGAAGCAATATGAAGAAGGATCTTGGAAATCCTATAATCTTACCTCGCGAGGGTTTGAAATAAAACAATTAGCCGAACCATGGCTTACCTTGGAGGATTTAAATGGTTGAAGAAATTCAAATCATACGTGACCTGTGGCATCGGCTGACCGCCCTAAGCTTAGAGGCAAGGATAGCAGAGGCATCTCAGATGGGGAACCACGACGTCAAATCAACGCTTGCAACTGACGAAGTTGAGCTGCCGATGGAACTTGAATCGCCCATAAGAAGGACCATGCATAACTTTGAGTCTCAGGATCCTTTGGAAGACATCAACTTGGGAACTGAAGAAATCCCTCGGCTAACACATGTTAGTGGTCTGCTGAAGGAAGAAGATAAACAAGGCATAATGGCCCTTCTACTGCAGTATAAAGACTGTTTCGCATGGGATTATCATGAGATGCCTGGTTTGGCACGTTCTTTGGTAGAACACAGATTGCCAATCAAGGAGGGTTTCAAGCCCTAAAAATAGCCGCCCAGAAGGTATCACCCTCAGCTGATACCTCAAATCAAAGACTGGATCGAACGACTGCTGAAAGTCGGCTTTATCAAAATTGCTAAGTATGTGGATTGGTTGGCAAACGTCGTACCAGTCAAGAAGAAGAATGACAAGGTTCGGGTATGTATTGATTACATGAACCTAAATCTAGCCACTCCTTAAGATGAGTACGTCATGCCGATAGCCGACATGCTAGTCGACTCAGCAGCCGCTAATGGTGTATTGACCTTCATGGATGGATACTCTGGTTATAATCAGATATCGGTAGCCGAGGACTACATTCACAAAACCGCCTTCAGATGCCCAGGAGCGTTGGGCATTTACGAGTGGATAGTCATTCCGTTTGGTATGAAGAACGCTGGTGCCACTTATCAAAGGGTTATGAACACCATCTTCTATGACTTGATCGGCAAAACTATGGATGTTTACATCGATGATGTATTAGTGAAGTCTAAGAACTTCAAGGATCATTTAGCCGATGTTGAGCAGGCATTAAAAAGAATAAGGATTCATAATATCAAAATGAATCCAGCCAAATGCATGTTCGGAGTATCGGCTGACAACGTTTTTGGCTTTTTGGTACACAAGAAAGGCATCGAGATAGACTGTAACAAAGCCAAGGCAGTAATATGATCCGCACCACATAAGACAAAGAAATCAATTGCTTAAGGAGGTTTATACTAACTCGGCTGGCAAAATGAAGGCTTTCTCACCTTTGCTCAGACTTAAAGACTCAGAAGAGCAAGTATGGGGTCCGGAATAGCAAGAGGCCTTTGATCAAATTAAGAAGGCCCCGTGCTGGGGAAGCCGTTGAAATTGTATATTTTAGTTGCTTGCTAGCACAAGAGGATGATGATGGAACTGAAAGAGCGGTTTATTATCTTAGCTGAATGCTCAACGACGCCAAAACTAGATATACTCCTTTGGAGAAGCTTTGTCTGTCTTTGTTCTATGCTTGCACAAAACTCGAGTATTATCTAATGCCTCACATTATATACATTTTTTGCAAAGTCGATATCATCCGATACTTATTGAACAAACCTATTTTGCAAGGACGACTAATGAAGTAGGCAATCAAGCTCACTGTATTTTCTCTCGAGTATAAGCCACTCAGGGCCGTCAAAGGCCAGGCGATAGCCGATTTATTGACGGACCACCCATGTGTAGATGTGGAGGACCCATGTGCCCCTTCTACCGCATATATGGACGTCGTCCCTTGGTCATTGACTTTTGATAGGTCAAAAACCCAGAAAAGAGTCGGAGTCGGGATAATGATAACCGATCCTAGAGATGAAACATGAAGGTTCTCTTATCGGCTAGATTCTAACTTGACAAATAATCAAGTCGAGTATGATGCTCTCATCATAGGACTCAAACTCCTAGTCACTATGAAAGCAAAATACATCAATATTAGTGGAGACTCTCAGTTGGTTATCAAACAGCTAGCCAGGGAATATGACTGCAAATATCCGAATTTGTTGGCCCGTTACGAAATGTCTAGGAGGTTACTTAGTAGATTCACATCATCTACACTAAGTCATATTCCCAGAGGCATGAATATTGAGGCTAACGACTTAACGCAATAAGCTTCTGGCTTTAGAAAGTCTCTACTCACTTTAGAGTATGACGAACTGCAAGTCGAAGTGTTAGCCGTTGATCAAATCGACTCATGGAGGCAGTTACTAATTGACTACCTAAAAGACCCCTCAAGTTGGAAAGACCTTAAGGTCAAAAGAAGAGCCTTGAAATATGTGCTCATTGACGATGACCTGTATAAAATGAGCATGAATAGGGTACTACTCAAGTACATTGCCAAAGAAGAGGCCTTGAGGGTCATATGAGAGGTCCATGAAGGAGTGTGTGGATCACACAGAGCGGGGCAATCGATGAAGCGGCTGATCTACCGCCACGACTATTATTGGCTTACCATCACAACTGACTGCTTCCAGTATGCAAAATGATGCGAAGAGTGTCAGAGACATGGACCAATCCAACGGGTACCAGCCAAGTTTCTGCACCCAGTCGTAAAACCTTGGCCCTTTAGAGGATGGGCTATGGACCTCATCGGCAATATTCACCCACAATCGGCTAAAGGCCACAATTTCATTATTGTGGCTACCGACTACTTCACTAAATGGGTGGAGGCTCAACCGATGAAAATGGTTCATCAGATAGATGTCATTCAGTTTATCCAACACCAGATCATATATAGATATGGTATCCTTAAGACAATTACAACTGATTAAGGGACGGTGTTCACTGGTTCTAAATGGGCAGCTGTTACTGAGAAATTTGGGATTAAAATGATCACATCTTCGCCTTATTACGCACATGCGAATGGGAAAGCCAAGACAACCAACAAACTTATTGTGGACACAATTAGTAAGAATGTGGAGGATAAACCAGGAATGTGGCATATCACTCTGGATGAGGCCGTTTGGGCGATCAGGAATTCTAAATCTACAGCTACCGGGACGACACCTTATCGACTAATCTATGGCCAAGATGCAGTGTTGCCATTGGAAATTAATGTTAAATCATTATGGGTGGCCAAGTAGAACTCTATAAGTTTAGAGGAGCATCAACAGGCCATGGTAATGGAGTTAGACCAGCTAGATAAAGATCGATTGATGGCCTTAGAGAAAATCGAAGCCGGTAAACGTAAAATGGCTAAAGCATATAACAAACATGTTTAGCCTAAGAGGTTTACCGAAGGAGACTTAGTTTGGAAAACCGTGTTACCGATTGGGATAAAAGATCATAAATTTGGCAAATGGTCATCAAATTGGGAAGGGCTTTTCGTAGTAAGACAATGGATTGCTGATAACACATATCGACTAATAAACATGCATGATGAAGAAATGAACAGGAATGTAAACGAAAAGTATCTAAAAAAGTACTATCCTTCAATTTGGGGCATGCATGAATAAACTACAGCCACAGACCGGCTGCCTGGTCACACAAAATAAGCTAATTCCCTTCGACGGGAGATGTATGGCTAAATGACAGCCACAGACTGACTGTCTGGTCACAAAATATAAGGCCACTTCTTTCACACGCCTGTGTCGTAAGGTTGGTCGCACTGCTCAGGCGAAGGAACGCCATCCCAAGTGGTCAAGAATAATAGCCTATCAAATCTGCGGGGTTTACTCTAAATTTGCTCAAGAATACCGAGAGCAATGCTGAAGTTAAAGGGTGGGATATAGATTCCCACATCCAAGTAAACGAAGCACAAAAATAGAGGCGCCGCACATACCCGAGCCCGGCATTACATCAGAAATCAAATCTCGATAGTGCGGCAGCATCAAAAGGACCCAAGTGCCTCCATTCGGCTTCAGTGACCGACTTCACTCGATCCAACCAACCCGAATAGTGAGCGACCTTAGTCAGCCAAGTACGAAGGTTAGCCGAACAGCGGCCGCCGGTGAACCAGTCACAAGTAGAAAGAAAGACATGGTTTATCGGGCTGAGGTACTAAAACAAGAGAGAATCACCTCGTTCCGGTCCACTGTACGGAGTCAGAACCAACTGGTCATCAACCAAGGCCAAGGCAGGGGTCAGGTCACTATCGGCCAGAATGATTTTTCCTGATCTCAGAGATAGAATAGATGAAGCCATGGTTTCCGACTAAGAAAAGAGCCAAAGAGTAGGTGAGAAACCTATGGAGGGGATATTTTTCCTTAAATAACCTTCAGAGGCGCGGCTGAGATTAATTTATCATTTTAAAAGCATGACCAAAAATCATCAGAGCCAATTTGTGGTAATAGATACGCCTTAGTTAAAGGGGAAACACATCTCAAGAAGTAATCATCATTGCATGCACTGGAAATGAGATGATTAAAGTGACATGCGCGGCTGTCAGACTGAAAATGACGGCTACTTTCGGATACATCAACTCAACATTCACACTCGAGTTAATGTAGAGGGCAATTGTTAACACTCAAAAATAATTTAAGTGTTTAGCCGAATTCAGTGACTTCTAAACTATTCCAGAGCCGAATTTACTCCTAGCCCTCGGCTACAAGAACTTCATCGGCTACTAAGACATCTTAGCCGAATTGTCAGTTAAAGGTACGATTGGGACCCACTCAGATGCAGACGTCTCAACGACCAAGTCAAAAGAGTTGCCAGACCCCTATAAGCGATAACGACCAACAACAGCTAAAAGAAAGGGCCATTATCCGAACAAGAGGAGTAGAGGGTGAGAAAATCGGCACCACCTCCCCATAGTCGGCCATTGAACTTAGTGGGTTACTTGATGGCTGACATGGAGGGGGGCACGTTTGTACAATTTTCCCTTTTTTGTACTATAAATAGAATTATTCTTTGTGCATAAACACACAATCAATCAAACAAATCAAAATTTATCTATCTTTCTATCATTTACTTTCCTTTACTTTACTAGGCCGTATTCATATTTCTTACCTCTTAGTTTACTCACAACCACCGTCCTAATGCTTTCTGGAGTAGTTGGGGAACCCATTGCTGGAGATAGAGATGGCAGTGGATCCTGGACCCGGTCCGGATTCGGTGGATCCAAATCCGTTTTATAGGATATGGATCTTTAAAATTTGGACCCGACGGATCCGGATCGGACCCGGATCAGTTTCTGGACGGATCGGATCTGGATCTGAATCTTGTATTTGAGATCCGTATCCGGTCCAGATCCGACCCGTGGATCCGTTTTTTATTAAATATATTCATAACCTAGAATGTAATTTTATAAGTATTTTTTTAAAATTACTAAGCACATCCTTGCAAGTTTAATTCTCAAAACAAGTTTATTTTGTCCTCGCATTAACAAAAACTAAAAAATAAAGAGGTAACTTCGATAATAAAATTAATGTTATATTAGTGAATGACTAACATCTACATAGACAAGTAGTTAAGATTATATTCACTTCATTTGTGAAGATTCCAAGCACATGCAAGTTCTGCATTGTGAAAATACTAGTCAGCATTTTCCACAACTATTGTCATTGTCCAACATTTTCAATTAATAGCTCACAATCAAAACGACAACGAATAAAATATCTCATATGAACATTTCAAAATTGAAACACAGTAAACTGTTAGCTAAGTAAAAATCGTTTGTCAGTTCAAAAAAAAATTCTTAGCAAGACAATTTTTTTTACATGTGGATCCAGATCCGATCCGTGGACCCGGTGGATCCGATGGATCCGAATTTGGATCTGATATTTATGGACCCGATGGATCTGGATCCCGGTATGAAAAATGGATCTGGATCTAGTAGGATCCGGTCCAGATCCGATCTGTTGCCATCCCTAGCTGGAGATTAGTGTTCCGTTTTCAGCCAAAATCGCTTAAGTTAAGGAATCAATTTGTCTCCCGATTTCATCAGCCGATACAACGGTAGATAGAGGAATTGGGGCCGAGAACAATTAGTAATGCATAGGATAATACTAAAGAAGGTGTATAACTAATACTTGCGTTAGTTATACATGGATTGAAAAAGTGTATCAAATAAGGTATTACTAATACACAAAGTTAATGCATGCATTAATTTTTCTAATACCTTCTACCAAATGCCTTAAGAAAATATTAACTCTTAGACAAAATAAGTAATTCGATTAAAATGCTCCCAATTAAAGAGATATTGGAATTTGATCATGTAACACTTAATAATGCAAATTTATAAAACAAGATTAATTATTTTTTAATTTGGTACGTAGACATTTTTTTTTATTCTGAGGGAGTATTAGTTTGATCAATTTTCAGGGTTAAAGCGAAGTAGATAACTAAATATTACTCTCCGCCCCAATCTTCACTTTTCGTTTTGCCAATATATTTGGACGAAGGGAGTAAAATTCAATATCAAAAGCAAATGATAAATACTACTAGTACAGTGGATGTTTAAAGTTTTCCATTTTAAGATATTACTGATTAAAAAGAAGATATACTTCAAGGTGTTAGTCAAAGTTGAGTTAATTATTAGTCAACTCTGAAACAAAAAGAGCTTGGGAGGAGGGAGTAAACTAAACTCTGTTTTTGCTACTATTTGCTTTGCCCTTCAATTTATAAAGTTTGGAAGATGGTGCTCCAAGGAGGGAATATAATTTTTCTTTTTTGGGATATGGAAAGGGAAAATTGGGGAGAGAATTATAAGGTGGGGAATCGAAACCTCACCAATAAAGTAAAAATTTAGGTAATCAATCAACTTAGCTACTGAGATTTTTCAAAGGGAATATAATTGACATTGATATATATTTTTTCTATAATGGTGGTGTCTGAGTAAGCTTGAATACACCACGACAAAATCACCTAACTTTTTTGTCTTTCTACTAAAATTTGAGCCTTGATTTTTTGTTTTTATGATTTTGACTTGCTTCATTGACTAGGTCTCACCGAGGGTGCTACAAATGTAACATTTTACTCTAGCCTTTATGTAGTTTGTACAAATTAAATTGTTATTGTTTCATGGGCATCATGGCAATTTACATGTAAAATTCTAAACTATATGGCCCTTCTTGCAGTCATAAAGCACCTATTACAGATTATGAAGCTGAGAACTTTTTGAAGGATTATTACATTCCTGATTATATACTTCTACCAGAAAGAGAGATACAGAATAGCTACGACTATTGACATACTGTACTCTTCTTAACAAAAATCAGGTGAACTTCTGCTATATTCGTATATAACCGTATTTAACTAACTATGGAGTAAAAATGTTTATTCAATTTATATATGCTATACTATAAACTATTGGAAAGTTGTGTAGAAATGGAACCGTGTCAAATATTTTGAAACGTTTCAAAATGAAAAGCGCGTCTGACGAAGTATTTCATTTTCCTTGTTCATCTACCGTCATGGTTCATCCTTGGCCTACATTCTGTTATATGTGGATGATATCATTTTGATTGCCTCTTCCGATGCATTCCGCCAGTCTATCATGTCCATGTTCAGCTCTGAGTTTGCTATGAAAGACTTAGGGCCCTTGAGTTACTTTTTGGGGATTGCCGTCAAGCGTCATTCAGATGGTTTATTTTTGTCTCAAAGAAAGTATGCGGCTGAGATCATCGAGAGGGATGAGATGTCATCATGTAAGTCCACTTCCACTCCAGTTGATGCAAAACCCAAGCTTAGTGCCGCGACAGGTGCACCATACGAGGACCTGACGCGCTATCGCAGTCTTGCAGGGGCCCTCAAGTATCTTACCTTTACCATACCAGATATTACGTATGTTGTTCAGTAGGTGTGTTTATTCATGCATGATCCCAGAGTTGAGCACATGAATGCAGTCAAACGCATCATTCGGTATATTCAGGGGACACTGGACTATTGTTTGCACTTGTATCCTTCATCTACATCCACACTTGTCTCGTACACAGATGCTGATTGGAGTGGTTGTCCCGACACCAGACGGTCATTGTCTGGCTACTGTATGTTCCTTGGCAACTACTTGGTCTCCTGGTCGGCAAAGCGTCAGGCAACTCTATCACGCTCAAGTGTAGAGGCCGAATATCGAGGGGCAGCGAATGTGGTCTCCGAATCATGTTGGCTACATAATTTGCTTTTGGAGCTTCATTGTCCCATTCAGAAGGCAACCTTGGTATATTGCGATAACATTAGTGCCATCTACCTTTCAGGTAACCCGATTAAGCACCAACGCACTAAGCATACGAAATGGACATTCACTTTGTTCGTGAAAAGGTTGCTAAGGGTCACGTTCGCGTATGCCATGTCCCGTCTCGTTATCAAGTTGCAGACATATTTACAAAGGGTCTACCCGTGGTCCTTTTTAAAGATTTTAGGGAAAGTCTTAGCGTTCGAAGACCGCACGCTATGACTGCGGGGGTGTGTTAAACAAGGAAATATTCCTGTGATATACACTGAATAGACAGAAGTGTATATCATAGGAATACAGTAGACTGGCCGAGCTCTCGGCAGTGGCCCATCACGGACAACAGTCTCTTGAGCCCATCACAGACAAGCCCATCACGGACAGATTGTAGACATTGCAATCTTGTATATATGGTATATATATTTGTAGTAAATTGTAGTGTAAAGGTTACCTTAATTAGTGTTATACACTTATCATAATTGTATAGTTAGAATTATGGTAGAATAAGGTTTTAGGAATAGAATAGGAATATGATTCTCCTATTTTGTAACTTGTATAAATATCTTTCAATTAATGAAAATAATCAAGGGAGTTATTTCTTTCAGTAACAATATGGTGCTCTATTACCTATTGCATTTCCTTTTTTTTTTCTTTTCTTTTTTACTTCTGAATCACCATGGGTGATTAGATGACACTAATTGGAAACCATTACAAATAGATGTTCATGAGCTGGCAAGACTTGATATGCCTAGTATTAGAACTTTGAATCGTGAGGGGCGGGCACACCTTATGTCAAGGGGTGACATCTGATAAGTTACGCTATTTCGAGTTTTGATGATTTGTCAAACATCTTCGAGGAACCAGCTAGGGACCAGATGTGATCAGTTCCCTAGCTGTCGTACTCTACAGCTGTAAAAGTTGTTGCGCTGTACCAATTGGCAGCAGTGCATCAACACATATGCAAATCTGCTAGGCCAAATGATGTAATGTCTCTTTCACATGCTCTCATATATAAACAACATGTTACAAGTGTAACCTCATCACTTAAAAACCTAAAAAACTTATTCCTCTCAAGTGTCAGTCGCCGCTGCTCAAGACTATATCAAGGACCAGATCCCAAGCATTGAAGATATCTTAAGTCCTTAGTTTGTTGAGTCTTTGTCTTTCGATCTTTATTTGTATTCCTACACTACTTTCTAGAAGTGTCATAGTATGACATATTTTCAACCTTCCTCAGATGTTTTACTTGGCTATAGTTAGTCATGGGGTCTTCTTTGCAATAGAGGTATTGTAAAGATCTTACAATAGAGTTGTTGTAAGGGGTGAAGGATTAAGAGTTTAGTTCCTAGGTTGCAAGAGGTTGTAATCTAAACATTGCTCAGTCATAGTGGAGTTTGGGAAATCCTACTCTGGTGGGTCGTAGTTTTTAATCCCTTGAACAAGAAGTTTTCCACGTAAATATCATGTGTTACGTCTTTACTTAACAGAACAGATAGAGAACATGGTTCTCTACTCTGTTTGGTGGACTCATATATTACATCATCATCCGACATTGCTTCGTTGGAAATTTGTAATAAATATATATGTACATAATCTGAAAATACAGAATATTGACTACATGTAATATAAATGACACCACTTAACAGAAAAGGCTTTTGTGGCTCGCTGGTTAAACGCCTCGCTAATCTAATGTTCAGCTGGAGTTGAAAAGATTGTTCATTCTTCTCTCCAATTTGTTCATCTATTCTCTTATTTAAATGTTGATACAATTTACTAAATTTTTTTGCGTACACCACTGTTCGTGATGACCTTCGTGCCATTTTCTTATTCATGGGTTATTATAACAAAGTGAAGTTTCAGATGACCCCTTACGAGGATTAAGTTTTGCAGTTCTCTAGATGGTTCAACTTCTATGTAAATTATGGACTACTATTAATGGTTGTGGTTGGATGTGCAGCATCAGGTCTATTGTCTGCCTTAATTTGCCCAGCTTTTCTGGTGGACTTAATCCTTGGGGAAGACCTAACAAGAAGAAGCTGCATGAGGTCAGTTTCTATTTTCTTTGAGTATCTTCTACCAAAATTTATTTGTCTGCGAATGTCTCGTGTTAATAAGATAAGTTGGCTAAATCCCTCTATTAAAACATTTTCTGTACTGATTTTGTGTTTGTACTTTAACAGAGGGACCTTACTCCTCCATATGTTGATGATGGTCTGCTTTAGGTTGTTGGTTTCCGAGATGCTTGGCATGGTCTTATTCTGTTTACTCCAGGAGGGCACGGGATACGCGTTGCACAGATTGTTTGATAAAAAATCTTAAGATGGAAACATGTTTGATTGATTATTATGTTTACTTTTCCTAAAAAGTATTCACATCACAGTTTGTGTTGGGATACAATTATTGTAGGGAACGGGAAGTAAATAACTATTACATTAGTAGAAAGGATAAACAAACTATTACAATAAAACTGAAAATCAAAATTTTAACAGATTGCTTGTGTGATTCGCTGAGTCGAGTGATGACACTCTTTCTTTAAGACAAGATTGCCCGTATGTCTCCTTTTACGGTGTTGAACAATAGTCTCCCAAGATACAACAACAACTTTAACAAGTGAGCAAAGGAAATTCAAGTGTTACTCTTGAAGAACTTTGAGTATAGTGCCTTTGCTAGAGAGGAAGAATATGAGCTCTGAAAATCTGGAAAATTTTTTAAGTGTTGAGTGTAGTGTGTTTCAATTGAGTCAAAGGCCTCAATTTATAGTGTAAGTAGAAGACCCCTCAACTAGCCAACTAATGGCCTTCAATAGCCATGTAATTGTATTTGATTGAGGGATTACATTAAGCCAAATAATGGCTGAATTCATGTGGCAAGTAATGGAGAATCAATGCTCCAAAACTAGCCCAAACATCAGATTTTTCCATCTTCCCGTCGCAGCAATCTGCCTCCGAAGCGTTGCGGCTCCAGTAGCTGACCAGCCATTTTGGGCCGCGGCGCAGCCTGGGAGGCTCCGCGGCGATTTCCGACTCGTTTCATCTTACACTTCGTACATTTCTTCCTTCCTTTACCAACGTGGAATACTTTGTCATTTGGCCAATAACCGTCCATAATTTTATGTTTCAAACGTATTACATACATACCAATATCTCTTTCACTAATGAAATTTGCGATACTTGGCACTACATGTGCTCATGTGTGGAAACGACGTTTCCGACGTGCGGGCTCAATTGTTCGAGTCATAAATTAATGGGATATACTTATTCCACATTTAGTAATTTTCCAACAGTTTGCTGGTAGTAAAATTCTTACGTAATCGAACTTTAGATCATGATTTATAATGGTCTTCTCCATTTTTATATATCTAGGCGAACATAATACGATTTGAGTTTCACAAGGGTGCTGGTGAACATACATTCATGAGGATGGATGGGGAACCATGGAAGCAACTACTTCCCAAGGACGATGATGATATAGTCGTAGAAATATCCCACTTTGATCAAGTGAACATGCTTTCCAGTCCACATTGCCGATCCAGAAATATTAACGTTCCCTCGCATCACCTTCAGGATGAAGAGAAAGCCAACAATCATGGAAAATATTTTGAAGATGTCTCAGAAGAGAGGAGGAAGTTAGGTGCAGCTAACACTTTCCGGATTCCAGATGGTTTGGACATAAGAGAACTTAGTTAGGCATTTAGAAGGTCTCACGGCCTTGGTAGGCCTGTATATATGTTAGTGAAAGGTAACAGATACTCATGAAATTATTCCGGTACACGTGCTCTGTCAGGTCATTAAAGAAAGAAAAGGTTAGGTATTCAGAAATAGCCGCAACATTTGACGATACTAATTGTAAAGTGTGTATAGTAGCAAATACTACAGTAGTTTGTTAGAGCACACCCATACGGAATTGCAGAGCCAGGATATATGTTTACTAAAATTCATGTGATTGTTTATAGTTGGCATTTGTATGTTCTTGGATTAAACATAAGAATCCAAAAAAGTGTGTCTTTCTTTGGATCGATTCATTCGTTTGTGTTCACTTGTTATTTGACCTACGACTGACTTATGGATATATCACATACAATTACTTTACTTTAATTAAGAGATCCTATTAGAGGGTATTCAATATGTAAAAAAAGTAAGTACATAAAGGAGTTAAGAGATTCAATATTCACTATATATATAAAAATAATTTTGACCTTGTATATAGTGTAATTTTCGGACAAAGGAGATTCAGGTGAACCCCTTGAACTTGTATTTATTGTTCAGAACTATTTTCCTTCTTGTGGTGAATTTCAGTTATGTACAGAAGAAGTAGACAAAATGAAAAACAAGTCTTTAACATTTTACTACATAAGTATATATCTTGCTGGAGTAAAAGTAGCAACCATATTAGTAATATACTATGCAATTTGATATAACTAATTACAGTACTGTTTATAGGAGATCTAAGTAATGTGCTATCGTGGAGGCTATCTATTTGTCACCGTTAATAAAATTCATGACTGAAATTTGATGTGATCTTGGGATCAGTACTAGTGACTAATGCCCACTTCACATGTCCGTTTGTGTTTGCACCAGGTCCTCTTTTTTTGTATTCCATATAAAATGGGCGAACTAGGGACATTTCCTTGAATTCTATCTATCCTTTTAGATTTATTATCAGGTATATGTATCTCTGTATAACCACAGTACTCGAGAAGTTACCCCATGGCCGACTTTAATACATAGTTACATTACTCATCATTTGTTTATCTAAACAAAGATTTGTTATATCTTTGACTTATCCGTTCACATGTTACCTTCTTCACATCTAGACAATCACTACAACTTTAAGTAACTGAAACAGAATAATCTCTTGATTATTTTCATTAATATAATAAATTTATATATATGATATATAATAGTAAATCTAGCCTATAATTACGAAAATCAAATATACATTTTCCTAATACTAAAGATGACTACCATAATTACAGATGTACAATATCACTAATAATATCAAGGAATATACTACATATATTCTATCACACCCCCGCAGTCATAGCAGGCGGTTGTCGTACGCTGATATTGTCCGTAAAATCTTCAAACAGAACTAAGGGAAGACCCTTAATAAAGATGTCATCAATTTAGTACCCTGAAGGGACATGCAAGACACGTACTTGTACACGAGCTACCTTTACGCGAACAAAGTGAATATCCATCTCGATATGTTTAGTGCACTGATGTTTGACAGAATTTCAAGAGAGATATATCGCACTAACATTATCGCAATATACCAAGGTAGCTTTCTGTATAGGAAAATGAAGCTCTAAGAGGAGGTTACACAACCAACAGGACTCAGACACCACATTGGCTACCCCTCGATACTTGGCCTCCGCGCTGGAACGCAATAAAGTAACCTGGCGTTTAGCCGACCAAGAGACCAAGTTATCACCAATAAACATACAATAACCAAATGTCGAGCGTCTGGTATCTGGACATCCACCCCAATCAACATATGTATAAGACATGAGAGTAGATACGGATGATGGATATAAGTGTAAACCATAATCAAGAGTGCCCTGAATGTAACACACAACACGTTTGAGAGCGTGCATGTGTTCTTCCCTCGGATCATGTATAAATAAACACACTTGCTGCACTGCATAAGTAATATCGGGCATCGTGAACGTAATATAATAAAGATCCCCCGCAAGACTGAGATAGTGGGAAAGATCCTCGTAGGGTGTGCTAGAATTAACACTCAGCTTCGGTTTGGTGTCAACCGGAGTAGGAGATGACTTACAGTATGATATGCCAACCTATTCAATAATCTCAGCTGTATATTTCCTTTGGGATAGAAATAGAACACCTGCATGACGAGTTACAGCTATACCAAAAAAATAACTCAAAGGCCCCAAGTCTTTCATAGCAAATAGAGAGCTGATAAGGGATATGATAGACTCGCACAGTTTATCAGAGGATGCAATCAATATAATATCATCCACATATAACAGAATGTATGCCAGAGAAGTACCGCGATGGTAGATGAACAGAGAATGATCAAACCTGCTGTGAGAAAATCCAATAGTAGACACATAATCTGCAAACTTTTTATACCATGCTCGATGGGCCTGTTTTAGCCCATACAAGGACTTCTTCAGCAAGCACACATGATTAGGATGATCGGGGTCCCTGAAACCCAAGGGCTGATGAATGAATATAGTTTTCTTGAAATCACCGTGTAAGAACGTATTTTTCACGTCCAGCTATGAATGTGTTATGATTTTGAGAGAGCCAGACTGAGAATAGTGCGAATAGTTATCGGTTTGACCACCAGACTAAATGTCTCTACACAATCCACGCCAACCTGTTGAGTTTTGCCATCACCTACAAGACGGGCCTTATGCCTCTCAAAACAACCATCAGATTTTTTCTTATGAGTTAAAATCCACATAGAACGAATCACATTTACACCAGGCGGCCGGGGCACCAACTCCCACGTCTTATTTTCAATAAGAGCATTATATTCATCATCCATGACCATTTTCCAATTCGGGTCACGTAAGGCAGACATGGGGTTACGTGGTAGGGGTGATTTAGTGACATTAGAGTTGAGATTAAAATGATATTTTGGTCTAAAGATACCTTATTGTCTATGCGTGACGGGCCCTTGACTCGGAATAGAAGTGGGCCAGACCTGGGTCGGTGTAGTGATGTCGGAACTGACTAGACCGAGAGATGGGTCACGGGTTGGGCCAGCAGGTAGTGGGCCTGCTGGCCGAAATGCCTGTGTGATGGAAACTAGGCCAGCAGGCATTGGGCCTACTGGTAGAGACTCACCGGAAGAGGAAAATGGGCCAACAGGCAGTGGCCCTACTGGCAGAATTATATGACAAAGGGAGTTTGGGCTAGTAGGCAGTGGGCGTGCTGGCTGAATTTGATCACGGGAAGGTTCTGGGCCAGTAGGCATTGCGTATGCTGGTGTATGTAGGTCCAAATCCCAAGATGTGGGTCGGATCAAATGGTGGACCACATACGGTGAGACCCCATCATCCAAAAAAATATAAATTAGACACTGAATTATGCAACATAGCAAACAGAAATTTGGTTTCATAAAAAATGACATGACGACTAGTTATAATTTTATTAGAGGATAAATCATAACATTTATAACCACGATGATTAGACGGATAATCCAAAAACACACAAGCGGTAGAACGGGCTTGTAGTTTATTTATTGTAGTGGAAGGAAAGAGAGGATAGCATAAACACCCAAACACCCTAAGATGAGAATACGACGGATCTTTGTGATAAATAATTTTGAGTGGAGATTGATATGCTAATCCTTTGCTAGGGAGTATATTAAGAACGTAAGTCGCCATTTGTAATGCATGATTCCAAAATGAATGTGGTAATGAAGGATGTGCTAGTAGTGTCCGAACAATATTATTAATGGTACGTATTTTTCTCTCGGATTTCCCATTTTATGAGGATGTATGTGGACAAGAAAACTGAAAAGATATATCATTAACCTTACAAAATTCCCTAAATGGCCCATTATCATATTGAATATTTTTAATTTCCCGTTTAAATTGGGTACGGATGAATGCTCTAAATGATAGGAATGTGGAATAAACTTGAGACTTGTTAGATAACGGAAATGTCCACAAAATTAGAATAATCATCCAAAAATAACACATAATAACGGTGGCACAAAGAGCTTAAAACGGTAGGTGTCCACAAATCACTATGAATAATATCAAATGGCAACAAAGTACTAGAATTAGATGCAACAAATGGAAATTTAACATGTTTCTCAATAGGACAAAAAGACAAACATTAGTACTATGCGTACTATTACACACAATAAATTTATTATTTTTAAATGAGGAGAGAACAGACGCTCCCGGATGACACAAACGCGCATGCCATAAGGAAGGTGCTAAGGTGGCAAACGTACGGTGTGTCTTGTTTAGTGGTGGTAGTGGTGGAGGTAGTGATGAGATAGAGCTCACCTCGACTATCACATCTCATTAGAGGTATCCGCGTCGAGAAATCCTTCACAGAAAATCCAAAAGGATCAAAGTCAACAGAAACTCAATTATCAGTTGTAAATTTCTGAACAAACACCAAACTTTTAATTAAGTGAGGAGCATGAAGGAATTTTTTCAAGGCTAAGGGTGGGTTCGGGGGAGATAAATTTATGTGACCATACCCACGAATTGAAATTGAATTACCATTATCAATAATTATGCCACGATTTGTGTTCAAATTGAAATAAGATGAGAGATTACCTAGGTGGATGTCATGTGAGAAGTAGCACCGATGTCCATGTACCAATTTACATCCCGAGGATTTAGCCCAAGTGTATTTATTGCCGCCTCGATATCAGTATGGATCGGGGCTACTGCTGGGCTCGCAGCAGTGAAGTCCTGCTGTGGCCGAGGCCCAAGGAGGCCAGGTTGCTGCCAGGCCGAGGCTGCAGCTTCCTCTGCTTTCCATTGGGTTTGGCCCAAGTTGAAACTGGGACGGGAACTGGGTAGGGCGACATGGGCCACTACCCATTGGCCCAAGGTTGGGCCCAAGACTACTGCCCAGCAGCCCAAGCTTACTACCAGGGGTTCAGTGGCCCGGTCCCCTACTGACCACCACTGTCGGTTGCTCGTCCGCCACTGCTGCCGCGACTACCACCCTTGCCACCGCCACATCCGTCACCGCAATTTTTCTACAGTTTTGACCCTTTTTGACACCCCCGTTGTTAGGGTTTTGACCATAATTTTTGGAGAATGATTGAGAGTCCTCAGTTTCGCGGGAGTTGGCCACCATCATGGCGGAATTGGATCCGGTAGCCATTTTTTTTTGCCAATCCTGCTTCTTCTAAAGTGAGCATGGAATGAGCCTGGTAGAACGATGGGAGATGATTGCTTTGGCGAAGAAGAGTGTCAGCCCCATTATATGTCTCGAAGAGGCCTGCAACCATCTGAGGAACTAGACGATCATTTGTGACCGACGCACCAACATTTTTGAGTTAATCCGACAACTCCTTGAGTCTTTGACAATAGGCTGAGGCATTTAGAAAATTCTCCATGTTTATGTGGGAGAATTCTTGCTCAAGGGTCACGGCACGAGAATTTTGTTATCTTGGAAAATATCACGCAACTATTCCAAGCTTCCATTGTCGTGGCATCGTTCGATTATTGTCTGTATGAGGTCCGTAGAGATTGTGGAATAAATCCATTGGAGCACCGTAACATCCAGAGTTGCCCACAACTCTATTTCATCCTCAGTGGAAGGCACATTCTCCTTGCCTTTTTCCGGTTTGACGATGTGATAGAGGACTTTATTAGACCTTGCGTGAATTTAAAATAGTTCTTCCCACGTCGCGTATTTGACTTTTTCCATCTCAAGAACGATAGGGATGTTGTTCTTGATATTGGAGACTGCAAGGGCATGATGAAATATGTTCTTTGTGGTAGACATGATGGAAGAACAAGAGGAGAATTAGGGTTTTGGAAAAAAATTAGAAGGGATGGGGGAGGGACGGCCGACGGCCAAGGGGGAGTAGGGCGGCGGAAGTGGTATATTTTTGGAGAAGGAAAAGTTTTCCCTAGACTGCTGATACCATGAAATAGAATAATCCCTTGATTATTTTTATTAATGTAATAGGTTTATATACATGATATACAATAGTAAACCTAGCCTATATTTACGGAAATCAAATATACATTTTCCTAATACTAAAGATGACTACCATAATTACAGATGTATAATATCACTAATAATATCAAGGAATATACTATGTATATTAGAAATATACTATTATTCTATCAGTAACAATAGATCATATGTCTTAGTATCTTGATGATATCCGAGGTTGCTAATCTTAACGTGCAATTTTGCAACACAAGTCATATTGTTTCAATCTTAATATTTCTCTGTTGCATTGTGATGGTAATATATTTGTCATGGAGTGGTGCTTCAATTAAGCAATTTCGGAACACCGCAACTGTGTCTCCACAAATAAAGTCAATGTTGCCCAAAAGTTTACACTCCATGTAGAACTGTTTGCCACCATGTGTGTATAAGGTGTCTTGAAAACCGTCAAATTGACACCTATAAAAGGTCCATAAATCAGCAATTGCCCTCAATGCTATTGCCTGTTTGTTCTTAGCTCTAGCCATATTTCGAAAAGTGATGTCTTGCACTATGAAACCTCACCTATTCACCCCTTAAAAAAGAAAAACAAACAGTCTTGAGATCAATGATGCTATTGCATGCAACGTAATACTTAACAAAAAAAAATGATTTATCCATGGTAGCAGTGTTGTAAGTCCCAACTCCCAATGCTACCTCCAAAGCTCTTATTTCCCGATATTATGATTTTTTTCTATTCCTTATATGATGATGTTTGTTTGGCATTCTTCGATTTGGACATTTTCATTGTAGGTTCCTTGTTTTGTTTAAATGTAGTATTTTACATTATTGTTATTCAGAGCCATCAAGCCTGCATCCATTATTGTGTTATAGTTGCCAGAGCTTTCTTGTGCTACTACTTCATAAGGAGGTTGGGCAATTTGTTGGCATTTTTCACAACATAAACTGAAAGGTATAATTTTACTAAGTGAACTGGGTTACACGTGTGACAGATGGAATGTACGTGTAACACACACGGGATGCATGTGTGACGCACATGATGCACGTGTAATGCATGAAGAAGCTAGTTTTATTGATTATACTTTAAACCTTTCATTAAAGTGAATGATTTGATAAGAAATTGGAGTAATTAAGAAAAAGTGACTTGCTACCAAATTGGAGTAATTAAGAAAAAGTGATTTGCCCATGGTAGCAATGTTGTATGTCCGAATGCCACCTCCAAAAGCTAAAATACATAGATTGCATCCTAAATTATATCTGAAAAGTTAAGTTCACACTCCAACTAATCCGACGACCTATTAGTCATCTACACATTTAAAAGATGAATTTATTAGTACCCTCAAACGTCACAACCAGATTTTATTTTAAATGTGTATACACGCGCGTACACATGTCAATTGCATGTTTTTTCACATGTTTTTTTCTTTTTTATCTCTAAACAAACTGATTATTCATCATTTTCCTAAATAAGAAAAAGAATTATTCAAAGAAACCATCATCCCGCCCACAAAGAACATTGGACCAGCTTTAAATTAAACAATTATAATTTATGTATATTCCTTCATTTTCTCACCGAGAGAAACTACATAAAATCAACAATTGATTAATTTTGGTCACCAAAATTCTCGACGGAAATCAAGCTCCGACATAACTTCTCATTTCCTCTCTCTCTCTTATATTCTCCATCTACTCCTCTTCCACTTAAGAATCTTCAATCAGTTTCTCAAAGTCTTTTTTATTTAAATGAAGATTTATTTTTATTTTTTAAAAGGGGCCAGACGCAGAGGTGTTTCCAGTGCCAATTTCAGCCACCGACGTTTATAATTTTAAATCCTTTTCGGAACATGATTTCTGAGCAAAATTGAAAAAGGTATTTGCTTTTTTGACGAATCTATTTATGAGGTGAAAGTGGAGGGGAAGGGGAAGATTTTGTTCGAAATTTGTCTTTGGTGGGGAGGTGCGTCCACCCATATTTAATGAATTAAACACTAGGGTTCCGCATATTGGAGGCTTTGTCTTTCCACACGTGCATAATCTACTAAGTGAGTAGATGACCGTAGGGCCAAGAATCGTCAAATTTCGTTGAGAAATGAAAGAGATATTGGTCCACGAAGTAAGGTGTTTGAGGCATGGAAATATGATGTGGAACAAATCTACCACATCAGTGGAAAAAAGAAGAATTGCTCTCTTTATAAGTCTCTAAATTGACTAAGGATTTGGGACCCCAAGGGGTATCCCATGTGTTTTGAAGGAGGGAGGACCTAGATGTGTTTGGGTTCAAGGCTAAGACCACACGCGCGCCACCGCCGCCCGTCCAGGTCGTGGGTCATGGGCTTCTTCTGATATTATCTCTTTGGACCCCAAATTGTTTAATATTTATAGTTTGGTCCCTGAAGTTTCTGAAAAGATGAATTTGGCAGCACTCACTAATGTCCATTAACAACCATGTCTTGGGCAGTTGAGCAGCCTCCCTTATGCTATATATTGATGCTTTTTGGCTCAATTGTGACATACAAACACACAAAAAAGACAGCAAAAACGAGACAACATATATATACAGAGACAAACAGAAGAGAAACTGAAATTCAGTCCAAATCGTGACCAGAAACGTTGGGACTAAAACAGAAACTCTTCCTTCCTTTTCCATTCTTCAGCAAGTCGTTTCGTATTTGTTTTCTTTGTCAGAATCAACCTATTTTCTTTGTAGTGTTGATTAATGTGTTGCTTTATCTTGGGAGACTATTGCCCGTTAACGTAAAAGCATATATACGGGGCAATCTTGTCTTAAAGACAGAATGTCATCACTCGACTCATCACACAGTTGTAACAATCCAGATTTAGTGTTTCTTGATTTCAGGTTATCAAGATTCAAGACTCAACAAGCTTGCGGCAGTTCTGAACATTGGCATGTTCGTTTATCCTTTCGAACACTTGTAATATTTATTTACTTTCCGTACTGCTTTAAATATCCGACAGATTTCACTAGTCTTCGACGCGGTGGAGTTCAGAGGTGGAGATGGTGGTCGGCAGTGGGATTTTTCTGGTAACAGGCCAATGGGGTTTTCGGAGCAACCTATAATTTGAAAATGACAATGATGCCAAAGCTTGATCGGAGAGTATGGTGACAAGTGTCTTTGTTGTTGAAAATCTCTGGACATGAAGAAGATAAAATTATTTTTGAAAAAAGAGTAGAGATTAAGAAAATAAAAAATGCAAAAATGAATATTAAGAATAAACAATTGTGTATAATTAGTTGACAATATCCAATTGAAAGACGACATGTGTATAGTTTGGTCAACTTTTAATTTTTTCCTTGTGTTTCACGCGCCTGTAGGGATGTGATGACACATTCTTCGCCACATCACCTTTCAATGCCTATAAAGGGGTAAATAAATTCACTCTTTAAATGTGTAAAGGGGTAATAGGTCGCCCGATTAGTTGGAGTATGAACTCGACTTCGATTTGGACATATTCGGTGTAGGTTCCCTGTGTTTATTTGGATGAGTATTTTGTAATCCTGTTATTTGGAGCCGTCGACTGCAGCCATTATTGTATTATTTGCCAGAGCTATCTTGTGCTACTAGCATTCAGAGGTTGTGTAATTTGCTGGCATCCTCCACAGAGTAATATGGCTAACCAAATAACAATAGCAAATAGTTTTGTGTTGTACCCAAGACGAGAGTTGAAACTATAAAAGGCAGATTCATCCGGAATAAATACAACATTAACTAACAAGGTACTCGCATGGAACATTTTCTCTTTGCACTAACATATACATCTAAAAGCTAATTATAGGGCTTGTATATACTTTAAAATGTTGGAATTTTTTTTATACTTGATCCTGCTTACTGTCATTTAGAACATGGTGTAATAATGTTAATTCCCCTACATGTGGTTTATATTTACGTACTTCAACTGTTGGTCCTTTTTTCTTTTCATTTGTTCGATTACTTTTATATGAAATATGTGATGGTCCTTTCTCTTTGTTTACGATTTGTTTAGGGGAATATGCAAAGCTTGTATGTAAACAAGGATGGTTTTGCAATTCTTTCATGCATCCATCTTCAAGGTTAGTAATATGGTCAAGGTTAACCTGTATATATTGCTGGTTGTATCATTTCTTTCCGCAAAGTTTTAACACATACCATTAACTTTTTCCCTGCCCGTATGACACTATGATTCTGGGAAATATTTTTAGTGATGTAAAGTGTAGTTCCATGAGGTTCTTTAGATGAAACCTTGTATAACCTAGCAGTGAAATATTTCAGATATTTAATGAATTATATATGGCCATAATGCCAGGAAATGGACTTTTTGAAATCTCATAGTGTATGTTAGGGAATTTCTGGTACAGTATCAGCATTTTTATCTCATTATGCATAGAGAATGTTGGTGATTTCTGTTAGCATAATGGACAGATTGTAGAATATCTACATTATTATCTTCTCGATATGGTGAATATGTAAGAGATACTCTGAATATATGAAATATTATTAGGGATATTCTACATTTAGTGTAGAATATTGTGTAGCATTAGTTGTAGAATGAAGAATATTTTGTAGGATTTACATTGTAGGATATTTTACTTCCTTTCATCTCTTATTTCTCTTGTGTATAAATATCAATGTATTCTGATGTATTTGAATCAAGTACTTGAGATAGTCATTTTTCAGTTTCTCTTGTGCTTTCTTTGTTCTTGACATGATATTAGAGCCTTTTTTCACTGTTTTGGATTCTTAGTGTCTTTCATCCGTGGTTCTTTTCAAAGATTTTTTTTTGAAAGTTTAGTTCTCTCGGTTCTCGACTGTTCGTCAACAATCAGTCAAACTTTTAAGAATGTTTTTGTATCACCAAAGCTCTCAATTAGTCTTATTTCAGTTGGCCAATTGATAGAACAATTGTGATGTGAATTTTTCTCGTAATAATTGCCTTGTGCAGGATCAGGTGCCGGGGACGATAATCGCGAAGGGGTCTAAAGTTGGAGGAATGTTTTCTATATGCTTTTCCATTTCTCATGTTCTATCTTTTGCTTGTACTTCTACAACTAGTAAAATTGAGGTTTGACATAAGCGTTTAGGACATTCAAATTCTACTGTGTTGTCTCATTTATCAAATTATGATTTATTGGGAAATAAAAATCAATCTTCAGCTACTTCATTTGATTGCTCTACTTGTAAATTAGGCAAAAGTAAAACTCTTTTTTTTCTAATTTCGGTAGTCGTGCTAAAAAGTATTTTGATGTCATTTATAGTGATGTTTTGGGAATCTCACCAATTATTTATCATGCTCGCTTCAAATACTTTGTGACATTCATAGATGATTATAGTCGGTTTATATGGGTGTATTTTCTTCGTTCCAAATTTGAGGTATTTTTCATATTCAAGATATTTTTGACTTACATTGAGACTCAGTTTTCTACCTGCACCAACATATTAAGATCTGATTCTGGTGGAGAATATATGTCTCATGAATTTAATAATTTCTTACTTGAGAAAGGAATCATCTCACAACGCTCTTGCCCATATACACCACAACAAAATGGGGTTGCTGAGCGTAAAAATCGTCATCTTTTAGATGTAACTTGTACTTTATTTATTGAGTCCTCTGTCCCATATAACTACTGGGTGAAAGCTTCGTCTACTGTTGTTTATTTAATTAATATACTGTCATCTAAAGTGTTAAATCTCAAGTCTCTGTATTATCGTCTTTATCACCATAATCTCAACTATCATAATTTTCATACATTAGGTTGTTTTTGTTTTGTGCATTTGCCTCCTTCTCAATGCAATAAATTTTATGCTCAGTATGCTTATTGCGCTTTTATGGGTTATAGTACTTCGTAGAAAGGGTTTATTTTCTATGATCCAAGTTCTAACAAATTTCGTGTTTCTAGAAATGTTATTTTCTTTGAGAATCAATATTTCTTTCCTACTCATGTTGAGTCATCTTTTGTTTCTCATATTCTTCCTACTTTTGAGGACTTGTCATATTCTTCTAAGCGGTTCAAACCTGAATTTGTATGAACGACGTCAACCAACTTTACCCTAGCTCAAAACTGATCCGCCACCTGAGACTGCTCCACAACTAAAATCTGAGAATTCTTCAAGGCCTGCTCCTCTTGAGCCTACTCGGTGATCTACCAGAGTAAGAAGTACTCCTACTTGGTATGACTTTTTCTCTACTTTATCCACCGTTTCTATTCTAACTTGTTACTCACGAGCTTCTAAGCATGAATGTTGGCAGAAAGCAATGGAGGAAGAACTTTTGGCTCTTAAAGAAAATAACACATGGGACATTATTTCATGTCCTTTAAATGTCCGCCTAATCGGATGTAAATGAGTTTATTCAATTAAACTTCATTCTGATGGAACTTTTGATTAGTACAAAGCTCGATTGGTTGTCCTTGGTAACAAACAAGAGTATGGTGTGAATTATGAGGAGACTTTTGCACCAGTGGAAAAAAATGACTACTGTGCGAACTATATTGCCATTGTTGCATCACAGAACTAGCCTTTTCATCAAATGGATGTAAAAATGCTTTTATCCATGGTGATCTGAAAGAAGATATTTATATGAAACCTCCGCCTGATTTGTTTTCATCACCTACCTCAGATGTTTGCAAGTTGAAGCGGTCTTTATATGGATTAAAAGAAGCTCCTAGAGCTTGATTTGACAAATTTCGATCTACTTTACTTTACTTCTCTTTTGAACAAAGTAAATATGACTCATCTTTGTTTCTTCGAAAAACATCTACATGTTGTGTTCTTCTTTTGGTGTATGTACATGACATCATTATCACAAGAACTAAATCTTTATTAATCACTAGCCTCCAGCAGCATCTTAAGGATTCTTTTCACATGAAAGATCTTGGTACTCGAACATATTTTTTGGGGTTGGAAGTTCATTATAATTCTTTAGGTGTGTTCTTAAACCAACACAAATATACTCAGGATATGATTTCTTTGGCTGGTCTTCAAGAATCTCCCTCTGTTGATACTCCATTGGAATTGAATGTGAATTATCATCGCGATAAAGGAGATCTTCTTCCTGATTTAACTTTATTTCGATAATTAGTTAGAGAGCCTAAATTATCTTACTATTACTCGCCCTGATATCACTTTTGCAGTTTAACAAGTCAGTCAATTTATGCAGACTCCTCTTCATCTATATTTGGTGGTTGTTCGTCACATCATTCGCTATCTCTCAGGAACATCTACTCATGAATTATTATTTTCTAATGGTTCTTCTAATCAACTTAATGCGTTTAGTGATTCTGATTGGGCTGGATGTACTGATGTTCTCCATTCCATCATAGGATGGTTCATGTTTCTTGGAGATTCTTTGATATCTTGGAAGACCAAGAAACAAGATCGTGTTTAAAATTTTTTAATGCAGTCGGAATATCGAGCAATGTCTATTGCTTGTGTAACACCTCGTACTTCAAACTAAGCCTTGTTCATGATTGATTAGTATAGAAAACCAAGACGAGAAGTTAAAATTGAAAAACCAGTTTCAGTTCTGCATATCAAATTTTACGCCCAGTTTATACGGACCGTAAAAGTTTTACGGACCGTCAATTTGAATCGTAAAATCTTCTTTTGAAAATGACGGTGTACAGTAAATTTATACGGACCGTATAAAATTATATGGCCAGTCCTTTTTTACCGTAACATTCTACCCAGCTTTTAGCACTCACTGGAAATTTAGGTTTTGTGACGGTCCGATTCTACGGACCGTACAAAAATTATACGGTCCCTTCCCAGACCGTTAAAAATTCGACGGACCGTACAATACAGTCATATTTTTCACGACACAACAAACATTATAAATACGTAACTTAGTTCTAAAAATCAAATTGTCCATAATTTCCAAGCCCTAGAATGAAGGTTTTCTTCTCCAAACCTTCTTCGACATCAAGGTAAGCCTATTTCAAGTATTCCAAGTGGATTTTAACATATACACATGAATTCCTAAGTAAAATCCATTATTCTTAACCTAGGATTTTCAAGATAAACCCATCCTAAGGTTTCAAGGTTTAAGCTTTGAGTTCTTTCTTAAAGTTTAGACTTTTGGATACAAGTTTTGGAGCGAATAAGGTATGTAGAGCTTCTACCCTCGTGTGGGAATTTCCGTATTCTTCCCCATGCCACGTTCATCCATGAACCATGAACCATGAAATTCCATAACTCAGGATTTTTATTTTATTATCACGGTAGCCCTAATTACATGTAATATTATGCCAAGTCTCTATTACAATCCGTCAATTATATTCATGATTGGTCATTATGATAGTCATGAACCTGTCTGAAATCCATGAGCGCATGTTTTGAATCCCATTAGTTCTTAAGTACAAGTTATTATTATTATTACTCAATTTCCATGAAATTGTACATGCTTTTCAAGATTTATGCAAGTTATATAATATATTTATTCACATGTTAAACTATAATAGAAAACCATATTTTACCAGTTACTTTCATGAGATTCATGTGCTTACAAATCGGCTATTTTCAAGTACATATTTTGGGAGTTGTATAAATTACCGAGAAGGCTCAAGTAGCCTGAAACTACGTATGTCAGCATAGGATAAAGGTCGTTCCGTCCAGAGGACGATACCTTTAGATTATTGATTGGATCATTTCATGTCATGTTCATATCTCATACCCCAACAAGGTATGGGAGCGCTTTGCTAATCGGGCCAGGTACCAGACTCCACATACCCACGTGGTAATTTCATGTTGTCGGTTATACTACTGCTCTCCCAACAGATATACAACTATACAATTTTACATGATTTTATACGTGCTACTTTATTCATATCAGATCATGTTCCTGTTTAGTTTTTGTTTCATGTTCCTATTATATCATGTGCATGCTTATTCTTTCAGTTGCTTTACATACAATACAATTCAAATGTACTAACGTCCCTTCTGCATGGGGCCTGTACTTCATAGTACATGTACTGATTTTCAGGACGACTTATCTGCTTGTTAGGATTGCTTCAGTATCAGCTATTTGGTGAGCCCAATTTCCCTCGGGGTGTCAGTTAATTATTTATTTTCATGATTATGGTTTATAGTAGATGTATGCCAGAGTCTTGTCCTGTTAAACAGTTTTGTAGTCAGACTCATATTTAAGAGGTTTCGTAGACTCGACTAGGCAGTATGTCATGTCACCATTATTTTCATACTTATCCTGTTACTCAGATATTTTCGCTATTATATTTCAGATTATATTTTCAGTATATGTTTCACAAGTTGAAACCATTATAATTGCATGCGTTTGATGCCCGTGATGATTAGTAAGCCATGTGGTTCACTCGGTCACATGCAGTCAGGCACCGAGTGTCATTTTTGGCTCATGCCATATATTTAGTGTAGGATATTTTACTTTCTTTCGCTCATGTCAGTTAGTCGGGTAACAGGACATTTATGGTCTTGGCATCTTTACACTTTGTCACCTACCGTAAAGAATTTATTCATATTGTCTATCAATCTCTGTTCTATGTTTCACTAGTAACAGTGCCTCTCTTATAACTACAACTTGTTTCGAACTAAACATAGATTGAATCTGGTTTTTCTGCAGAAACATTGCACAGCTAGCAAATGTCAACTAATGAAAAGGTCGGGTAAATGGATAGACCTCTACATACCTGGCAGGTAGCAATATGGTGCTCTATTACCTGCGTCATTTGCTTTTTTTCTTTTCTGTTTTACTTCTGGATCTCCATAGGTGATTAAATGGCACTAATTTGGAAACAAATTACAAATAGATGTTCGCAAGCTGGTCAAGACGTGATATGCCTGGTCTTAAAACTTTGAATTGTGATGACATTTGTGCCATTTTCTTAACCATGGGTTATTATAAGTATTTATAACAAAATGGAGTTTCAGATGATCATTGATAAGGAATAAGTTTTGCAGTTCTAGTCACTTAGATGGTTCAACTTCTATGTAAATTATCGACTATTATTAATGCTTGTGATTGGATGTGCAGCATTAGGTCTATTGTCTGCCTTAATTTGCCCAGTTTTTTCGAGGACTTAATCCTTGGGTAAGGCCTAACAAGAAGAAGCTGCATGAGGTCAGTTCCCATTAATTTATTAGTCTAAAAATTAATGTCTTGTGTTAATTAGATAAGTTGGCTGGATCTTTCTATTAAAATATTTTCTATATTGCTTCATGTTTTTCTTGTACTTTTAACAGAGGGACCTTACTCCACCATATGTTGATGATGGTCTGCTTGAGGTTGTTGGTTTCCGAGATGCTTGGCATTGTCTTATTCTGTTTACTCCAGGAGGGCACGGGACACGCCTTGCACAGGTTGTTTAATAAAAAAATCATAAGATAGAAACGTGTTTGCTTGATTAAATATGTTCCTCTGGTGTAAATTTGCTGAGTTATTTTTCCTAAAAAGTATTCACAACACAGTCCGCTGGTAGTATAATTCTCACGTAATCGAACTTAAGATCATGATTTATAATGGTCTTCTCCATTTTTAAATATGTAGGCGAACATAATACGATTTGAGCTTCACAAGGGTGCTGGTGAGTATACATTCATGAGAATGGATGTGGAACCATGGAAGCAACGACTTCCCAAGGACGACGATGATATAGTTGTTGTAGAAACATCCCACCTTGGTCAAGTGAACATGCTTCCCAGTCCACATTACCGTTCCAGAAATATTAACGCTCCTTCTTCGCATCACCTTCAGGATGAAGAGAAAGCCAACTATCATGGAAATTTTTTTGAAGATGTCTCAGAAGAGAGGAGGAAGTAAGGTGCAGCTGACACTTTCCGGATTCCAGATGGTTTTGACATAACACAACTTTAGTTAGTCATTTAGAAGGTTTCCGTACATGTGTTAGTAGAAGATAACAGATACTCATGAAATTTTCCAGGTACACATGCTCTGTCAGGCTGTTATAGAAAGAAAAGGAAAGACATTCAGAAGCAGTTGCATCATTTGATGATACCAATTGTGAAGTGTGTATAGTAGCAAATACTACAGTAGTTTGTTAGAGCACACCCATATGGAATGATAGAGCCAGGATGTTTACTAAAATTCATGTGATTGTTTACGGTTGGCCATCGTATGTTCTCATATTTAACATAAGAATCTAAAAAAGTGTCTTTCTTTGGGTAAATTCATTTGTTAGTGTCCACACCTACGACTGACTTATGAATATATCACAGACAACTACGTTACTTTAATTAAGGGGTCCTATTCGAGGGTATTCAATATGTAAAAAATAGTAAGTACATAAACGAGTTAAGGGTGTAACGACCCGTCTAGTCTTTTTTAGCTAAAGACCCTTATTTGTCTATACCCTTCCCGTAGAATCTGTGTGGGGTTTGTGATGCGCGAGGATGCATGGCATGGATCTCGAGGTTTATTTATATAAGTTTCGGATGAAAAATCTAAAATAAGAACCTTTGAGTTGGATAGTTTGACTCTAGGTTCACTTTTGAGTATATGGGTTAGTTTTTGGGTTTCGTCGCTTCCAGTAGCTCCGGAGGGTCATTTATGACTTAGTTGAGTCATTTGTCTAATTCCCGAGGTAATCAAATGTATTTTATGGTACTATTTGTGAAATTTGACTTTTTGGATTATTTTGGGATGTCTTTACAAAAGTATATTTTAGCTCGGTTAAATAGAAAATATGAGGGCATGAGTGAGTTCTTACCATTATTTACCTTGGAGAGCATATCAAGCTTGTGTCTGGGGGATCCTGGGTGTGTTTCGGGTGTTTGGTGGAAGTTTGAGTTAAATTCTAATTTTCTGGTATCTAGTGTTCGCCCCAGCGGGTGGACTATCTGCTCCTGCGTGTCCGCCTCTACGGAGGTTGGCAGAAGTGATACTTGTGTGTTAGGTGGGTTTCCGCCTCGATGGAGGGTTTTCTTGTATAGGCGAGTGCGCCTCTACATGATCTTGTTCGCTTCTGCGTAGAGGCGAGGTGTCAAGTGACCTCGCCTCAGTGAGTCCTTTTTTCACGGAAGCGAGACCGCACCAGCGGAGTCGATTTCGCTGGGGCGGAATTGCTGAATCAGATAGCCTAATAAAAATCCTATGTCAAAATCACTTTTCCAAAAGACCTCATCTCGGTTCTAAGGTTGTCCAAGGGGGAATTCTTGAAGGTTGAACAAAGTTCTTTATTAGAGGTAATATTTCTTCACCCTTTGTGATGTTATTTCATATTTTATGGCTCTTGTCTTGGTATAGGCTTTAATTTGGGAAAAATGAGTCATAATATTCATGTTGGAATAAGAGAGGTTGAATTCTTGATTTAAGGGTGTAATATTGCTTAGATGGTCTGAGTATTGTAAATAAGCGTTGATGTATGTTAGATGGTCATGTTGTAGCCTTTAATTTGATTATAGAAACCCTTTTTGTTTTGGAGAAAATTCTAGGGTTTATAAATTGGGGTTTTTCTTAAATTGTGCAATTGAAGGTCCAAATGAGCTTAGGTTTCTAATCAACTTAAGGATATGATTACATAGTATGTATGTATGCTTTTTGGGTAATAAAGTTTGAATCATGAAACCGTGGGCTCGGGGTTGGTTTTGGAAGTATTGATGTGGTTAAGGACTATATCCTTGTATTATGTGTTAGCTTATTATTAACATACATTATATGCGTGTTAGACTGTGATTACTTCGAGGCGCTCCGAAAAAGTGAGGTAGACACTAAAGATAGATTGTTCGTGGCTCCCGCTCGGCAATGAGGTAGGCTACGGTTTAGCTCTTCCAGACTCCGATAGAAGTATGTAGTAGTTATAAATGTTGAGGTGTACTAGGCGTATTTGGGGGTCCCACCTTAGCAGTTGTGATGAATGCTTAGGTGGGTACCGGTGTTGAACTGTGTTGTTATGTGATTTGGGGAATCAACCTTAAGCTGATTCCGACTGCTGTTATTTAGGCTTGTCGACATTATGTGGGCTTGTCGTCATATTGACCTTGACGTGTTTATTCATCAGACATGCTTGATATGATATCCTGATTGTACTTGGATTACTTGTTGTTGAATTCGGAAAGCATGTGATATTCATCTCCTATACTTGGTTGCATCTCATACATTCTAATTTTTTGCCTTGTATTTTAATCTGCATTCATACACTCATGGTTCTGATGATATTGATATGAGTGGTATGAAAATATTGTGGGTCTAAGAGACCGGGAAGACAAAAGTACTTATTAGATTATTGGCAACACTGAGATGATGATAATATTACCGATGGATCGGGTTGCATGCCGTAACGGGTATGATGATATGTGGAGGGACGGGTTGCGCGCCTACAACAGTTATTATTCAGTCAAGAGCTGGGCTCAGATGAGAAATTCTGGAGAAGTATACGGACTTCACGGGATCCTATGGGTGTGCGTTTCTTAATAAAAACTTAAACGCATATATATTGGAGGAGAAAGGTACTCGACATTTGCATTTGCGTTCATATCATACACATCTCATTGCATGAATTATCTATTGATTGGTAATATGGATTGGTTGCCATGATTGAGCTTATCTCTGTAAATACTTAGAAATTGGATTGATTCTATTAAATCAGGTTGATTGTCATGATTGAGCTTATCTCTGTAATTACTTGGATAATTGGATTGATTCTGTTGAATTAGTTTGATTACCATGATTGGGCTTGTCTCTGTAAATACTTGTCTAAGATTGGTTCTATTGAATCAGGTTGATTGCCATGATTAGGATTGTTTCTATGAATACTTGGATAATTGCATTGATTTTATTTAGTTGGATGGGTTATCGTGGGTGGCTTAATTTTCTGTGTATCGGGTTCTGTGGTTTAATAATTATAAGTCTAAGCGTTTGATGTCACCTGCTACTGTGATCAGTAATGTTAATATGTAGAACCAATGTCTAGATCCAGGAAAACTGTGTGTGTTGTGTGTTGTGTGTTGTATGATAATTGACAGCGTGACTGGGTACGAGTCTAGCATGGAACATGTGATAAGTGTTATTATTGAGAATGTAAATGTTGGATGAACTAATATGTATCAGGTTGTAGCTGTATAGAATATTAATTAAGTCTAAAGGCTAATGATAATAAGGGTGTTCATGTCATCAAGGCTAATCTAGTTGTAATACACTTGGGAGGCAATCTTAAAGGTTGTTGTGAACTAAGTGTTAATTTGCTTATGTGATGTGTTAAGTCGGGTAAGCGGGGCTAATTATGAATATGGTCTAGACAGTTTAGATCGGTGGGTGTTGATGGTAAATTCCATGTGTGTGCTATATGAATGGACTGTGCTTGATTGTGATTGAAACCTTATATGGATAAAATGACTTATGTGAATCGGTGGATTATTATGTGTACAACATGACTTATATGAGTTATTGAACTGTTTAGTATAGGATATCTGGTGTCAACTTAATATTTATCTATGTTACGTATCTTCCATCGTTGTCAGCATATGATGTCTACGGGGGTACGTTGTGTACTCATGCTGCACTTGCTGCATTCTTTTTGGATGCAAATACAGCGCCTTAAACTAGTTCAGGACCTTAAGTTGAGTCTGAGTTGGGGACTTCTAGTGATAGGGGTGAGGATGCTTCCATTCAACATGTCTTGGATACTCTTGTCTTTTATTTATCTAAGAGACACGTTCCAACATTCAGACGATGTATTCAGACATTGGCTTATGTTATTCCCTTATCAGAATTAATTCAGTTAAAAGCTCTTGTATTGTTGATCAAATTCGTGGGGGTTATATTGTTGGTTCCCAGACTTATTCCTCTTTTATATAAAGATAAGATAACTTTACTTGCTATTTCTGCATTTCTTCTTAGATTATGTTGTTAAATTGGGGAGTGGTTCGCCTACCGATGGGGACAATGTAGGTGCTACTAGGATTACCTAAAAGGAGTCGTGACAAAGTTGATATCAGAGCTTTAGGTTAAACAGTCTTAAATACAAAAGCAATATCTAGTAGAGTCTTGCGAATCGGTGCGGGGACGTCTGTACTTATCTTCGAGAGGCTATGGGACATTTAGGAAACTTCGCTTCTTCATTCATGTCGTGCTAAGTTGAATCAAATTGGTAACTGAAACTTCTTCTTCCTATTCTATCACCGATGGTGGTAACACACTCTTAAATTCGTGCGTGAGTGGTTCGATATGATGTCGCACGATAGGGTATGAGGTGTGTTACCATGATACAGGCGCGAGATCAAGTTAAGTCTTCAGTTATGATTTGAAGGCTCAGTTGATTGGGTTATAATTGTGACTCTTTAGTTCTGTGATATCCTTGGAAAGTGGAAATGATAATTCAGAGGTGCAAGGAAGAGAAGTGGGATGGATCAATCTCCGTTGTAGAAGGTAAAAATTGGTATCTGATGTGCTTGTTATGTTATGTTGCAAGATATGCGAGAGCGGATGATGCATAAGTTATGAAAGATTTAGGTTGGCTTTGACTTGACAGGATTGTGGAAGTGGAGTAAGAACTAGTGGTTGGGGGTTTCTTCGGGGAATGATTATCCATTCTAGGCCAGGTGGCAAGGTTACTTGTGACGAGCGAAGCTTATGGAAATAGACAATCGCGTTTCTTCAATTAAGAGTGGATTCACAAGGTCACTGGGCGTTCGAGGTTAGTGATAAAAAGGGATTGTTGAAACCAAAAGTTGGTTGATTTGTAAGTTATTTCACGGTTGTTTAGTATAGGGTAAGTATGGTAGATCGTATATGAGTTGGTATGTTGGACTATGTCGTAGGCTAATGGGAGCCAGTGATAGACTAATAAGAATGACTCTAGCGCTGGACGAGTGTGGAGTTCTATTTGAGGGATTACCAGGTGTTGCATTTAGTTCTTGGATAAGATTTGTGGGCATGTTATGTAGAGATTACTACTTGAGAAGTTCTATAGTTATTAGTATAAAATGAGGATTATTTCGGTTAAGGATTTTTTGGCGACGGTATTTCGACGAAACTATATGAGGATGTTAGTATGAGTGTATGTACGGTAATTAAGGATCAACTTTCGGATTACAGATCGGTTCAGTGATGATTTGGGTTATCATTTGGGTACTAAATAATTATTGATTAGAGTAACCAGAGTAGGTCGGTACTTTTTCTAGTGGACTAATTTTATAAAGGATGGTACGTGGGATACGCCGGATAGGGAGGAGTATCCAGTTTAAGGTTTGAGTGAGGAGAGGGAAGCTCTTTGTTGTGGAGTATGCAATGTTCTATTATTTTCAAGATCGGTTCTGTTATTTTGTGAGGCCTATGATATTTCACTACGCTCTGAAACAAATTTGAGTAGTGATCGGATGCTAGTGTTGATCATGATTGAAATGACACGTGGAAATGTAAGGATTTCGATAAATGTGTGGTTGATCTAATTTGGAATGAGTAAGGTGCCTCTTCGAGATAGGAATAGATTTGGATTTAAAACAATGAACTTCTTGGGTAAGAGGTGGATTATAGTGGCATTACCTTCGCATATTTCTGACTTGGTGAAATTATTTGGTACATTCGAAGAAGTAAGTTTATGGTGATCGACTAAGCATTATGAAAAATGTTCCATGGGTTTTGCGATTGACGACTGGTGGTAGACTATGTTGAAATATTGTTGATTAATAACAGGAATGAGAATTTCAGGTCTTAGAGAACTTGGGAGGAATTGAGCAATGTAAGGTAAGTTGATACGTCAGAAAATGGTAAGGCTGATAAATAGTGAGATATGGCAGATAGAGGTTCGACAAGGTGTCCATAGTTGTGGGCTAGTTAAGACAAAGTCCGAGAAAGATTTGACATATTTAGAGTTCATGTAGTTCTATCGGACTTGCGTATTGGGTAGAAGTAGAGGAACTTGACTTGGATAGAGCAATTTTGCTGGCCGCAGAATGGGACATGAAGTTTTTCTATCACGGTTCTATTCTGTTGGCCGCAAAACCGTTCTGCTGACCGGAGAATGATTCTGCTGGTAGCAGGATAGGTAGCAAAACCAGGAAAAGGGCATTTTTGGTAGATTTTGTAAAATGTCTTCTTTGGACTATAAATATAACATTAGGTCATTTTAGCCACAAGGAGAAATACACCAACTCATATCAAATCTCAAGAATCATTCTCCAACACATTTTGAGAGCTTAAAAGAGGGAGAACAAGCCTTTGGAGGCTAGTGTTTCATCACCCATCACCTTGGAAGTGAAGACTTGAAGCCATTAATGAGAATTTCTTACTTCATCTAATTATTTCCTTGCTTTGTATTGTCATATTTGGTGTGGGTGATGACTTTGGACAACAAAGTAGGAAGACTTGTTGAATAGTAATTTGTATTGACTCGTGTTGCTTATGAATGTTTTATTTACCATTGTTTATGAAGAAATCATGTGTTGCTTTAATTAATCATGTTCTTCAATGTTTCCAAAGGGATTAGCTAATTCTAGGTCTTGCCCATTTATCCTTAATTAAATTTGAGAGAGGAAGTTAGGGATTGAGTTAGATTAGTTATCACGATTTGAGGTTTTAAACCTCATCTAGTGGGTTTTACCTGGAGATAGTATTCTCAAGGACAACATTATGTCTTATATTTAGCTTTCTGGACTATTTGCATTATTTTCTCTATAAATAAAAAGCCCAACCGGGTGAAAAATTAATTAAAAAAATCTAGAGAGAGGAAAAAACCTAGTGTAGCCTAAAATTGAAATGTGACTAATGCTTGTTATCTTGATTTGAGATAATAAGCTAAGATAAACCCACTAAATAGGCGAGAGATATTAGTAAAGGTGGCGGTGGGCAGGTCTCAAGTGGGTCGGGTCAAGTGACGGGAGAAGGGGTGGGGTCTGTCTCAAGGGACTTGCTCCAGTCCCGTCCCGATCCCGATCCCGATCCCGTATGAATCGGGTCGGGGCGGGTTCCGGCGGTTTTTTTTTAAATAACATATGTATAAAAAAAAACTCAATAAACAAGACAAGATAGTGTAATAAAAACATCACAAGGTTGTTTTTGTGCCTCTTATATTATTTAATAGACATATGATTTTTTTGTAATACAAAATTACAAATACAATTGTCTAAAATCTAAATTGCAACTTTGTGGTGTTGTCCAAAAGTTGCAAATTACATAATAAAATTGCAAT
Organism: Anisodus acutangulus; assembly: GCA_029783415.1. Lineage (NCBI taxonomy): Eukaryota > Viridiplantae > Streptophyta > Magnoliopsida > Solanales > Solanaceae > Anisodus > Anisodus acutangulus. The sequence continues at coordinate 11,274,678 of CM056511.1, read as the reverse complement.
TAAAAAAATTACATTCTCAAAAAAACCTGTTCTAATTGCTTGATGATTTCCTGTGGTTCTTCGGTTGGAATTGGTATTTGTTGGTCAAATTGATCTACGTCGCTTCCACCACCTTCGGATAAGATTTCGTTGTAGTTTTCGTCTTCTTCTTCGTTGATCTCCGGTTGACCGCACCTTCTCCGCTCCGCTCGTATCCAATCTCTGAATAATACTGCAATTTCCAAGCTGTCTCCGGCTAATGAGTGTCTTTGGTCTCCTAGTTGATATCTGCCGGCAGAAAAAGTGCTTTCAGACGCAGTTGATGACGCTTGAATGTTCAAAACATCTCGGGCCATCAATTAAAGTGTCGGAAAGGTCTTCTCATTCCCCCTCCAGTATTTCAGCAAGTCTTCATGTCCATCTTCATTGATAACTTCTTGGTACGGTACAGAACCCTGCAAAACAAAAATATCCAACTCGCTAATTTGGTTAGTAGTAGAGGTACGGCCGCACATTCTATTTCTGAGGCTTTCAATACTAGCCGCAGAAAGAACATGTCTTTTGTGAGGTTGTGTTGAAGATGAAGAAGATGGTATGGAAGCCGGTAAGTTACTAGCATTTTCTTCTTGATAAAATCTATATATTTTTTTTCATTGGTGTTCTACGCTAGACAACACTTCTTCTTTAGTTTGTTCAATAGGTGGTGGGTGATTTAGATTTTTGGGACTTGGAGATGGTAGTACTTCTATACAATCATAAATAGTTTCAATTAGTGATTTAGTACTGTCTATTTTAATAGTAGGATTTAATACAGAACCAATAATATAAATAGTGGGAATAGGAATAAAATATTTTTTTATTTTGACAAACATTTTTTTAATAGCTGCCTTATAAGCTGATTTTTCCATATATTCACTAAGTAATAAAAATATTAGAGTTATATAAAACAACATAGTTGAAATAGTAGGATAATATATACCTGAAAATTCTTTTGTTGCTTGAAAAAATTTCTCTAAAAATACAATAAGTTCGGAAATTTTTACCCAATCACTATCTAAAATCATATCAGCTAGATTTTTATTATGAGAGTTAAAAAATAAAGTTATAGGTTTTCTATAGTTATAAGCAACAAGTAGTTGCTCGTATAAAGAATTCCACCTAGTGGATACTTCTTGTGGAATTTTTCTATAAGATAGTCCACAATCGTGACAAGTTTTTTTATATTCTTTTCTACGTTGTACTTTATTACTTTTAAAAATAAAGTTTATAGCAAATTGTATTTTACTAAGAATGTCTTCAAAAAGTGATAGACCATCCTTTACAATTAAGTTATATATATGGCACGCGCATTTTATATGAAAATGATCTGGAAAAGATGGAGTTAAACTATTTTTTAAAATTGTAATTGCGTAATTGTTAGAAGAAGCGTTATCTAATGTAATAGTCATAATTTTATCGGTTATTCCGTAATAATGGCACACTTGATAAATATTATCTGCAATAAAAATATCAGTGTGCCTATCATCTATATATATATACGCTAAAATACATTTTTGCATAGACCATTTATAATCTATCAAATGACAAGTTACAGTTAAATAATCATGGCCGTTAGTACTACGACCTATATCAGACTTGATAGATACTTTACCATTAAAATGATATAATGAATATCGTAAATATTGTTGATATTCATGCGCGAATTTAAATACATCTCTCTTAACAGTTGATCTAGGAAAACAGTTAAAAGCATGATTATATATTTCTCTAATGTAATGAATAAAATCGGGAGATGAAGGAAATGAAAAGGGAAAATCCTCCACAGCAACTAATTTTGATATTACTTCCCTATCTCTACGTTTATTGTATTTAGGGCCTACAATTCACCCCGTCATAGGGTTAATGTAAAGTCCTGGAAAATTAAAAAAAAAAAACTCATAACAGACCACTCCCTCACTCCACTCCCTCACGTTCCTAAAATTCTGCAACACATACACACATGACACAACACAACACACACATACACCTATAATAAAAAAAAACATTGATATATTTCAGTGGTGAGGGAAAGAGAGAGCAAAACAATTTCAGAGAAAAAAACCCAGAGAGAGTGGTTTTACTAGAAGAAACACAAACATAAACTATAGATAGAGAACTACGCACAGTGAGAGAAAAATATTGAGAGCACTAAGGAGTCCCAAAAAGGTTTGGTTGAAAGATAAGTTGAAGTTAAAGTTCATTCGCAATTACGAATCATCAAAGGTGAGTTTTCTCACTCAAAGTTCTTAGTAAAATCCTTTATTTTTAAGTTGCAATACATGTTAGAATATAATCCGATTATTAAAAGAATGAGCATGAAATTTATGATTGTTTAAATAACTGGTTTGGATTGTGCAATTGTAATCTGTTATACAGGGCTATACTTGTTAGAATTGGATAAAATTTTACAGAGTTGTACATCTTTCTGTTACGGTCAGTTTGAGACTTTACGGGGATAAATCCGACTTACGATTTGAGATTTATCGCTATTTAAACATTCTGCCTCGGATCAACCGAAGTCTGAAAGGGCAGAACGTATAACGTAAAAAAACTGTAAAAATAGGTAAAGCATATGAAAGATTGTGCTGAATAAAAGTTATAGATTACTCTGTCCTCGACAGTTTGAGACTTTACGGGGATAAATCCGACTTACGGTTTGAGAGTTAGCACTGTTTAAAGTTTTTGCCTCGGATTAACCGAAATCTGAAAGGGCAGAATGTATAACGTAAAAACTGTACAAATCAGTAAGGAATTTGAAAGTGTGTGATGAACAAAAGTTCTAGATTTCTATGTACTCGACAACTTGAGACTTTACGGGCATAAATCCAACTTACGGTTTGAGAGTTGTAACCCTTACAAGTGAAAAGGGCGAAATATTGAAGGAAGTAAATATTATTTGAGCCTTTTGAATGTATGACTTATTTAAACAAATAAATAAGTGCATTGGATCGGGTTGCACGGACCGCAACAAATAAGTGCATTGGATCGGGTTGCACAGACCGCACCAAATACATAAATGCATTGGATCGGGTTGCACGGACCACAACAAATATATATAAATGCATTGGATCGGGTTGCACGTACCGCAACAAATATATAAATGCACTGGATCGGGTTGCACGTACCGCAACAAATGTATAATATGTTATATGGGAAAAAGCAGGAGTACTGATTAAACTAAGTTGATTTTTTAAGACGAGTGGGGAGAAAATTTTGCTCGTGAATATTTATTGATTTATTTAATAAAAGGGTTGTAATCTGTTTATTTCAACATGCTTATGATTTTCTTATAATGTGATTGTAATTAAAAATATTGTGAGGTTACTTTGGACTATAAGGTGAGATTCCCATTCAGCCCCAGATGGTAGGGTTGACTCTTTTATTTAACATATTTTAGGAAGGCGCGATAAAGGAAAAGCTCCGCAAGAGGGCTAGCGATCATCCCGCAGCCTCTTCGTACCACCAATCCATTATTTCGGATTTGGTGAAAGTTACTCTAGACTAAGTTTGTTTAAAGAATTAAGTTTTATTATCTCGGGGAATGCCCCACATGAGATTGTTCTTTGTAAACTTCAAATTGATTATTATATATATTATTTCCGCAAATACATGTCTAATTTAGGAAGAAAATGAAGTAAATGGTTCTCCTGGAAAGGGATAGTTGTCCAGGTGCCATCACGTCCTAAAGAAAGACTTGAGAAAAGTCGGAGCGTGACAAGTTGGTATCAGAGCTAAACCAGGTTAAGAGATCTTATGAACTTTCTTTGAGTTGGGTGTTTGAACGATTACTTATTGCGACGGTGTGCGCGCCAGCTTAGTAATAACTGAACGGAATAACATCCTAAACAGTTTCCCTTCTTTCATACTCTTCTCGTGCTTATCTTGAGTCTTTTTTAAAGACTTGGTTCTTGTACTACCTCTTTAAAAGGGTCTTGTGGAAGGAGATTGTACAACGATAAACTAACTGACAAGTGTTTTGTAGATGGTGGTTATAAGATGAGCCCCAACAAAGAAGGAAGTGCGCATGAAACAGGAAAGGTCAATTAGAGCTCAGAAGAAATTCATGCGCCGTAAGATGGACTCGAGAGACGATTTTGACGAGTATATAGACGACACAATCGTACTTTGTACGTTTTTGCTTAGGGCTAGACAGAAGAGGCGTTCATACGACACGACCTTCTTCAACATCTCAATTGGGGTCATATTACAGATAATAGTCAACTCCGTCCCGGAAAATTTCCATTCCTCATTCAGAGGGGCAAGGATGCTAACATGAGATATTACAAAAGATTCCTTGTCCAAATTTCTATGCCAGGTAAGAGGAGTAAGGGATAGAATGAGCGATATGGAAAGGGAAGCAAGAAAGAAGGTTCACATGGAGTTGAATGCCAACCTGCAGAATAGGCGAATCATGCGGTTATGCCCTTTAGAACGTGTTGTAGTAGGTGCATGTTTGAGTGAGAGAGCTATAGTGGGTGGCAGAGAATGATCTGATGTGATTTATTGTAATGTATATATATATATATATATATTTGAATATGATGAATGAAGTGTTGTGAATGCAAGAAAGAAAGGATATTCAATTTGCATATTGTGGTGTTGCATGCTTATGAAGTATAAGAAGATTTTGAGGAATTAAAAGTAGACATACTGCCTTCTAAAATATGGATGTGTTGTATTTACAGAAAAAAAAATGGAAAATGCACAAATACCAGTGGTGCGCAGGTCGACTAGAACTACTCGGGGAAGAGGGAGGAGACAATGGCAACCCCAAAGAGTCCTGCACAGAACCAAGGGTTGAAGAGGAGGTTCACTACGAAGCTCCTATACCTCCAGTTGAGGTAGCAATGTCTGAAGATATCGTGGAAAATGTGGAAGAAAATGAGAGCCGAACGTCTCAGGAAATGGTAGGACAAAAGTTGGATAGACTTATAATGTTGATGACAGCTGCAGTTCCACAAATGGTTCAACCTACACCTGGTGTCTCAATCCCAACCCAAAACCTGCCGGCCCAGGAAACAGTTGTGACTGCACCACTAGCCGAAAATGTAGAAGCCCAGGCAGTCCCGGATAGGCTATGGGCGAATTTTATGAGAAGAAGGGAACCTATCTACTCAGGGAAGGACTCCAAGTCCGACCCGATAGTGTTCCTCGACAAGGTAGAAGATCTAACATTTACCCTAGGATGTGTAGAGACGTATGGCGTTAATTTGGTGAGTGCACGTTTAGTGGATGATGCAGGGGTGTGGTGGAGGAATTTTAGAAGAAATCGTCCCCCGATGTCACCACCAGTGACGTGGGGGGAGTTCAGGGCTGCATTCATTGAAAAATTCATGCCTAATACGCGCAAAGATGCGCTCAGACGGGAATTTGAATAGTTAAAGCAAGGGGACCGCAGTGTGCAAGAATATGATACGCAGTTCGTGAGATTGTCAGCATACAACACACATGTCGTTCCTACAGAAAGGGAGAAAGTCAAAAGATTTGTTGAGGGTTTAAACCCAAACCTGGCGGAGAAGGTAGTGGCATTAGCCAATGATCATACCTATCTTCAGGTCGTCGACATGGCTATGAAGGTAGAAAGTTTTGCTAAAGCAAAAAGAGAGTATTCACAGAAGAGGCTTCGATCGTTAGGATCCTTTAATCAGAATCAGAACCTGAGGCAAGAGGGCAGCAAGGGTTCGTCAAAACCAAACCAGTCAGTAGGCCAGTCTCATTTCAGGCCTCATGGGTATAGATGGGTCAATCATCAAGGTGGTAAGGTCAAGGCCACCGGCCCTAACACAAAAGGTGACAACCCGGTTTGTAAGGTTTGTCAGAAGAAACATATTGGAGAATGTTGGTTCTCACCAAAAGGATGTTACAACTGTGGAGAACCACGCCACCATGCCAGGGATTGCAAGAGGAGAGTCCAAACTCAATTTTCTCATGGGAGGTCAGAAGCAACCACAACCGCCTACAAGGGAAATCAGGGAAACCAGTTCCGACAGGGTCAGGGAGGTCAATAGTCCAACAATTCTAATCGGCTCTACGCTTTGCCCCAGAGGAATGAGGCGGAGGCATCTAATGCGGTGGTCACAGGTATTTTGCTGGTCTCAAGTATTCCTGCATTTGTATTATACGATCCCGGCTCTACATTTTCATATGTGTCAATGGGTTTTGCTAAGAATTTACATGTAGAACCTTCCTGTTTAAGTGAGCCTTTTGAGGTTATGACACCCGTAGGGTCCTCAGTTTGGGCCTCTCGAGTAGTTAAAAATTTCTCATTAGAAGTGAATGGCAGAGGAACAATAGTAAATCTAGTACTACTTGATATGGTAGATTTTGACATCATTTTGGGTATGGATTGGTTGTCAGCATGTTATGCCATGTTAGATTGCCGACGAAAGATAGTGAAACTATCTTTTCCCGGGGAACCAGAAGTTGTTATAAAGGGTAAGATTGGAATATCCTCACGTCAGCTTATTTCCTATCTTAGGGCTCAAAAGTTATTAAGAAGTCACAAAGTGGAGTACGCATATCTGGCTAATATAGTAGATACCCAAAAAGAATCCCCAGCGGTGCAAGATGTCCCTATTGTTCGAAATTTTCCGGAGGTTTTTCCTGAAGATCTTCCAGGCCTTCCTCCGGATAGAGAAGTGGAGTTCGCTATAGAGTTAATTCTGGGTACAAGACCTATTTCTATTCCTCCATATCGAATGGCCCCAGCTGAATTGAGAGAGTTAAAAGAACAGTTGAATGATCTTCTGGATAAAGGTTTTATAAGGTCTAGTGTTTCCCCCTGGGGTGCACCAGTCCTTTTTGTGAAGAAGAAGGATGGATCGCTCCGAATGTGCATTGATTATCAACAACTCAATAAGGTCACGATCAAGAACCGATACCCATTACCAAGAATCGATGATCTTTTTGACCAACTTCAAGGAGCCAGTTATTTTTCCAAGATTGATCTTCATTCAGGATATCACCAGCTGAAAATAAATCCGGATGATATATCCAAAACAGCGTTTAGAACCCGATATGATTATTATGAGTTCTTGGTCATGTCTTTCGGGTTAACCAATGCTCCAGCAGCTTTTATGGATCTCATGAACAGAATCTTCAAACCATTCTTAGATTTGTTCGTGATTGTATTCATAGATGATATCCTAATTTACAGCAAGAGTGTTGAAGAACATGAAGAACATCTGAGGGTAGTGCTTCAAACCTTGAAACAAGAGAGACTGTACGCTAAATTTTCAAAGTGTGAATTTTGGTTGGAAAAAGTAGCCTTCTTGGGCCATGTTGTGTCAAGGGATGGAATTATGGTAGACCCCAAAAAGATAGAGGTAGTGAAGAACTGGCCAAAACCTACCACTCCGACAGAAGTTAGTAGTTTCTTGGGTTTGGTTGGGTATTATAGAAGATTTGTAGAAGGATTTTCTAGTCTTGCTTCTCCCTTGACCCGATTGACTCAAAAAGCGATTAAGTACCAGTGGTCAGATGCATGTGAAACAAGTTTTCAGAAACTGAAGGAGTTGTTGACTACTGCACCAGTCCTAACCTTACCATCTGGACAAGAAGGGTTCACAGTCTATTGTGATGCCTCTAGGGTTGGGTTAGGATGTGTCTTGATGCAATTTGGAAAAGTTATTACGTATGCATCTCGACAATTGAAGATACATGAGAAGAATTATCCAACTCATGACTTGGAATTGGCCGCGGTAGTGTTTGCCTTACGAATATGGAGACACTATTTGTATGGGGTGCATGTAGATATATTTACAGATCATAAGAGTTTGCAGTACATAACCACGCAAAAGAATTTGAATCTTCGACAAAGAAGATGGTTAGAGTTACTTAAGGATTATGACCTTAGCATTTTTTACCATCCTGGAAAAGCTAACGTGGTGGCTGATGCACTCAGTACTTGGCAGTACAAAAGAGAGGTATTGTTCATGCAGTACAAAAATTGGGGAACCTCGGGATTAGTTTAACTGAGGTCGGTGAAGGTAGGGTGGTGGTACGTGATACCTCGTAGTCTGCCTTAACTTCATAAATAAAAGAGAGTCAGTTTGAGGATATGGAATTTGTTAGGTTTCGGGAGAGGATTCAACAAGGAAAACCTTCACAATTTACATTAGGAGAAAATGATAGTACCCTTCGGTATAAGGGTAGGTTATGTGTTCCTAAGGTAAGGGATCTAAGAAGAAGGATCTTAGACGAACGTCACAATACCAGGTATTCCATTCATCCAGGATCAACGAAAATGTATCATGATCTCAAGGCAAATTACTGGTGGAAAGGAATGAAGAGAGATGATGCAGAATTTGTCGGAAGATGTCTTACGTGTCAATAGGTGAAAGCCGAACATCAAAAACCCGGCGGCCTACTTCAGGACATTGGCGTCCCCATGTGGAAATGGGAGGCGATTCATATGGATTTTGTGACCGGTCTACCAAAAACACGAAAAGGTTATGATTTTATATGGGTGATTGTAGATCGACGTACAAAGTCAGCCCATTTCCTACCAGTCAAGACTACATATCGGGCACCGCAGTATGCACAAATTTATTTGAAAGAAATAGTGAGGTTACACGGGATTCCATTGCAAATTATTTCGGATAGGGGTTCCCAGTTCACCTCACAGTTTTGGCAAAGTTTCCAGCAGGGCCTCGGGACAAAGGTCAAGTTGAGTACGGCTTTCCATCCGCAAACCGACGGACAAGCTGAACGAATAATTCAAACATTGGAGGACATGCTGCGATCTTGTGTGTTGGACTTCCAGGGCAACTGGTTGGACCATCTATGTCTAATTGAGTTCGCCTACAACAACAATTTTCATGCTAGTATACATATGGCTCCGTTCGAAGCATTGTATGAGCGAAAATATAGGTCTCCACTTGGGTGGTTCAAGGTAGGTGAAACACTACTGTTCGGACCCGAAGTCATTCAAGAAACAAACGATAAAGTTCAGATAATTCGGGAGCGGATCAAGACAGCTCATAGCCGCCATAAGTCTTATGCGGATCATCGCAAAAGAGATCTCGAATTTCAAGAAGGGGAGAAAGTATTTTTAAAAGTCTCTCTAATGAAGGGAGTGATGCGATTTGGCAAGAAAGGAAAATTGAGCCCAAGGTTTATTGGACCATATGAGATCTTACGAAGAGTGGGAAATGTGTCTTACGAACTAGCCCTTCCACAAGAATTAGAGGCGGTGCATCCGGTGTTTCATGTGTCAATGTTACGAAAATACTTGCATGATCCAAGTCACGTCATCCAACCCCAAGAAATAGTCCTGAATGAAGAAATGCCGGTAGAAATACTGGATAGACAGATTAAACGTTTTAGGAATAAAGATATTGTATCAGTGAAGGTCCTATGGGGAAATCACTCCACAAAAGAAGCAACCTGAGAAGCCGAAGACGCGATGAAAATCAAATATCCTTTCCTGTTTGAATAAGGTAATAAAATGTGTTTAGTTATGTTTCATGTGTGTGCAGTTTGTGTGTCTATGTGCATGTGTTACGACCTTATTCACATTCGAGGCCGAATGTTGTTTAAGGAGGGGAGAATGTAAAGTCTTGGAAGTTGTGTTTCATGTGTATGCAGTTTGCGTGTCTATGTGCATGTGTTATGACATTATTCACATTCGAGGACGAATGTTGTTTAAGGAGGGGAGAATGTCCTGGAAAATAAAAAAAAATTATAAAAAAAAAATAAGAATAAAAAAAAACTCATAACAGACCACTCCCTCACTCCACTCCCTCACGTTCCTAAAATTCTGCAACGCATACACACACGACACAACACAACACACACATACACCTATAATAAAAAAAACATTGATATATTTCAGTGGTGAGGGAAAGAGAGAGCAAAACAATTTCAGAGAAAAAAACCCAGAGAGGGTGGTTTTACTAGAAGAAACACAAACATAAACTATAGATAGAGAACTACGCACAGTGAGAGAAAAATATTGAGAGCACTAAGGAGTCCCAAAAAGGTTTGGTTGAAGGATAAGTTGAAGTTAAAGTTCATTCGCAATTACGAAGCATCAAAGGTGAGTTTTCTCACTCAAAGTTCTTAGTAAAATCCTTTATTTTTAAGTTGCAATACATGTTAGAATATAATCCGATTATTAAAAGAATGAGCATGAAATTTATGATTGTTTAAATAACTATTTTGGATTGTGCAATTGTAATCTGTTATACTAGGCTATACTTGTTAGAATTGGATGAAAATTTACAGAGTTGTACATCTTTCTGTGACGGTCAGTTTGAGACTTTACGGGGATAAATCCGACTTACGGTTTGAGATTTATCGCTATTTAAACATTCTGCCTCGGATCAACCGAAGTCTGAAAGGGCAGAATGTATAACGTAAAAAAAACTGTACAAATAGGTAAAGCATATGAAAGATTGTGCTGAATAAAAGTTATATATTACTCTGTCCTCGACAGTTTGAGACTTTACGGGGATAAATCCGACTTACGGTTTGAGAGTTAGCACTGTTTAAAGTTTTTGCCTCGGATTAACCGAAATCTGAAAGGGCAGAATGTATAACGTAAAAACTATACAAATCAGTAAGGAATTTGAAAGTGTGTGATGAACAAAAGTTCTAGATTTCTATGTCCTCGACAACTTGAGACTTTACGGGCATAAATCCAACTTACGGTTTGAGAGTTGTAACCCTTACAAGTGAAAAGGGCGAAATATTGAAGGAAGTAAATATTATTTGAGCCTTTTGAATATATGACATATTTAAACAAATAAATAAGTGCATTGGATCGGGTTGCACGGACCGCAACAAATAAGTGCATTGGATCAGGTTGCACGGACCGCAACAAATACATAAATGCATTGGATCGGGTTGCACGGATCGCAACAAATATATAAATGCACTGGATCGGGTTGCACGTACCGCAACAAATATATAAATGCACTGGACCGGGTTGCACGTACCGCAACAAATGTATAATATGTTTTATGGGAAAAAGCAGGAGAACTGATTAAACTAAGTTGTTTTTTTAAGACGAGTGGGAAGAAAATTTTGCTCGTGAATATTTATTGATTTATTTAATAAAAGGGTTGTAATCTATTTATTTCAACATGCTTATGATTTTCTTATAATGTGATTGTAATTAAAAATATTGTGAGGTTACTTTGGACTGTAAGGTGAGATTCCCACTCAGCCCCGGATGGTAGGGCTGACTCTTTTATTTAACATATTTCAGGAAGGCGCGATAGAGGAAAAGCTCCGCAAGAGGGCTAACGATCGTCCCGCAGCCTCATCGTACCACCAATCCATTATTTTGGATTTGGTGAAAGTTACTCTAGACTAAGTTTGTTTAAAGAATTAAGTTTTATTATCTCGGGGAATGCCCCACATGAGATTGTTCTTTGTAAACTTCAAATTGATTATTATATATATTATTTCCGCAAATACCTGTCTAATTTAGGAAGAAAATAAAGTAAATGGTTCGCCTGGAAAGGGATAGTTGTCCAGGTGCCATCACGTCCTAAAGAAAGATTTGAGAAAAGTCGGGGCGTGACAGTTAATTTGACCCTGTACTTGGTCTGGGGCAGTATCAGTATGTGAACCTTGTCCCGATGGAGCGGGCGTTTGTGCACCCGGTTTTGAAGCCTGCTATTGGGCATACCTAGCTGGATGAGCACTTACTACATGTCTAATTAAACCCGTCGTCCCACCGTGACCTTTTCCAGTTGTAAATTTTAAAACATTTTTACAAATTTTACATATAGCTACTTGATTCTCTACGTCCCTATCAAAAAATGTCCATGCATCTGATTTTAATGGTCGTTTTACTGGACCTCGTCTCATACTAGGGGGAATAGGAGGTATTTCAGTTGAAGGTGCACTAGTGGGTGTGTTGTCATCAACATTAGTGGTGTATCATCTAGATCATCGTCTAAATTAAAGTCTTCTTGAGTTCCAGAAAACAGCTCCTCGTCTAAATCTAATGGTATTGTAGGAAAATGTTGAGTATCAACAAAATCATCCTGTGTAGGAATAAGATGACTAGAAGAAGCACCCTTGTCCTGGTTGCCCCTACTAGAAGAAGCACCCTTACCCTTAAACATACCTCTTAATCCTTTTATTTTAATTGTGATAATAAATAATTAAAGATAATAAAATTAAGTGCACTAAATAAAATAAACAAACAATAATAATTTAATGAAGGAACGAATGTACCAAACGCCGACGTAACGTCGACGTGTAATCGAGAGGTTGAAAATTGAAACTTTGCTCGATGGAAGATCCTCAAGCTAGTTGCCAACTTCACTCCCAATTCCCAAATGAATAAATAAAATTGAATATTTAGTAAACAATGTAGACTTGTAGAGAGATATATTGAGAGATTAGAGAGATTGTAGGAAGATTTGTGAGAAAGATGAAGAGAAAATGAGTTATTTATAGTTGAAAAATTGGGTTAAAGTGTAAATATAATAACTTATAGGTTAAATATAAATATTAAAGGGTAGAGGGGGTTGGGGGATGGGGGGAGGCCTAAAATGGCCGTTGCCCAACGGCCAAAATCTAAAATGGTCGTTGGTGCAACGGTTATATTTGCAAAAGCGGAGAACTCGGGCGGGGTCGGGGTCGGGACGGGCTCGGGGCGGGGTCGGGTCGGGCGGGCCTGGGGCTGGCTCAGATGCAGCGGGGCGAGTATCCGTCCGAGTTCGAGTCCCGCCATACCGTTTTTCTGGCGGGGTCGGGCGGGGACCGGGCGAGCTCGGGGCGAGTCGGGCCGTCGACCAGCCAGCCCTAGATATTAGTGGGTAATTGAGATTCCAAGGCTAAGGACACTTGATTTATAATTATAAGGGGTGGTCTAGCATTGTATTGGATCGTATTGGGTTTAAATTAAATTGTTATGTTCCAAAACCCTGAATTTCCATAGCTTGTGCTCCCCATTAGTTAGTTTTATATTTACTCATTTTAAAACAAAATCAAATATTTAAAAATCATTTGTCTTAGCTTAATTGGTGATAATTTTATAACTAGCTTAATTGCCCAAGTATATTATTCCCAGTGAATTCGACCCGACTCCTAGTTGGATAAAGTATATTGCGACAACCATTTACCCTTTCTCTTTGAGTAGTGAATTTGGACGTTATCATTGAGAGGTACTTAAATACCACCATTATACACCTATTTTCATTTATAAACTACCCCAATTACCACATTCCATTTTTAGGGGCACAACCCCAACCTAGATTCTAGCCACTCATGGAAAATAATAAATAAAAGACTAAGCAATAAATAAAGTAAGACATAGAAAGCATTAAAGGAAGCTTATAATGATTTTTATATTTAAAATGAAGCTTGTATCTACAAAGGTGGAACACTACTCAAGATTCTTTCAATAATAATGATAAACAGAAGTTGAATATAGATGAATAGTGAAGAGAATATTTGTGTCAAATCAAGTGTCAACAATGAAGGAAAAGACATAATTTGGTGTCCATCACAAAATCATAGTTAACTATTTATAGGGATCCAATTTTCGGACTTGACATAATTATAAAAACGCCACCACCTGACCACTCTGTGATCGCAGAACTGGTCTTCGATCCGCAAAGGAGAACTAAGGTTCACAGAATGAGTCTTGATCTGGACTGTTTGGAACTGCGGTCCGCAAAACTAAACTGCGATCCGCAAAAGTGCCTGAAGCCTCGCAATCCGAGCTAGACTTGAATTAGAGCAGTGGTTTACAGATCGGAATGCGGTCCGCAGAACGGAAATGCGGACTGCAGATTGGGTCGCACTTTAGGGTTCCGGAGTCTTCTCTACTATTTGAATCTGCGATGTTGCCTACCATTCTGCGATCCGCAGTCTAGTTTTGCGGTCCGCATAAGTGTTCTCTGCACTTCTTCATTTTCAGCACTTTTGTCCACGTTTTAGCACTTTTCCTTTATTTTGGTGTCCTGAGGAAAAAATCCTACCAAAACTGAAATTACATAAAAAACATCTACTAGCAATGCATTAAGGACAATAATAATTCATGAAATTGGTATCACATGTGCCGTAATTTCTCGGCACATCAACATCCCCAACCTAAACTATTGTTTGTCCTCAAGCAACCTAAACATCACTAAGTTACGACTAATGACAAAACAAAGATGACTATGGTTGGTTCTACTTACGAGTCTACAAGCATGTGTTACACATAACCGACATCCCCTCATATTTTCAAAATAAAGTTTCAAGAGTGCATTTCTACAATCAATGAGCCCATGAAAATCAAGCCTTAATAGGTGTCTAAACGCTACTAGTGACTAGATGCCTTAAGACATTCAACTAGAAGAGCTTTCATTTCACAAGGTTCATGAAATTCAATGTGCCCTTACAACAAGTAAAGTCCCATACTCACACACGAAATTTCTTTTCAAAACAGGGGACAAACAAGATCATTCACACTCACAAGGAATGTCAAGTGACACAAGTATCATGGCATATGCTTGCCTTTATTTTAAGTCACTACTACTCAAAGAGTGCTCAGTTTCGGATATATAAGGACTTTCTCAAGATTGTAATGTATGCTTAGGGACGGCTAGGATATTTATTTAGGTACAAGTTTCTTTTCCCTCCTTTTGCACTACATATCTTTCATTTATTTGAGCAATTAGGTTTAAGTTGGGATCCAAGCCCTTTGGCGGAACCCAGAGTTAATTTAATTAGTCTTTCACCATTAAAACCTTTTTATTTTAGTGTGATTGCGAGTGTCGGAGATCGTCGGAGTGAAGATTCAAGCCCCCATTCGATCTTTCGGCTGCCTCCACACAAAGTAAATTTACTTTCTTTTAAATTTCTTGCCATTTAATTTAAACTATGTGGTCTGATTATGTTTTTGTTAAATGTGTTTAGCTTAGTTTAATTATTACTTAGGTATGCTAATTTAATTTAAAGCATGTTAAATGTTATTTGAGCATGCTAAATGAATTATTAAGTATGATTAGGTTAAATTATGATTGTTTAGTGGCCATTAGACATATTCAGTAAGATTACTAGCTATTCATGATCATTTGGTTGGTTTTTAAATGGATTTGATGGTTGTTATGATTACTCTACTAATATACAACATGTCTAGTTAAGCTAAGTATTAGTTATGTTCATTAATATGAAGTATCAAGTATGTGGAATAGATAATAATAATAATAATAATAGCACTCTTGTTTAGCTTGGCTTACTGTTAAGTTAGATTAGCCAAGATAACTCCTGGTGTTTATCATTATGTTTGTTTGTGTTTCATGAGTTGATATCAGTATGTTTATTTAGTCTTAGACATGTTTAGTCTCACAATAAGCGTTATTGGTGTGTTGAATACTTAGCATGTTAATTTAAGTCATATTGACCTTGTATGAACATTAAAAGTAATGAAAACTTGTTACCAAACTATTCACAGTTTAGTATGACATGTTTAATTGGTTAAGTTCACTGCTTGTTAGTTGTTAGTGTGATTAAAGAAGTAGATGTCTAATACAATGGTTTAAAACTGATCCCATGCATATATGAATCACCTAGTTGGTTTACTATCTAGTTTAAGGCTCATTTAATCACATTGACCTATTTAAATGGCTTTGAACTGATCACTATGTTAGTTATAGACAGTCTTGATTTGTTTAGTGGATAGGGTGTTTTAAGTGTTGAATGAAATTAGTAAATTGAAACAAACTGAGTTAATAAGTTGCTATAATAATGTAGGAAGCATCTTTCACTTCTTGAAGAACTCTGTTTAGACAGTTCATGTTTCTGTGGCCTTTTCTTGACATTTAAACACTAGCTCATAGATAGGATAGGCTGTTGAAGACAATTTGTGCTGTTAGGTGTAAGTACTGGCTTGTGGGGGTTTATACTTGACTTGAATATACTAAATAAGCTTGCAATGTGTCACCTAGTCTCTGTCAGGATAAGAAATGATCTAAAATGGGTGATGTTTGGTTTAGTTAATCTGTTTAGCAAAAAATGGTCAAGATTGTATCATACTCTATATATTCAGAATCTGGCTGCACCTCCTTCTTCCTCTTTGCATGCTCCCATTGATTTCTAAGTGAAATTTCAGGGGTTAGTTTGATTGTATTACCGGCAAATGAATATTTGGCTGAAAAGTAGAAAATGACTTAAAAGTCAAAAAGCATTTAAAATAAGTCAATTTAAACATGCTCTAAGTAGTGTTTTAAAAGGCAGTTTCAGAACTGATCCCGAAGCTCGCCTCGGAGCAGGGAACTGACAAAACGCCCTGGAGCTCACGTGCGAGGCTTAATTCCTATGAGGCTTACACCCTAAGCGCACGACTATACACCCTAAACACGTCTAACATCCAATGATCGGGGCTCGCCTAACAGTTCTTACACAAATTATATGTTAAATTCCTTAATTAAAATCATTGACTCTCATAATCGTTTTACAAATGAATGATATTTAATAGTTTTTTCATCTATAGAAATAAGAAGATTGGGTATAACTCAAATTACAAGTCGTAGTATTGCATATTTATTATTTGAGAACATCGTGGGGGTGAATATCACTTAATATTTCTTTTAAAAATACATAGTCGAATTGTACATTTTCACATGTCATTGATCTTTTGTCCTATGTATCAAAATTATCATATTTTATTATTTCTCCATTTGAAAGTAAT
The DNA here is from genome assembly GCA_029783415.1 of Anisodus acutangulus. Taxonomy (NCBI): domain Eukaryota; kingdom Viridiplantae; phylum Streptophyta; class Magnoliopsida; order Solanales; family Solanaceae; genus Anisodus; species Anisodus acutangulus. Next base: position 11,258,018 of record CM056511.1, on the reverse strand, counting down.
TTTATTTTTATTCATAAAGGAGTTACGTTTTAATTATAATACGGATAAAGCTTATTGATTATTTTCTTATAGGGAGATAAAATGAATAGTATGATTGAAATATTGTTTTAAGAAATTGTGATTTTTTCTTTGAAAGTTAATATGTTAAAGTTGATTTGCATTTCATAATAACTTTTATTTCATTGTATTTTTTATACTTGTAAAATTATGTTATATATAATTACAAGTTATAAGTGGCGTATAATGAATTGTTTGATTAGTTTTTTGTAAGGATCAATCGCGCGCGCACACACATAAATATATACATATATATATATATACATATATATACATATATATATATATATATATATATACTTACGCCTCGCCGATGTATATGTAAAACGCCCCGCCTTTAAAACATAGGCAATTATAAGGATTAGTGAGTAAAAGCTATGCAACTTATTACAAGGACACCAACTTTTATTTCGTTTTACCTCCAATTATTTGGTTCCCTCGTTTACATTTTTCAGCAAAATCAAACTTTTCCCTCTTTGAAATACAGTACTAATTTCAGCAAAAGCTTTTAATCCCTCAGCCCTATCTGAGGGCCAGTAGAGTCTTTTTCAGCTTTCAAAGGAGTTTCAATATGTCACTTTTCTTTTGTTATTTTATCTTCGCAGGTTAATCATAGAACAAAAAACCATGAAGCAGATCAAAACATTGCTTAATTTTTTTGTCAATTATTGAAGTTTCCTGGAACATGAATTGTTCTATAGGGCTTTTTTCCTATGCTTATTTTTTGTTATTATATGTTCTTTGTTCAACTTTAATATGAGAATTCAGAAAGATAAATATCCAATAAATACATATAAATATTTCACTAGGGCTCACGGATAATTATATTCTCATATAAGTAATATCTTGATTGTCAATTCAAATGGCCACTTTAGACTTGAGGCATTTAACTTCTTGAAATAGAATTTTAGGGTGTTACATACAATGTTTTGAACATCATCTGTTGGAGTAGAAACTGCAAAATTAAAACATTGATGGCTTTTGCCAATTTGCATTGTATTTTGAAATGTTATCTGGAAATTTAATACATGTATGAAAACTTTTTAACTAACACTCGGGGGCTTTTATCATGCTTCAAAAAAGAACTTTTGGCATTCCCTCAAGATGGACATTAATTTATTGTCTCTTTTGTATAAAGAATGCAAATAAGGGATTATAAGAACATTAAGAAAGGCTATAAATCTATGTTGTCCAAAAATGTTGACGCACCCATGTTGGATCACCCCACGACATTTTTGAAGAGTCTGAGCAACATAGCTCTAAATACCAATAAGTATCTCTTACTTTCAGTGGCGTGTGTGCTTTTGCTTATCCAAAGTTATATTGGAAATTAATCGAAGTTCATTATAATTTGGTAGTTCATTGAAGTGTGCCGTAGTTCTTTCTTGCTTTTGAAAGAATGAGTGTTCTGTAATTCTTGTTTATTGAGTCATCTTATTATATATGTGTCTGCTATAGTGTAATTATGTCCTCTTTTTTCCTCATTGCTTGTCTTTGGTTTCAGTAATGTGTTGAAAGTATAGGAAAACATTCAATTTGGTCCATATAAAGATTACGTCTCAAATGAAAACAAAATATATCAGATAATAAAATTATCATTTCTTTGCCTGGTCTGGATGGAGATTTTAGCCATAATTGTCGAAGAAGGAGCTAGAGGTGGAAAAAAGCTACCGTCATCTGGAATCATCTTTTGATCCACCACAAGTCACTTTTTTTTTTTTTCAATTCTTCTGTATACCTCTGCAGATTGAAATAATTTAACCAATCGTTTTTGATATATGATGTAACATACACTGAGAAAGACGTCAGACCAATTGCGAACAGCCTTCTCAAAGATGGTAATAGATATCCATAATTCCTACAACCTTTAAGTGGGGTTGTGGACTAAACTAAATTTTCATGACAATTCTACTTATTTATAGCAAATAATTAAAACCCACCATGAGACTAGGGGGGATGTTTTATGCTTATTAGTGAGTAAAGAAGAGGAAAAAGAAAAATTTGTCGTTCTAATTTTTTGTGAAACTGTTAATCTTAGATACCATGTCAAAGGATCACAGCTGAAAGGAATTATAGAATTATCTCATCGATTATTTATTGTTAAAGTTTAAGTTTGATTCTGTCCCCCGGGCATAGCTGGATGGCAAATGAGGAGAACTTAAAATACAGCTGGAGGCCTGTAACGTAGGTTCGAACCCTGATGAGAGCAATTTGTTTATGTTTTCAAACCCTGGTCATTCAGGCACACCCCGCGATTTACTGGTAGTAATAGTCTGGCATAAGCCGGGAAGCTGGACACAAGCACAGGAGATGAAAAGATCGTATCAACTATAAATACCCCATTTTCTCTTCATCTTTCTCACAAATCTTCCTACAATCTCTCTAATCTCTCAATCCATCTCTCTACAAGTTTACATTGTCTACTAAATATTGAATTTTATTTATTCATTTGGGAGTAAAGTTGGCAACTAGCTTGAGGATCTTCCATCGAGGAAAGTTTCAATTTTAAACCTCTCGATTACACGTCGACGTTACGTCGGCGTTTGGTACATTCGTTCCTTCATTAAATTATTATTGTTTCTTTATTTTAATTAGTGCACTTAATTTCATTTATTTTAATTATTTATTTGTATAATTAAAATGGAAGGATTTAAACGTATTCTTACAGGTAAGGGTAAGGGTCAGGCTTCTTCTAGTAGGGGTAATAAAGGCAAGAGTACTTCTTCTAGTCATCCTAGTCCTAGACAGAATCCTATTCCTACACAGAATGATTTTGTTGATACTGAACATTTTTCTGCAATACCATTAAATTTAGACGAGCTATTTTCTGGAACTCAAGCAGACTTTAATTTAGACAATGATCTAGATGATACACTCACTAATGTAGATGACAACACACCCACTAGTGCACCGTAAACTGGAATGTCTCCTATTCCCCCTAGTTTGAGACAAGGTCCAGCAAAACGACCATTAAAATCAGATGCATGAAATTTTTTTGATAGGGACGTAGAGAATCAAGTAGCTAGATTTAAAATTTGTAAAGATGTTTTAAACTTTAAAATTGGAAAAGGTCAGGGTGGGACGGGGGGTTTAATGAGACACATAGCAAGGGCTCATCCAGTTAGGTTTGCCCAATACGAGACTTCAAAACAGGGTGCGCAAATGCCCGCTCCATCAGGACAAAGTTCACATACTGTCCCGGACCAAGTACAATGTCAAATTAACCCCTCGACGGGGGGAATTGTAGGCCATAAAGATAGGAAAGCAATAGCAAAATTAATTGTTGTGGAGGGTTTGCCTTTTTCATTTCCTTCATCTCCTGGTTTTATTCATTACATTAGAGAAATGTATAACCCTGCTTTTAACGGTTTTCCTAGATCAACTATTAAGAGAGATGTATTTAAATTTGCACATGAATATCAACAATATTTACGTTATTCATTATATCATTTTAATTGCAAAGTGGCTATCACTTCTGATATAGGCCGTAGTACTAACGGTCGTGATTATTTAACGGTAACATGTCATTGGATAGATTATAAATGGTCTATGCAAAAAAGTATTTTAGCGTATAGATATATAGATGATAGGCACACTGGTGTTTTTATTGCAGAAAATATTTATTCAGTTTGCGATTATTATGGCATAACTTATAAAATTATGACTATTACATTAGATAATGCTTCTTCTAACAATTATGTTATTACAATTTTAAAAAATAGTTTAACTTCATCTTTTTCAAATCATTTTCATATAAAATATGTGTGTCATATATATAATTTAGTTGTAAATGATGGTCTATCACTTTTTGAAGACATTCTTAGTAAAATACAATTTGCTATAAACTTTATTTAAAAAAAATAATAGAATACAATGAAAAAAAGAATATAAAAAAACTTGTCACGATTGTCAATTACCTTATAGAAAAATTGCAGAAGAAGTATCCACTAGGTGGAATTTTTTATACGAGCAACTACTTGTTGCTTATGACTATAGAAAACCTATAACATTATTTTTTAACTCTCATAATCAAAATCCAGCTGATATGGTTGTAGATAGCAATTGGGGAAAAATTTCTGAACTTATTGTATTTCTAGAGAAATTTTTTCAAGCAACAAAAGAATTTTTTGCGGTATATATTATCATACTATTTCAACTATGTTGTTTTATATAGCTCTAATATTTTTACTGCTTAATGAATATATGGACAAACCAACTTATAAGGCAGCTATTAAAAAAATATTTATCAAAATAAAAAAAATATTTTATTCCTATTCCCACTATTTATATTATTGGTGTTCTATTAAATCCGACAATTAAAATAGGCGGTACTAAATCACTTATTGAAACTATTTATGATTGTATAGCAGTACTACCACCTCCAAGTCCCAAAAATTCAAATCACCCACCACCTATTGAACAAATTAAAGAAGAAGTGTTGTCTAGCGTAGAAGACGAATGCAAAAAAATATATATGTTTAACCAACAAGAAAGTGCTAGCAACCTACTGGCTTCCATACTATCTTCTTCTTCTTCAACACAACCTCACAAAAGACATGTTATTTCTGCAGCTAGTATTGAAAGCCTTAGAAATAGAATGTGTGGTGGTAGCACTACAAACCAAATTAGCGAGTTTAATGTTTTTGTTTTGTAGGGTTCTGTACCGTACCAAGCAGTTCTCAATGAAGAAGGACATGAAGACTTGCTAAAATACTGGAGGGGGGATTAGAAGACCTTTCCGACACTTTCAATGATGACCCGAGATGTTTTGAACATTCAAGCGTCATCAACGGCGTCTGAAAGCGCTTTTTCTGCCGGCAGATATCAAATAAGAGAGCACATACACTCATTAGCCGGAGACAACTTAGAGATTGTAGTATTATTCAGAGATTGGATACGAGCGAAGCGGAGAAGATGCGATCAACCGGAGATCAACGAAGAAGACAAAAACTACAATGACATCTTATCCGAAGGTGGTGGAAGCGACGTGGAGCAATTTGACCAATAAATACCAATTCCAATCGAAGAAGCACAGGAAATTATCAAGAAACTAGAACAGTTTTTTTTCAAAATGTATTTTTTTTAATTACAATTTTACTATGTCATTTGCAACTTTTGAACAACACCACAAAGTTGCAATTTTGACAATTGTATTGGTATTACAAAAAAAATCATATGTCTATTAAATAATATAAGAGGCACAAAAATAACATTGGGATGTTTTTATTACATTATATTGTTCAATTATTGAGTTGTTTATATATATGTTATTTTTTAAATTAAGTGCAAAAAAAAAAAAAAAATTCCCGCCCCCGACCCGATCCCGTCCCGCCCCAGCCCGATCCCGCCCCGCCCCTCCCCGCTTCCGATGGGATCGGAACCGGAACGGGACTTCGGCAAATCCCGTCTGTCCTGCCTCGACCCGATCCCACCCCTCCCCGGTCCCGCCCCGATCTGATCCCGCCAAATCCGCCCCGACTCGTCCCGTTGGCCACCCAGATTATAGTGCTCTTAACTTTGCAGCTTCTGTAAACAGTTTTTTAATAGAAAAAATACATCTTTCCCCCCCCCCCCAAAACTTGCATTGAAAACTCACTTTGACAATTAAATTTTATTGACAATTATTTAACATCCTAAATAACTTTCAAGTGAATTTTGTTTAACCCGTCATTACCCAGATCAAGTCAAAGTTGGATGTTGTTGAGTCACTCGCTTTCTGATTCGGCCACCTCATTTTTTTTTAATAATTTCGTCTAAATTAAAAAATAAATATAAAATTAACAAAACCTACCCATTACACCCTCTTCTCTTCTTCTTCCATGGTTAATGACCTTAAAAGGAACTTAAGGAGCGCCTGAACTGTGTAATCCCACCATCATTCACAAGCACCAACCAAATACTGACAATAGTAACAGAAAAGCCATAACGTCTAAGAGATTAGAGCTTCTAAATTCAGTTCTAAATAATGTAGATGTGACCTCAAACTAAATTAAACACACCATTGTTCACAGACTTTAGGTGACGTATAAGGAGCAAGTAACAATGGAGTTGGCCGGAGAATACTGACCGGTGTTGGGTCATTTTCCGCCAGATATGATAAATACACAAAAACACCGTTGTCCTCCCTTTCGTCCCCATCTCTTCCCCTTCACCTTCATCAGAAATAACAATAGGATAGACATTGCCATTCTCCTTCCACCGAAAACTCCACTATCGAACTGTTAAACAAGGTATATATCCGTGATATACACTTGATATACAGAGGTGTATATCACGGGAATACAGAAGCAGTGGCCCAACCAGTCACGGTAGCCTAAAGCAGTGGCCCAGCCAGTCACGGTAGCCCATCACGGGCAGATTACAAGATTGTAATCTTGTATATATGGTATATATATTTGGTGTATATTGTAGTGTATTTGTTACCTAAATTAGGATTATACACTTACCATAATTGTATAGTTAGAATTATGGTAGAATAAGGTTTTAGGAGTAGAATAAGAATAGGATTCTCCTATTTTGTAACTTGTATAAATACCTTTCAATTAATGAAAATAATCAAGGGGATTGTTTCTTTCATGGTATCAAGAGACTAGGTCTAACAAAATTTTCTCTCCCAAAGTTTTGTACCGTTCTCGACCGAAACCCCCCCTCCCTTTGGGTTTTCTCTTCCAAAATTCATCTTCCGCTCTCAAAATCTCTCTTACTATTCCCAAATTTCCCCTCCTTCTATGTTCTTTCAATATGTCTAAGAACAATTATCATCCTGCTCTCATAGTTTCTAACGTCAAGAACAGTATCCCTATTGTGCTTGAGATGGAAAACGTCCAATATGCGACGTGGGCAGAATTGTTTAAAATTCACGCTATCTCCCATCAAGTTATCCATCACATAATTCCTCCCGCTACACCTCTTCCCGCGGAGGATCCTCAATTATGGATTACTCTTGATGCTACCGTTATCCAGTGGATCTATTCCACTATTTCGGGTGACCTTTTACAGACGATTATTGAGCCGGATACCACAGCTATGGCTACCTGGAATAGATTGCGTGACATATTCCAAGATAACCAACATTCACGTGTCATCACACTCGAGCAAGAATTCTCTAGTTCGCATGGAAGAATTTCCAAACGTATCTGCATATTGCAAGAAACTCAAGGAGTTGGCGAATCAACTCTGTAATGTTGGCGCACCTGTGACAAATAATCGTCTGGTTCTACAAATGGTTGCCGGTCTTTCTGCCTATAATGGCGTGGGGACTCTCCTTCTTCAAAGAAACCCACTTCCCGCCTTTTATCAAGCCGGCTCAATGCTTACATTGAAAGAAGCCGGTTTGGCTAAAAAGGCAGCTACTAATGCTAGTCCCGTGGTCATGATGACTTCCTCTCCTAGTCCTCAAAATTTTGGCAACAATTCGAACCAAAACCAATCCCACGGGGACAACAAGAATGGCCGGAAAAATAAAAAATGCGGGGGCAAATGCGGCGGTTCCGGCAGCAGTCACGGAGGCCAAAGCAGTGATAGTGGGTCTCATCCAAGTTCCAGTGGGCCACCGAACCCCTGGTCTCAGCCTTGGGCCTCTGGGCCGTGGGCTTGGACCAGTGGCCAATGGCCCTACGGTCCACCTCCACCACAGTTTTCAACAACTGGCCAGTGGGCTTTTCAGCAGCCCAGATGGCCCATCGCCCATCGCCCGATAACGGCGGCGATTCAGCAGCTTCACCCATGGCAGCCTGGGCTCGGAATACTTGGGCCCCGACCTCCACAAGCTCACCACGCAGCAGGCCCCACTCCAACCGATATCGAGGCCGCGATGCACACACTAGGGTTGATACAACCGGACCCGAATTGATATATGGATACCGGTGCCACTACCCACATGACATCCGATTCAGGTACTCTCTCATCTTATTCCAATTTGAGCAACCCTCGCGGTATAATTGTTGGTAATGGCAACTCTATTCCAATTCAGGGTTATGGTAAGAAAATGTTATCTCCCCCAATCCACCCCTTATCTTGAAAAATACTTTACATGCTCCCAAATTGATTACAAACTTAGTGTATGTCCGAAAGTTCACCACTGACAATTCTGTTTCGGTTGAATTTGATCCTTTTGGTTTCTCTGTAGTAGGGGAGATCTTTATCCTATCATGCCCGGTTTCAGTCCATCGAGTCGAGCCTTGCCATCAACCTTTGCAGCCATTTCTCCTTCCTTGTGGCATGCTCGCCTTGGTCATCCGGGATTTTCTATTTTATCAGTTTTAGATAAAAATAGCTTTATTTCTTGTAAGGGTACGAGTCGTATTCAAAATTGTCAATCTTGTTCATTAGGAAAAATTGTTAAGTTTCCCTTTGTCGACTCAAATTCTCATACTTCAATGCCATTTGATATTATTCATAGCGACCTATGGATGTCTCCTGTTCTAAGTTCGTTGGGTCACCGATATTATGTTCTTTTTTTGGATGATTATTCTAAATTTTTGTGGACGTTTCCAATTGCCAATAAATCACAAGTGTTTTCCGTCTTCATAAAATTTAGAGCATTCATTAGAACACAATTCGAAAGAGAAATAAAAAATATTTAGTGTGATAATGGAAAAGAGTATGACAATAGGGAGTTTCGGGAGTTCTGTGATAATAATAGGATCAATTTTCAATTTTCGTGCCCTCATACATCTTCACAAAATGGGAAAGCCGAATGCAAAATTTGTTCCATAAATAACATTGTCCGCACTCTCTTACTTCATGCTTCCGTACCCCCATATTTTTGGCATCATGCTCTGCAAATGGCGACATATCTACTTAACATAATTCCTTCCAAAGGTCTGACATATTCTTCCCCCTCCACATTTTATGCAATAAAAATCCGTCTTATTCTCATCTTAGGGTTTTTGGGTGCTTATGTTATCCGTTATTCCCTTCCACCACAATTAACAAACTTCAGGCCTGGTCTACTCCGTGTGTGTTTTTGGGTTATCCGTCTAATCATCGTGGTTACAAATGCTTTGATTTATCCTCCAAGAAAATCATAATTAATCGCCATGTAATTTTTTATGAAACCCAATTTTCATTTACTAAAGTTCATACTCCCGAGCCTAGTTCGTATAATTTTTTGGATGATGGTATATCCCCGTATATTACTCACAATTTTTGAACATATCCCGCACCTAAAATTCTCCAGCGGGCCCACTGCCCGCTGGCCCCACTGTCTCCGTCCACGACTTCCGATTCTTGGATCGGCCCCAGCGATTGGGCGATCCCAATTAGGCCGGTCGATGGTCGCTCCAGATTGCCGAATTGGGTCAAGAAGCCCATTGCTCACGCGATCCGTCCCGAGCCCAGCAAATTCCCAAAATTCACTCAATTCTTCCTCGAGTCATAGACCGGTCACTCGTAGTCAGCGGGGTATTTTTACACCTAAAAGACATTTTAATTTACATTCTAATGTCTCTAAATCCCCCTTGCCTCGTAATCCTGTGTCCGCCTTAAACGACCCGAATTGGAAAATTGCTATGACTGATGAATATAATGCTCTTATTGATAATAAGACGTCGGAGTTGGTGCCCCGTCCATTTGGTATTAATGTTATAAGGTCTATGTGGATTTTTGCTCATAAGGAGAATTCAGATGGGTCATTTGCTCGACATAAGGCACGGCTTGTGGGTGATGGTAAGACTCAGCAGGTTGGGATAGATTGTGGGGAGACGTTTAGTATGGTAGTCAAGCCGGCTACCATTCGCACTGTGCTTAGCTTGGCTCTTTCAAAGGCATGGCCTATTCATCAGTTGGATGTCAAGAATGCTTTCCTACATGGTGATCTCAAGGAAACAGTCTATATGCATCAACCGTTGGGATTCAGGAATCCTAACTGTCCTCATCATGTCTGTTTATTGAAGAAGTCCTTATATGGGCTTAAGCAGTCTCCACGGGCCTGGTATACGAGGTTTGCTGACTATGTTTCGACTATTGGGTTCACTCACAGCAGATCAGATAATTTCTTATTTATCTACCGTCGTGGTTCGTCCTTGGCCTACATTCTGTTGTATGTGGATGATATCATTTTGACTCCCTCTTCCGATGCCTTACGCCAATCTATCATGGCCATGCTCAGCTCTGAGTTTGCTATGAAAGACTTAGGGCCCTTGAGTTACTTTTTGGGGATTGCCGTCAAGCGTCATTCAGATGGTTTATTTTTGTCTCAACGAGAGTATGTGGCTGAGATCATCGAGAGGGCTGGGATGTCATCCTGTAAGTCCACTTCCACTCCAGTTGATACAAAGCCCAAGCTTAGTGCCGCGGACGGCGCACCATACGAGGACCCGACCCGCTATCGCAGTCTTGCATGGGCCCTTCATTATCTTACTTTTACAAGACCGATATTACGTATGTCGTCCAGCAGGTGTGTTTATTCATGCATGATCCCCGAATTGAGCACATGAATGCAATCAAACGCATCATTAGGTATATTCAGGGTACACTGGACTATGATTTGCATCTATATCTGTCCTCTCCATCCACACTTGTATCATACACAGATGCTGATTGGGGTGGTTGTCCAGACACCAGACGGTCGACGTCTGGCTACTGTATGTTCCTTGGCAACAACTTGTTCTCCTGGTCGGTGAAGCGTCAGAAAACTCTATCCCGCTCAAGTGTAGAGGCCGATTATCGAGGGGTAGCTAATGTGGTCTCAAAATCATGTTGGCTACGTAATTTGCTTTTGGAGCTTCATTGTCTCATTCAGAAGGCAACCTTGGTATATTGCGATAACATTAGTGCCATCTACCTTTCAGGTAACCCGGTTCAGCACCAACGCACTAAGCATATCGAAATAGACATTCACTTTGTCCGTGAAAAGGTTGCTCGGGATCACGTTCGCGTATGCCATGTCCCGTCTCGATATCAAGTTGCAGACATCTTTACAAAGGGTCTACTCGCGGTCTTTTTTGAAGATTTTAAGGATAGTCTCAGCGTTCGAAGACCGTCCGCTATGACTGCGGGGGAGTGTTAAACAAGGTATATATACCCGTGATATACACTTGATATACAGAGGTGTATATCACGGGAATACTGGCGATGGCCCACCGATCCACGGTAGCCAAAGCAAAGGCTCGGCCGATCCACGGTAGCCCATCACGGGCAGATTACAAGATTGTAATATTGTATATATGGTATATATATTTGGTGTATATTGTAGTGTATTTGTTACATAAATTAGGATTATACACTTACCATAATTGTATAGTTATAATTATGGTAGAATAAGGTTTTAGGAGTAGAATAGGAATAGAATTCTCCTATTTTGTAACTTATATAAATACCTTTCAAATAATGAAAATAATCAAGGGGATTATTTCTTTCACGAACAACTTCTCCACTCAACCACCCATCGGACCACCGTTGCTCCAATGCAAAAAAATTCATATCAAAGAATGCAGAGAAATTGAGGCATGCAATCGAAGATTAACAGCTTCTTTAAGCCAGTTTCTTCTCAATTTTGCAGTGATGAGTTGGCTTATAAGAGAGTACAGCCAGAAATTTTGATTACATATCAACAAAAACCTCAAAATTTTACTGGGTATGATCTAAATTACTGATTTTCATTTTTCCCTTTACGTAATTGTCCAAGAGAAGTGTTTGATTGCTACTTGGTATTTTCAAGGGAAATTTTCAAGGGATGAAAAATCCTGGAAAAAGAATAAAGAGAAGGGAGAAAGAAGAAGAAATAGAAAAGAAAAGAAAACGTAAAAGGAAATTAAATATTTAAAAAATATATATAAGATAATAAATTGTCATCCAATTAGAACATGACAAATGTACATATGGATTTCATTTTTAATATTATTTTTTCCTTTTACGCGCTTTACAAAAATTGATCACTTTTTTGCCAAGTCATCCATTAAGGGGTGTATTAATTTCACTTCATATTAGAATAAGAGGTATATAAACGCTCATAAATTTTGATTACTAAAGTGAATTTATACTGCAAATTAAGAGGTGAAAAATGTATTTTCTCTCTTTAATATTACCCTAGTATTTTATCACTCATTAGTAGGGCTATATTTTGTTACCTAGTCATGTTAATGTTCACTTTATTTTATCGTTTCAGGTCACCGCTATGATTGAAAACTTGGCATGCGGAAGGCTTCATTTTGATCAACAGTTGAAGAAAATTTATGTCATTTGTTGTCTAGTATTACAACTATTTGATACACTAGTTTTTATTTTTTAGATACAATGACACCAGCTATTGGATCCAAATAATGTTTTTTGTTATGTTGACACTTTTGAGTATTATGGATTAGTTCTTGTATTTATTTATTGTGAAAATAATGAAATTTATCATGTTTTCAGAATTATTATTATTATTTTCAGCATCATAGTTATTATTATGATTGTAAAATGATATTGAGAATGTTCGGTAAACTCTTTCGTTATTATTAGCGGCTACAAAAATTGTCAAAAAAAATTCTTTTACCAGCCATTATAATTACCACTAAAAAGTCCTCTTTCACCGGCAATAAAATGGGGTTTAACGGCGATAACAAAGGCTGCTAAATGCACTAGGATATTTTGAAAGGGTTTTAGCGACCATTTCAATTGTCGGTAAATATGGCCGCTAAAACTCATGAAACTTAAAGAAGAAGGTTCTACATGTAGATTCTTAGCAAAATCCATTGACACATACGAAAATGTAGAGCCGAGATCATATAATATAAGTGCAGGAATACTTGAAACCTCTTGGAACCTCGGTGTTGGCCTGGAATAGGTGTGGATATTTATGCATCATTTCCTCTTCCGCCTCCCACATCATTTCTTCCACGTTCTTACTCCGCCAAAGCACTTTCACGGAGGCTACTTCTTTAGTCCTCAACTTGCGGACTTATGGATCAAGGATAGCAATAGGAACCTCTTCATATGATAGATTCTCCGTAACTTGTACATCCTCAATCGATACAATCCGAGAAAGATCTCCAAACATGCTCTCAACATGGAAACATGGAAAACTGGATGAACAAGTTCCAACTCTGAAGGTAAGTCCAATTCATACACTACCTGGCCGACTCTTCGAATTATACGATATGGTCCAATATATCTTGGACTGAGCTTTTCCTTATTGCCAAATATCATTACTCCCTTCATAGGCGAAATCTTCAAGAATACCCAATCATATACCTGGAACTCTAAGTCTCACCGTCACATATATGAATATGAATTTTGACGACTCTGAGTCGTCAACAATCGCTCTTGGATAAGCTTCACCTGTTGGAAATTTTCCTTTGGTGGGGAGGTGCATCCACCTATATTTAATGAATTAAACACTAGGTTTCACATATTGGAGACTTTGTCTCTTCACACGTGCATAATCTACTAAGTGAGTAGATGACCGTAGGGCCAAGAATCGTCAAATTTCATTGAGAAATGAAAGAGATATTGGTCCACGAAGTAAGGTGTTTGAGGCATGGAAATATGGTGTGGGACAAATCTACCACATCGGTGGGAAAAGGAAGAATTGCTCTCTTTATAAGTCTCTAAATTGGCTAAGGGTTTGAGACCCCCAATGGGTAACCCATTTGTTTAAAGGAGGGAGGACCTAGATGTGCTTGAGTTCAAGGCTAAGCCCATACGCACGCTGCCGCCGCCCGCCCGTCCCGTCCGGGCTCGGGTCACGGGTCACGGGTCTTCTTCTGATATTATCTCTTTGGACCCCAAATTGATTAATATTTATAGTTTGGTCCCTAGAGTTTCTGAAAAGTTGAATTTGGGAACGACGGAAGGCAGAAAGTTTCTGCCTACCATTGGAGTTGATTTTTGGGGGCGTTATTATGCATTAACCAGCCATTACTTGGCTGATTAACTCCCTCCATTAACAGTCATTACTTGGCTGAATTACACCCTCCTTCAATGTCCATAAACAACCATTACTTGGCTGTTTAATTCCCTCCTTCAACGGTCATTAACAGTCATGTCTTGGGCAGTTGAGCAGCCTTCCTTATGCTATGTATTGATGCCTTTTGGATCAATTGTGACACACAGATATATACACAGAAAAATGAGACACACTATATACACAGAGACAAAACAGAAGAGAAATTCAGTCCAAAACGTGAGCAGACACGTTGGGACTAAAACAAAAACTCTTCCTTCCTTTTCCATTCTTCAGCAAGTCGTTTCGTGTTTGTTTTCTTCGTCAGAATCAACCTATTTACTTTGTAATGTTGATTAGTTCTTGTTTTATTTTGGGAGACTATTGCCCATTAACGTAAAAGCATATATACGGGCTAATCTTGTCTTAAAGACAGAGAGTCATCTCTCGACTCAGCACACAGTTGTAACCATCCAGATTTAGTGTTTCTTGATTTCAGGTTATCAAGATTCAAGACTCAACAACTTTGCGGCAGTTATGAATATTGGCTATTCGTTTATCCTTTCGATTCGAACACTTGTAATATTTATTTACTTCCCGTACTGCTTTAGAATATCCAACATCACCTTCTCTGTGGCTGGATGTACCAAGTCAGGCCCAAATAACTCTAATTCGCCTACCTCAAACCATGTAATAGGAGATCTACATCTTCGTCCGTACAAATGATGATAAATCATTTTCATTTTGCTTCTTTTTATTTTAGTGTAGAGGGCAATTCGTTTAGTATAGGCAATCACGTTTTTGCTCCTTTATATTTGGTTTGGAGAACTCTTTTGAAAAATTCAGTAATTCATTTTGGTCCATTAGCAGCTAACTCACTAGACAAGTAATTCCTTCATTTTTGTTTTATAGGTTTTAATAATTAGTTTGGGTTGTGAAATTACAATTTGTTTCGCTGAGTTGTACTTGTTAGGATTGGATGAAATTTTACAGAGTTGTACATCTTACTGTTACGGTCAGATTGAGTCCAAGCGAAATCAGAACCGACATACGGTTGAGAGTTATCGCAGTTTAAAGTTTCTGCCTCGAATTGAATGAAACTCGGAAGGCATAACGTATAACGGTGTAACTGTACATATTGGTGAAGAATCTGAAAATTTGTGCTGAATAAAAGTTTTAGATTTTTCTGTTCTCGACAGATTGAGACTTTACAGAGATTAATCCAACTTACGGATAGAAAGGTTATTACTATTTTAAGACTGTGACCTTTTTACAAAAAATATAAGACGAGACAGTTTTCATAGGGTTGTTCTTGCGCAAATTTGTACTAGCTACACTAAGTATTTTCAAGGGAAACTTGGGATAGTGATAGGTCCCCGTGTTACCCTCGGCTCGGCGTAAAAAAATAGCTTATTTGGAGTTATGGTTCGAAAGTTGTAACCCTTACAAGTGGGAAGTGCGAAAAATTGAAAAAAAAAATATTATTTGAATCTTTTGAAAATATTACATTATATATGTGTACATGTTTAGCCACGCAGTCGAGATGATAGTAGTCTTAGTAAGGGCCTGTTTTCGTTTTTAAGTTAGAACGAAATGGGGACTGTTGCTTTGGTCTTTAAGAATTCTCAACAAAGGTAATGTTTTCTACTATATACCTTCAATGCTGCTAAACATATGTATCCTACTAGCTACTGAAAATCATGAACCCACATTAACTCAAGCTTCACGTGAAATCCCCCTTTAACAGATACTTTAGACTAGCATTCAATGAAGCCTAATAATTTGGTCTCCCACTTAGAAGATTCCCTCCACCTAATCATTTTAGGAATTCCCCTCAAGGACCCCACGTTTCATCCCACTAAGTATTGTCCCCTTCACTTAATTAATTAATTTTACTATTAATCAATCACACATAATTAATTCTGTAATTTCAATTTACTTAAATTTTGATAACTTATAAGACCTTCATATATACTCAATGTCATAACATTGTAATATGACAGTAGTCCATAACCCCTTTGTGTACGCACCAAATTTATTTTTGCTCCCCGTCGTCACACTTGTTGCGTCCAAAATTATTTTGGCGTTGCATCCTTTTGTATACTAATATCTTTATTAGCATACGTAAATATAATATAAATTTTCCCAAGGCTCGGGTCTATTTACACACGCATAGCAATTTTACATACACCTAGCGGTTCAAACCGTGACCTGAAAGTACGGGATGTTACATCCTCCCCCTAGAAACATTCGTCCTCAAATGTTGGGGTGACATATCTATTCCTCGTTACGTAGCCCGAAAATACAACTATCTTTACACATCACTACATTAGACCTCTCATAGTCTTCAAGCATTAATTATAATACCACGAGATAGAACTCACCTTATGCACCTTTTGGAACCTCGGTGTTGGTCTGGAACAAGTGTGGATATTTGTGCATCATTTCCTCTGCCGCATCCCATGTCATCTCTTCCACGTTTCTATTTCGCCAAAGAACTTTACGGAAACTACTTCCTTTATCTTACTAAACACTTTGCTTTCAGACTTGCATTATCTCTTCCATCTTCCGTATGTGAGTGAGACAACTTCTCATAATCTCGAATTTTAACAATAATACTGCCCCTTCTGACGTATCAATCGTTTTGGTAGAAATCTTTCATTTACTGGCTACGAGTATAAACTAACATAAGTCTTTTTGGTAATCGGTGTTACCGAAACCGTAACAGGCACGAGTTAAACTCAAATTCTTAAAACTCAGCTCTACTGCACGATTTATGAGATAAAAGAATAGAAACTATTCCTAAATGCCTTGCAGCCTCATGTTTATAAATATGATGCACAATATAGCCATAAACAAGACTCTACTAAACACGACTTATAGACTCCTTAAATCATTTTCATTTTGCTCCTTTATATTTTGGGGAAGACAAAATGATTAGAAGCATTTAATAGTGGTTAGATGCATTCCATTTAAATAAGCCTATTCTTGTTTGAGAATGTCATTTCGGTACACCCACAGCAACTTTCAACAACCTCTTTAACATTTCATTTCTAAGGTGTATCATTCTTCTTCTAAGTTAGAAGATAAAGTAGGCAGCAATTGGAGAATTTAAATTGGTGAGTGGGGAACCAAATGATGATAAATCATTTTCATTTTGCTCCTTTATATTTTAGTGTAGAGGGCAATTCGTTTAGTATAGGCAGTCACGTTTTTGCTCCTTTATATTTGGTTTGGAGAACTCTTTTGAAAAATTCAGCAATTCATTTTGGTCCATTAGCAGCTAACTAACTAGACAAGTAATTCCTTCATTTTTGGTTTGGAGAATTTTTAAAGAGGAGAAAAACAGTCCCTTTACTTCGTTCATGTGAAGAACCAATTCCCTCCTTTCCCTTTCTGTAATTGCGTGTTATGCGCGGCCACATCTCCTAATTTGGTTAAGGTTTTCTCCAATATTCGAGAAAGAAACCAGAAAATATAGAGAACACAAGAACTTTTTTCCTTAGCAATTGAGGAGTTCCGAAAAGGATGTAGTCAAAGTTTGAGATTTTCATTCGCGGTCACGAAGCAACAAAAGGTGAATTTTCTCCCTCATAATTCTTAGTAAAATCCTTTATTTTTAAGTTACAATGCATGGTAGAATATAATCTGCATATTGAAAGAATGAGCATGAAATTATGATTTATAGGTTGTTTAATAACTAGTTTGGGTTGTTAAATTACAATTTGTTTCGCTGAGTTGTACTGTTAGGAATGGATGAAATTTTACAGAGTTGTACATCTTTCTGTTACGGTCAGATTGAGTCCAAGCGGGGCTAAAACCGACATACGGTTTGAGAGTTATCGCATTTTATAGTTTCTGCCTCGGATCGACCGAAATCTGGAAGGCAGAACTTTACGAACTGTTTTCACTGAGTTATACTCGCTGGAATTGGATGATATTTTACAGGGTTGTACATCTCTCTTTCACGGTAAAATTGAGTCTAAGTGGGGCTAAAACCAACATACGGTCTGAGAGTTATCGCAGTTTAAAATTTCTGCATCGGATCGACCGAAATCAGGAAGGCAGAACGTATAACGGAAAAATTGTACAAATCGGTAATGAATAGGAAACGTTATGCTGAATAAGAGTTTTAGATTTCTCTGTTTTCGATTGTTTGAGACTTTACAGAGATTAATCCGAATTATGAGTGAGAAAACTCACATTTTGTTGCTTCGTGACCGCGAATGAAAATCTCAAACTTTGACTACACCCTTTTCGGAACTCCTCAATTGCTAAAGGAAATTTTTCTTTTGTCCTCTATATTTTCGGGTTTCTTTCTCGAATATTAGATAAAACCTTAACCAAATTAGGAAATGTGGCCGAGAATTTTCAGAGCACCATTAGGGATTAACAAAATGAAAAGAAGCAGTTTTTCAGGTGAATGGAATGATTTTTGCACGACACTGTTTATCCTCCTCTCTAATTGAATAATGTTTGTTGTTTGCTGAGCATCTAAGTCTACAAAATGCATTTCTCAAAATGACGATGTGATGTAATATAACCCCCTTAATTATGCAAAACAAATGATTCTCCATTAGTATGTTCCCTCTAACTATTAAATAAATCTCATTTTAATCCTAATGCATGACACCTCATCTTGCACATCTCAAAGTCATTTCCTTACCTTTGTGACCATGAAAAAAAATGGAACTAAACTTATAGGTCCTCTAAATGTACTTATTCCAATATTGACATACAGATGTTAATCAAACTTAAAAGACTCCCAACGTGAAAATGCAATAATTCCTAATCATCATGTCTCCCACTAACATTTTATGTTCTCCAATTGCTGCCCTTTTTTTGCTACGGCTACTTCGTGCATTTGTTTTCTTTTCCAACGCAAAAGTGCCATGTTTGGTTTCTGTTATATTACAATGAAGAGAGAGTTGAAGCAATTCATGATTTGATTCTTAAACTAGTGAATTGTCGTTTTTAGTTTTCAGGAAATTTTCAAAACCCAAGTAAAGATTTCCAGGGTGGAAGACAACATAATCCATCATCATTATGCCTCCCACTTAGCCAATCTTTGGCGGTGGGAGGGCCTAAATAACACTACATATACCCTTAACATGCACGGTCACTTAATTAATTAAGTGACATGTCTCTGTATAATTTATCAATCACACACATAATTAATTTCGTTATCTCAAATCACTTAAAACTTAATAACTTATAAAACCTTCATATACTAATAAAGAGATTAGCATATAAAAGGATAAAATCCCTAAAGAATTTTGGACGTAACAAGTGTGATGACGAGGATCGAAAATAATTTAGTGCGTGCACAAAGAGGTTATGGGCTAGTGTCATATCACACTAATTATGACGTTGAGTATATGCAGGGTTTATAAGTTATTAAGATTTAAGTTAATTGAGATCACAGAATTAATTATGTGTGTGATTGATAAATTATACGGAGGCAGATCACTTAATTAATTAAGTGACTGTGCATGTTAAGGGTATATGTGACGTTAATTAGGTCCCCCACCGTCAAAGATTGACTAAGTGGGAGGCATTATGATGATGGATTATGTTGTCTTCCACCTTGGGAATCTTTACTTGGGTTTTGAGAATTTTCTGAAAACTAAAAAGGGTGAGCAACATTTATAAAGTACAATACACTTCACTAGTTTAAGAATCAAATTATGAATTGCTCCAACTCCCTCTTGTTTGTAATAAAACAGAAACCAAACATGTCACTTTTGAGTTGGAAAAGAAAATTAATGTACGAAGTAGCAGTAGCAAAAAAAAGGGCAGCAATTAGGGAACATAAAATGTTAGTGGGAAACATGATGATTAGGAATTATTACATTTTCACGTTGGAAGTCTTTTAAGTTTGATTAACATCTGTATGTCAGTATTGGAATAAGTGACATTTATAGAAATCGCTCATTTACTGGCTACGAGTATAAACTAACCGAAGTCTTTTTGGTAATTGGCTTTACCGAAACCGTAACAGGCACGAGTTAAACTCAAATTCTTAAAACTCAGCTCTACTGCACGATTTACTAGATGAAAGAACAGAAACTATTCCTAAATGCCTTGCAGCCTCATGTTTATAAGTACGGTGCACAACATAGCCATAAACAAGACTCTACTAGGAACGGCTTATAGTCTCCTTAAATCATTTTCAACCTCTTTAACATTTCATTTCTAAGGTGTATCATTCTTTTGCTATCTTAGAAGATAAAGTAGGCAGCAATTGGAGAATTTAAATTGGTGAGTGGTGAACCAAATGATGATAAATCATATACATTTTGCTCCTTTATATTTTAGTGTAGAGGGCAATTCGTTTAGTATAGGCAGTCACGTTTTTGCTCCTTTATATTTGGTTTGGAGAACTCTTTTGAAAAATTCAGCAATTCATTTTGGTCCATTAGCAGCTAACTCACTAAACAAGTAATTCCTTCATTTTTGTTTTGGAGGATTTTTAAAGAGGAGAAAAACAGTCCCTTTACTTCGTTCATGTGAAGAACCAATTCCCTACTTTCCCTTTCTGTAATTGCGTGTTATGCGCTGCCACATCTCCTAATCTGGTTAAGGTTTTCTCCAATATTCGAGAAAGAAACCAGAAAATATAGAGAACAAAAGAAAAATTTTCTTTAGCAATTGAGGAGTTCCGAAAAGGGTGTAGTCAAAGTTTGAGATATTCGTTCGCGGTCATGAAGCAACAAAATGTGAGTTTTCTCACTCATAATTCTTAGTAAAATCCTTTATTTTTAAGTTACAATGCATGGTAGAATATAATCCGGATATTGAAAGAATGAGCATGAAATTATGATTTATAGGTTGTTTATTAACTAGTTTGGGTTGTGAAATTACAATCTGTTTCGCTGAGTTGTACTTGTTAGGAGTGGATGAAATTTTACAGAGTTGTACATCTTTCTGTTACGGTCAGATTGAGTCCAAGCGGGGCTAAAACCTACATACGGTTTGAGCGTTATCGCATTTTATAGTTTCTTCCTCGGAACAACCGAAATCCGGAAGGCAGAACTTTACAAACTGTTTTCGCTGAGTTATATTCACTGGAATTGGATGATATTTTACAGGGTTGTACATCTCTCTTTCGTGGTCAGATTGAGTCCAAGAGGTGCCTCGGATCGACCGAAATACCAAAATCAGCAAGGCAGAACGTATAACAGAAAAACTGTACAAATCGGTAATGAATCGGAAATTTATGTTGAATAAGAGTTTCAGATTTCTCTGTTTTCGACAGTTTGATACTTTACAGAGATTAATTCGAATTATGGTTGAGAAAACACACATTTTGTTGCTTCGTGACCGAGAATGAAAATCACAAACTTTGACTACACCCTTTTCGGAACTCCTCAATTGCTAAAGGAAATTTTTCTTTTGTCCTCTATATTTTCTGGTTTCTTTCTCGAATATTGGAGAAAACCTTAACCAAATAATGAAATGTGGCCGAGAATTTTCAGAGCACCATTCGGGATTAACAAAATGAAAAGAAGCAGTTTTTCAAGTGATTGGAACGATTTTTGCAGGGCACTGTTTATCCTCCTCTCTAATTGAATAATGTTTGTTGTTTGCTGAGCATCTAAGTCTACAAAATGCATTTCTCAAAATGACGATGTGAAGTAATATAACCCCCCTTAATTATGCAAAACAAATGATTAACCATTATTATGTTCCCCTCTAACTATTAAATAAATCTCATTTTAATCCTAATGCATGACACCTCATCTTGCACATCTCAAAGTCATTTTCTTACCTTTCTGGCCATGAAAAAATGGGACTAAGCTTATAGGTCCTTTAAATAACTATAGATCCTCTAAATGTCACTTAGTCCATTACTAACATACATATTTTAATCAAACTTAAAAGACTCCCAACGTGAAAATGCAATAATTACTAATCATCATGTTTCCCATTAACATTTTAAGTTCCCCAATTGTTGCCCTTTTTTTTTGCTACGGCTACTTCGTGCACTTGTTTTCTTTTCCAACGCAAAAGTGTCATGTTTGATTTCTGTTTTATTACAACTAAGAGGGAGTTGGAGCAATTCATGATTTGATTCTTAAACTAGTGAAGTGTCGTTTTTAGTTTTCAGGAAATTCTCAAAATCCACTTAAAGATTCTCAGGGTGGAAGACAACATAATCCATCATCATTATGCCACCCACTTAGCCCATCTTTGGCGGTGGGAGGGCCTAATTAACGCCACATATACCCTTAACATGCACGGTCACTTAATTAATTAAGTGATCTGCCTCCGTATAATTTATCAATAACACACATAATTAATTACGTGATTTCAATTCACTTAAATCATTATAACTTATAAAACCTTCATATAGTAATAAAGAGATTAGTATATAAAAGGATAAAATCCCGAAAGAATTTTGGACGTAACAAGTGTGATGACGGGGATCGAAAATAATTTAGTGCGTGCATAAAGAGGTTATGGGCCAGTGTCATATCACACTAATTATGACGTTAAGTATATGAAGGATTTATAAGTTATTAAGATTTAAGTGAATTGGATCACAAAATTAATTATGTGTGTGATTGATAAATTATACGGAGGCAGGTCTCCTAATTAATTAAGTGATTGTGCGTGTTAAGGGTATATGTGGCGTTAATTAGGCCCTCCCACCGCCAAAGATTGGCTAAGTGGGAGGCATAATGATGATTGATTATGTTGTCTTCCACCTTGGGAATCTTTACATGGGTTTTGAGAATTTCTTGAAAACTAAAAACGGTGAGCAACATTTATAAAGTACAATACACTTCACTAGTTTAAGAATCAAATCATGAATTGCTCCAACTCCCTCTTCGTTGTAGTAAAACAGAAACCAACCAAAATGCACGAAGTAGTAGTATCAGAAAAAAAGGGCTGCAATTAGGGAATTTAAAATGTAAATGGAAAACCTGATGATTAGGAATTATTGCATTTTCACGTTGGGAGTCTTTTAGGTTTGATTAGCATCTGTATGTCAGTATTGGAATAAGTGACATTTAGAGGACCTATAAATTTTGTTCCATTTTGTTCATGGTCAGAAAGGTAAGGAAATGACTTAGAGATGTGCAAGATGATGTGTCATGCATTAGGATTAAAGTGGGATTTATGTAATAGTTAGAGGGAACATAATAATGGGGAATCATTTGTTTTGCATAACTAGGGGGGTTATATTAAATCACATCGTCATTTTGAGAATGCATTTTGTGGACTTAGATGCTCAACAAACAATAAACATTATTCAATTAGAGAGGAGGATAAACAGTGCCCTGCAAAAAAAATCGTTACTTTCACTTGAAAAACTGTTTCTTTTCATTTTGTTAATCCCAAATGGTGCTCTGAAAATTCTCGGCCACATTTCCTAATTTGGTTAAGATTTTCTCCAATATTTGAGAAAGAAACCAGAAAATATAGAGGACATAAGAAAATTTTCCTTTAGCAATTGAGGAGTTCCGAAAAGGGTGTACTCAAAGTTTGAGATTTTCATTCGCGGTCATGAAGCAACAAAATGTGAGTTTTCTCACTCATAATTCTTAGTAAAATCCTTTATTTTTTAGTTACAATGCATGTTAGAATATAATCCGGATATTGAAAGAATGAACATGAAATTATGATTTATAGGTTATTTATTAACTAGCTTGGGTTGTGAAATTACAATTTGTTTCGCTGAGTTGTACTTGTTAGGAGTGGATGAAATTTTACAAAGTTGTACATCTTTTTGTTACGGTCAGATTGAGTCCAAGCGAGGCTAAACCTGACATACGGTTTGACAGTTATCACATTTTATAGTTTCTGCCTCGGAACGACCGAAATACGGAAGGCAGAACTTTACGAACTGTTTTCGCTGAGTTATACTCGCTGGAATTGGATGATATTTTACATGGTTGTACATCTCTCTTTCTGGTCAGATTGAGTCCAAGTGGTGCGTTGGATCGATCGAAATACCGAAATCCGGAAGGCAGAACCTATATCGGTAATGAATCGGAAACGTTATGCTGAATAAGAGTTTTAGATTTCTCTGTTTGAGACTTTATAGAGATTAATTCAAATTATGAGTGAGAAAACTCACATTTGGTTGCTTCGTGACCGCGAATGAAAATCACAAACTTTGACTACACCCTTTTCGGAACTCCTCAATTGCTAAAGGAATTTTTTTTTGTCCTCTATATTTTCTGGTTTATTTCTCGATTATTGGAGAAAACCTTAACCAAATAATGAAATGTGGCCGAGAATTTTTAGAGCACCATTCGAGATTAACAAAATGAAAAGAAGCTATTTTTCAAGTGAATGGAACGATTTTTGCAGGGCACTGTTTATCCTCCTCTCTAATTGAATAATGTTTGTTGTTTGCTGAGCATCTAAGTCTACAAAATACATTTCTCAAAATGACGATGTGAGGTAATATAACCCCCCTTAATTATGCAATACAAATGATTCCCCATTATTATGTTCCCCTCTAACTATTATCATTTTAATCCTAATGCATGACACCTCATCTTGCCCATCTCAAATCATTTTCTAATCTTTCTGACCATTAAAAAATGGGATTAAACATATAGGTCCTTTAAATAACTATAGGTCCTCTAAATGTCACTTATTCCAATACTAACATACAGATTTTAATCAGACTCCCAACGTGAAAGTGCAATAATTACTAATCATCATGTTTTCCAATAACATTTTAAGTTCCCCAATTGCAGCCCTTTTTTTTTTTGCTACGGCTACTTCATGCATTTGTTTTCTTTTCCATCTCAAAAGTGACTTGTTTGGTTTCTGTTTTATTACCACGAAGAGGAAGTTGGAGCAATTCATGAATTGATTCTTAAACTAGTGAAGTGTCATTTTTAGTTTTCAGGAAATTTTCAAAACCCACGTAAAGATTCCCAGGGTGGAAGACAACATAATTCATCATCATTATGCCTCCCACTTAGCCAATTTTTGGCGGTGGGAGGGCCTAATTAACACCACATATACCCTTAACATGCACGATCACTTAATTAATTAAGTGATCTGCCTCCGTATAATTTATCAATCACACACATAATTAATTCTGTGATTTCAATTCACTTATATCTTAATAACTTATAAAACCTTAATATACTAATAAAGAGATTAGTATATAAAAGGATAAAATCCCGAAAGAATTTTGGACGTAACAAGTGTGATGACGGGGATCGAAAATAATTTGGTGCATGCACAAAGAGGTTATGGGTCAGTGTCATATCACACTAATTATGACGTTGATTATACAAAGACTTTATAAGTTATTAAGATTTAAGTGAATTGGGATCATCAAATTAATTAGGTGTGTGATTGATCAATTATACGGAGGTAGGTCACTTAATTAATTAAGTGACCATGCATGTTAAGGATATATGTGGCGTTAATTAGGCCCTCCCACCGCCAAAGATTGGCCTAGTGGGAGGCATAATGATGATGGATTATGTTGTCTTCCACCTTGGGAATCTTTACATGGGTTTTGAGAATTTCTTGAAAACTAAAAACGGTGAGCAACATTTATAAGGTACAATACACTTCACTTATTTAAGAATCAAATCAGGAATTGCTCCAACTCCCTCTTCGTTGTAATAACACAGAAACCAAACATGTCACTTTTGAGTTGAAAAAGAAAACAAATGTATGAAGTAGTAGTAGCAAAGAAAAAGGGCAGCAATTAGGGAACTTAAAATGTTAGTGGGAAACATGATGATTAGGAATTATTGCATTTTCATGTTTGGAGTCTTTTAAGTTTGATTTAACATTTGTATGTCAATATTGGAATAAGTGACATTTAGAGGACCTATCAATTTTGTCCCATTTTTTTCATGATCAGAAACGTAAGGAAATGACTTAGAGATGTGCAAGATGAGGTGTCATGTATTATTTAATAGTTAGAGGGAGCATAATAATCGGGAATCATTTGTTTTGCATAATTAGGGGGGTTATATTAAATCACATCGTCATTTTGAGAATGCATTTTGTAGACTTAGATGCTCAGCAAACAACAAACATTATTCAATTAGAGAGGCGGATAAACAGTGCCCTGCAAAAAAAAAATCGTTCCTTTCACTTGAAAAACTACTTCTTTTCATTTTGTTAATCCCGAGTGGTGCTCTAAAAATTCTCGGCCACATTTCCTAATTTGGTTAAGGTTTTTACCAATATTCGAGAAAGAAACCAGAAAATATAGAGGACAAAAGAAAATTTTCCTTTAACAATTGAGGAGTTCCGAAAAGGGTGTAGTCAAAGTTTGAGATTTTCATTCGCGGTCACGAAGCAACAAAAGGTGAGTTTTCTCACTCATAATTCTTAGTAAAATCCTTCATTTTAAGTTACAATGCATGTTATAATATAATCCGGATATTGAAAGAATGATCATGAAATTATGTTTTATAGGTTGTTTATTAACTAGCCTGGGTTGTGAAATTACAGTTTGTTTCGCTGAGTTGTACTTGTTAGGAGTGGATGAAATATTACAGAGTTGTACATCTTTCTATTATGGTCATATTTAGTCAAAGCGAGGCTAAAACAGATATACAGTTTGAGAGTAATCGCATTTTATATTTTCTGCCTCGGAACGACCGAAATCCGTAAGATAGAACTTTACGAAATGTTTTCTCTAAGTTATACTCGCCGGAATTGGATGATATTTTACAGGGTTGTACATCTCTCTTTCGTGGTCATATTGAGTCCATGTGGTGCCTCGGATCGATCGAAATTCCAAAATTCGGAAGGCAGAACGTATAACGGAAAAACTGTACAAATCGGTAATGAATCGAAAACGGTATGATGAATAAGAGTTTTGGATTTCTCTGTTTCAGACTTTATAGAGATTAATTCGAATTATGAGTGAGAAAACTCACATTTTGTTGCTTCGTGACCGCGAGTGAAAATCACACACCCTTTTTCGAAACTCCTCAATTGCTAAAGGATTTTTTTTTGTCCTCTATATTTTCTGGTTTCTTTCTCGATTATTGGAGAAAACCTTTACCAAATAATGAAATGTGGCCGAGAATTTTTAGAGCACCATTCGGGATTAACAAAATGAAAAGAAGCAGTTTTTCAAGTGAATGGAACGATTTTTGCAGGGCACTGTTTATCCTCCTCTCTAATTGAATAATGGTTGCTTTTGGCTGAGCATCTAAGTCTACAAAATGCATTTCTCAAAATGACGATGTGAGGTAATATAACCCCCCTTAATTATGAAAAATAAATGATTTCCCATTATTATGTTCCCCTCTAACTATTAAGTAAATATCATTTTAATCCTAATGCATGACACCTCATCTTGCACATCTCGAAGTCATTTCCTTACCTTTCCGACCATTAAAAAAATGGGATTAAACTTATAGGTCCTTTAAATAACTATAGGTCCTCTAAATGTCACTTAGCCCGTGGTCGCAATGCCGCTTCCACGCAAGCCCTCGGTCACCGAGCCGACCTCGTCCGCTCGGAAGGACACAACCTTGGCCAGCCTTACGAGTTCTACCCCCGCTACCACAAATATCACAGCCTATACACCGCTCGAGGGTACCTCCGCTCCCCAACTGAGCAAAATGGAGCATTCGGTTCAAAAAAACCGAGTCTTGGCAGTTCTTGGGAAAGTTTTTTAGACTAGTCCCACTAAGGTAACATACAGATTTTAATCAAACTTGAAAGAATCCCAACGTGAAAGTGCAATAATTACTAATCATCATGTTTTCCACTAACATTTTAAGTTCCCCAATTGCTGCCCTTTTTTTTTTTGCTACGGCTACTTCGTGCATTTGTTTTCTTTTCCAACTCAAAAGTGACATGTTTGGTTTCTGTTTTATTACCACGAAGAGGAAGTTGGAGCAATTCATGAATTGATTCTTAAACTAGTGAAGTGTCATTTTTAGTTTTCAGGAAATTCTAAAAACCCACGTAAAGATTCCTAGGGTGGAAGACAACATAATCCATCATCATTATGCCTCCCACTTAGCCAATCTTTGGCGGTGGGAGGACCTAATTAACGCCACATATACCCTTAACATGCACAGTCACTTAATTAATTAAGTGATCTATCTCCGTATAATTTATCAATCACACACATAATTAATTCTGTGATTTCAATTCACTTAAATCTTAATAACTTATAAAACCTTCATATGCTAATAAAGAGATTAGTATATAAAAGGATAAAATCTCGAAAGAATTTTGGACGTAACAAGTGTGATGACGGGGATCGAAAATAATTTAGTGCGTGCACAAAGAGGTTATGGGTCAGTGTCATATCACACTAATTATGACATTGATTATATGAAGACTTTATAAGTTATTAAGATTTAAGTGAATTGGGATCACCAAATTAATTAGGTGTGTGATTGATAAATTATACGGAGGCAGGTCACTTAATTAATTAAGTGACCATGAATGTTAAGGATATATGTGGCGTTAATTAGGCCCTCCCACCGCCAAAGATTGGCCAAGTGGGAGGCATAATGATGATGAATTATGTTGTCTTCCACCTTGGGAATCTTTACATGTGTTTTGAGAATTTCCTGAAAACTAAAAACGGTGAGCAACATTTATAAAGTACAATACACTTCACTAGTTTAAGAATCAAATCATGAATTGCTCCAACTCCCTTTTCGTTGTAATAAAACAGAAACCAAACATGTCACTTTGAGTTGGAAAAGAAAAAAAATGTACGAAGTAGTAGTAGCAAAAAAAAAAAGGGTAGCAATTAGGGAACTTAAAATGTTAGTGGAAAACATGATGATTAGGAATTATTGCATTTTCACGTTGGGAGTCTTTTAAGTTTGAATAACATATGTATGTCAGTATTGGAATAAGTGACATTTAGAGGACCTATAAATTTTGTCCCTTTTTTTTCATGGTCTGAAAGGTAAGGAAAAGACTTAGAGATGTGCAAGATGAGGTGTCATGCATTAGGATTAAAGTGGGATTTATTTAATAGTTAGAGGGAACATAATAATGGGGAATCATTTGTTTTGCATAATTAGGGGGTTATATTAAATCACATCGTCATTTTGAGAATGCATTTTGTAGACTTAGATACTCAGCAAACAATAAACATTATTCAATTAGAGAGGAGGTTAAACAGTGCCCTGCAAAGAAAATCGTTCCTTTCACTTGAAAACCCGCTTCTTTTCATTTTGTTAATCTCGAATGATGCTCTGAAAATTCTTGGCTACATTTCCTAATTTGGTTAAGGTTTTCACCAATATTCGAGAAAAGAAACCAGAAATATAGAGGACAAAAGAAAATTTTCCTTTAGCAATTGAGAAGTTCTGAAAAGGGTGTAGTCAAAGTTTGAGATTTTCATTCACGGTCACAAAGCAACAAAATGTGAGTTTTCTCACTCGTAATTCTTAGTAAAATCCTTTATTTTGAATTACAATACACGTTAGAATATAATCAGGATATTGAAAGAATGAGCATGAAATTATGATTTATAGGTTGTTTAATAACTAGTTTGAGTGGTCAAATTACAATATGTTTTGCTGAGTTGTACTTGTTAGAATTGGATGAAATTTTATAGAGTTGTACATCTTTCTGTTACGGTCAAATTGAGTCTAATCACACACCTAATGTAATTCGGAAGGCAGAACGTATAACAGAGTAACTGTACATATTGGTGAAGATTCTGAAATTTTTTACATGTTTAACCATACAGTTGATACGATAGAAATCTTGGTAATGTAAATAGTTTTGAAAGGGCCTGTTTTCGTTTTTAAATTAGAACGAAATGGGGACTGTTGGTTTGGTCTTTAAGAATTCTCAACAAAGGTAATGTTTTCTACTAAATACCTTCAATGCTGCTAAACAAATGTATCCTACATTTCTACTAGCTACTGAAAATCATGAACCCACGTTAACTCAAGCTTCACGTGAAATCCCCCTTTAATAGATGCTTTAGACTAGCATTCAATGAAGCCTAATAATTTGGTCTCCCACTTGAAAGATTCCCTCCACCTAGTCATTTTAGGAATTCTCCTTAAGGACCACACGTTTCATCCCACTAAGTATTGTCCCCTCCACTTAATTAATTAATTCCACGATTAATCAATCTCACATATAATTAATTATGTGATCCCAATTTACTTAAATCTTGATAACTTATAAGACCTTCATATACTCAATGTCATAACCTTATAATATGACACTAGTCCATAACTTCTTTGTGTATGCACCAAATTTATTTTCGCTCCCCGTCGTCACACTTGTTGCGTCCAAAATTATTTCGGGGTTGTATCCTTTTGTATACTAATCTCTTTATTAGCATACATAATTATAACATAAATTTTTCCAACGCTCAGGTCTATTTACATACGCCTAGCGGTTCAAACCGTGACCCAAAAGTACGGGATGTTACATCCTTCCCCCTTAGAAACATTCGTCCTTGAATGTTGGGGTTTCATATCTATTCCCCGTTACGTAGCCCGAAAATACAACTATCTTCACACATCACTACATCAGACCTCTCATAGTCTTCGAGCATTAATTATAATACCACGAGATATAACTCACCTTATGCACCTTTTGGAACCTCGGTGTTGGTCTGGAACATGTGTGAATATTTGTGCATCATTTCTTCTTCCGCCTCCCATGTCATCTCTTCCACATTCCTATTTCGCCGAAGAACTTTTACGGAAGCTACTTCCTTTACCTTACTAAACACTTTTCTTTCCAGGCTTGCATTAACTCTTCCATCTTCCGTATGTGAGTGAGACAACTTCTCGTAATATCGAATTTTAACAATAATACCACGCCTTCTGGCGTATCAATCATTTTTTGGTAGAAATCGCTCATTTACTGGCTTCGAGTATAAACTAACCGAAGTATTTTTGGTAATCGGCATTACTGAAACTGTAATAGGCACGAGTTAAAACTCAAATTCTTAAAACTCAGCTCTACTGCATGATTTACGAGATGAAAGAATAGAAATCCTCCCTAAATGCTTTGTAGCCTCCTGTTTATAAGTATGGTGCACAACATACCCATAAACAAGACTCTACTAGACACAGTTTGTAGACTCCTTAAATCATTTTCATTTTGCTCCTTTATATTTTGGTGGAAGGCAACTTTCAATACTTGGGATAGATTGTCCAAGCAACTTTTAAAGGACTCCCCAATCACGGAGAAGTCATCCATAAATACCTATATAACATCTTTCACCAAATCATTGTAAATGTCCATCATGCAACGTTGAAAGGTAGCGGGAGCATTGCAAAGACCAAACAACATCCTTTCAAAAGCAAATGTACCATTTGGGCAAGTGAATATCGTGTTTTCTTGGTCTTCTGGGTTATTTGAATTCGATTGTAGCCCGAGTACCTGTCCAAGAAGCAATAATAAGTTTTTTCCGCTAACCTATCAAGTATTTGATGAATGAAAGGTAGGGGGATTGGTCCTTCCTTATAGCACTATTTAGCTTCCGGTAACTCTCCACCCGATTATCATCCTTATAAGTATCAACTCATTTTTATCATTAGGGACCACTGTGATCCCTCCTTTCTTTGGCATGTATTGCACGGGACTCACCCATACACTATTAGAAATGGATTACATAACCCCGATATCTAACCACTAATTAATCTCTTTCTTGACAACTTATTGCATTGAAGGATTTAACATCCTTTGATATTCAACACTCAGGGAACTATTCTCTTCAAGATGGATTCGATGAGAAAACACACCCGAACCTCATATGTCCGCAATATTCCACTCGATTGCCCTTTTATAAGTTCTCAAGATAGATAATATAGCTTTCACTTGACTTTCCTTGAGCTTTGATGAGATAATAACCGACAAAGAGTCATTTAGCCCAAATAATTTATACTCCAAATGACTTGGAAGTGGCTTGAGCTCAAGAGTTGGCGGTTCCTCAATAGAAGGCTTGAGAGGATGGACTCCACGATTTTCCAAGTCCAAGGTCAACCGCTTAGGAGCATAATAATAGGACCCTTGGCTCTCAATTGCAAGAACGGTCTCCGCAATCCCCTCAAAACTCACTTAGATGCATAATTGCAGTCATATAACGGGGTTGACTTGCTAAGCTGTCTTGGCGCCATAGCGTCGGACAAGCCGAGAGACGCAGATCGATTGTTTAGAACATTAGATCAAACAAGATTTACAAGTTGTTTGTAATTGGTTTGGAGACCTACCGGGTTATGCTATTGAAGTTATTAGCCACAGCAAACGTGGAGATAGCATGAACCTGGATCTTGGCCCATTATGACCATATTTGATATGAGTTTGTATTCTTCCATGGGATAGAAGGGTATGTTTAAAATAGTGGGAGCTAATTAAACTAAAGATCATGTTAATTAGTTAACGAATATGTTCAATATAAATTATATTAGAGTTTAATTTCAAGTCTATCTGTTTCTTCAGTTGTATAAAATGTCGAATCTATCACTAAAAATATTGGTCGAGACAAACAAGTTGACTGGAGTGAATTACCCTGACTGGTTGAGAAATCTGCGATTGGTGTTAAGACTAGAAATAATTGAGTATGTGTTAGACACAGTGTTCCCCACAGTCCCTGCTGAAGATTCTGTTGAGTATGCCCTGTTTGATAAGGTGGCTTATCAGAAACACCTAGACGATGCTACCTCAGCACAATGTGTAATGTTTTCCTCCATGATTGTGGAGTTACAGAGGCAACATGAAAACATGGGCCCCAACGAAATGCTAGTACACTTGAAGAGTCTCTAAGACTCACAGTCTTAGACAATAGAGTATGAATTGTTGAGAGACTTTTTCAAGTGTAAGTTGAACGATGGGGGTCAAGTGTCAGCGCATGTTCTGAAGATGATTGGGTTGATAAAAAAGTTGGCTTCGATAGGAACGAAGTTGTCTATAAATGTCTCTGTCAACCTAATTCTGAATTCGCTTCCTGGTTCATTTGAGAATTTCATTGTGAACTTCAATATGAATAGGACCAAGGCAAATCTTCCAGAGCTTCACAACATGTTGAAGACCTTTGAATGATTTACCTCTAAAGGTAAAGCTGTGCTCATGGTGGGCTCTTATAGGAAGTTCAAACCCAAGGGTAAAAACATGCAGAAGAAGAAGGGTAAGACAGTTGCTGCACCTACAGTTATGAAACCTAGATGAGGTGTTCAGAAGAAGGCAAAGGTAGCTTCAGATATGTGCCTCAACTGCAAGAAGAATGGGCACTGGAAGAAGGACTGCACAGCTCTAGGAGCAGGCAAAGCACTAGGTGCTCCTAGCTCTACTATACAAGGTATGTTTGTCATTGAAATAAATATGTCTATAAGTAACTCTCACTGCTGGGTATTGGATACCGCTTGTGGCTCACACATTTATAATAATGTGCATGGTCTGACTGACAGCAGAAAGGTTGGACCTTGGGAGGTAGACATGCGCGTTGGAAATGGAGTACGAGTGGATGCTGAACACGTGGAAACTTATTGACTAGATTTACCTTCAGGATTTTGTTTAGAACTAAATAATTGTTATTTTGTTCCCTCATTGACGAGGAATATCATTTTTATCCCAATGTTAGACATTGAGGGGTTTTCCTCATTTATTGCCAATGGCAGTTATGTACTGTCTTTTAATGGTTTTGTTTGTGGAAATGCTCCAATTGTGGATGGTTTGTATGTTCTAAATTGTAGTCTTGAAATTTTCAATGTGAAAAATAAACAAGCTAAGATAAGTAAACCAAGAAACCCCACCTACTTATGGCACTGTAGACTTGGTCACATCAATGAATCAATGATAGCAAGATTAAGAAAGTTAGACTATCTGGAACCATTTGACTTAGAGTCCTATGGTAACAGTGAATCTTTCTTGAGAGGATAGATGACCAAAAAACCACTTTCCGGGAAAGGGGTGCGAGCTAAAGAGGTACTTGAGTTAGTCCATATTGATGTATGTGGGTTATTTTCAGCTCAAGCTAAGGGAGGCTTCCCTTACTTCATTACTTTTACAGACGATTTCACAAGGTTTGGACATGTGTATCTTATGAAACACAAGTCTGAAGCCTTTGAGAAATTCAAAGAGTACAAGTCAGAAGTAGAGAAGCAACTTGAAACAGGTATCAAGACCCTTCGATCAGACGAGGAGGTGAATACTTAAGTAAAGTATTTCTGGATTACTTGAAACTTCATGGAGTCCAATCACAATGGACACCTCCTGGAACGCCACAATTGAATGGTGTTGCTGAAAGGAGAAATCGAACCCTATTAGATATGGTTAGATCCATGATGAGTTTCTCAGTTCTACCAACATACCTTTGGGGCTATGCATTGCAAAGCTCAATTTATATTCTGAACATGGTTCCTTCAAAGTCAGTAGAGAAAACTCCATATGAGATATGGAATGGCGAGAAGCCAGCACTTAAACACATGCGACCTTGGGGTACCCTGCATATATAAAGAAGATTCTTAATAACAAGTTGGAATCTAAAAGTGAGAATTATTATTTTATGGGGTATCCAAAGGAAACTAATGGATACTATTTCTATCTTCCTGGAGAACATAAGGTCATTATTTCCAGAAATGCAACTTTCTTTGAAGAAGACTATGTCTACAAGGAACAGAGCTGCAATGAGATAGAACTTGAAGAAATTCAAGAACTAAAAGATAACACAGAAGTTGAACTCTTGTCGAATGACCTACACAAGGATTCAATGGGAGTATTTAGTGAAGATTGGGTACTTAGAGTACGCCCTTCAGCCAGTGGGAGTGCTGTGAGAGATAGTGCAGAAATACAAGGCTCTCATACACAACCAATGGAAAATGATACAATGGTTGTACATCATTCCAATTAGGAAATACATAAAAATGACATTCCTGAAAGCTCTCAAGGTGATGGATTGTCCAGCACATAAAAACCTTCTCACAATCAGAATGCAACAAATACTGAAACGCAGAATAATCAACTCCGTAGGACTACTAGGACTCATAGTCCTCCTGAAAGACTTAATCTCCTTGTTGAAACACAAAATGAGATAGATATTCCTCATGACGATGAACCTACAACCTACAACGAAGTTATGTTAGACATTGATTCGCAGAGATGGCAAGAAGCCATGAGATATGAGATAGACTCAATGTACATAAATCAAGTTTGGAACTTGGTTGATTTGCCAACAGAAGTTACACCCATAGGATGCAAATGGGGGTCTTTAAAAAGAAGATTGATGCATATGGCAAGGTACAGACTTATAAGACAAGATTAGTGGCTAAAGGTTATAATCAACGGCCTGGGTCGATTATGATGAAACCTTTTGTGAAAATTAAGTCCATTCAGATTTTGCTTGCAATAGCCGCATACTATGATTATGACATTTGGCAAATGGATGTTAAAACTGCTTTCCTCAATGGTAACCTAATTGAGGAGGTGTATATGATACAACCTGAGGGTGTTACATCCAAGACTAAGCCCAAATCAGTATGCAAGCTACAGAAGTCCATTTATGGACTTAAGCAAGCCTCAAGGAGTTGGAATATTTGCTTTGACAAAGCAGTCAAATCGTTTGACTTTGTTAGAAGCAAAGAAGATCCATGCGTTTATAGTAAGCGCAAGGAAGGTAGTATTGTCTTCATTATTAAATATGTAGATGACATATTAATAATGAGAGACAATAAGACTCTCATGAAACCAGTCAAGGAATGGTTATCCAGCACCTTCATGATGAAGGACTTGGATGAAACCTGCTACATTCTTGGAATTATGATATACAGAGATAGACCTAATAGATTGTTGGGGCTGTCACAATCCATATACATAGAAAAAGTACTAAGACGATTCTCTATGGAAAACTCCCAGAAGGGAAGTCTTCCTATGGGTCAAGGCATCAAGTTATCAAAGAAGGATAGTCCTTCTACTATTGCAGAACTTGAACGTATGAAAAAATCTCATATGCTTCAGCTATAGGATCTATCATGTATGCAATGACATGTACGATGTCAGATGTGGCCTATGCACTTAGTATGACTTGCAAATTCCAGCAAAATCCTGGGGAAGAACACTGGAAAGCAGTCAAGAGTATTCTTAAGTATCTTAGACGAACTAAAGAATATTTTGTAGTCTATGGTGGAGAAGAGAACCTAGTGTGTATTGGGTACACTGATGCTAGCTTCCAAACAAATCTTGATGAATTGAAGTCTCAATCTGGACATGCCTTCATTTTGAATGGCAGAGTAGTGAGTTGGAAAAGTTCCAAGCAAGCTACAACTGCTGATTCGACAACTGAATCCGAGTACATTGCTGGATCGGAAGCTGGTAAAGAAGTTGTCGTGATATCTGAGTTCTTGAAGGAACTAGGGATTGTTCCAAGTGCCAGTTGTCCAATAACGATTTATTGTGACAACACTGGTGCGATTGCGGAAGCTAAGGAACCAAGATCAACAAACAGAAACAAGCATGTACCAAGGAAATACCACATACTCAGGGAGATGGTGGAAACTAAAAAAAATAAGATTAGACTATGTTCCCACAGGTGATAATCTAGCTGACCCGTTTACTAAACCATTAATCTTAGTTAAGCATAATGGTCATTGAAAATATGGGCATTAGATACATTGGAGATTGGCTCTAGGCCAAGTGGTAGATTTAAAGTATGTATATCGTAGAGACAATCATTATTAGGGACAAATGTACTTGAACACATTCATATTATTAATAAGATTATATATATTTATGGCATTTACAATTATTGAATTATTGTTTGATTGTTATCAATTATTCATATATGTGCATCCCTTGAGCTTACGTTGTCATTGATAGAGTGAGATATTAATGCAGATTGAGGTTTTATATTTAGAAAATAATAAATAAAGTAGTAAAGGAAGAAGAGTAAAGAAATTTAAAGAACTTTCAAAACTTACAAATTTATTTCGTTGAAATTGAAAGCATAGTTACAGGGGAAATCAGGCAGAGAAAATGTTTGAGGGGGATAATTTTTGGATGCCTTGAGTGTTACAACATGAGAGCCTTATATAGGCTTTGGAGAGGTATATCCTAATTACGGATGGATGGCTAAGGTTAAATGGCTTTTCAGAATGCCTTTTGCTTTTCTGAAGGTCATTTGCCTTTTACTGTTCATGGGGCCCTTGTCTTTTACTTTTCCGAAGGGTCACTGCTTTTTCAAGGAATCTTCTACTTTATGTCTGCTTCTGCTTTATGTCTCTTATGTTTATCCTTTTTTAAGTCAAAATGTATGATTGGGCTATTCCTCTTGGGGCCATCATATCTCCGTTGTCTGGTTCGCTGGTGCTGGAAGAAGCCGTGTCAATTAACTCCATTATCTGACTGGGATCCTCATTATCTTCTAATTTGGATAAGGCTTCTAGGAGCTTCCTTTTTACCTCTGCCTTGGAGACTGATGTTTCTCCGGATGAAGATGAATTCTTCTTCTCTCTTTTTACTTGGGTTTCTTCTTTAACTTTGGGACTCCATCCTTTGATTTTGATGGTTTTGTTGAGATAACGGATCCTATTCATTTCTTGAATATCAAAGGACCAATTTAATATATATGATATCCGTTTATGTATGAAGAACTTGCATAATTTAATATGTTATGGTAGGGTTGAAATTTGTTGCTCCTCTAAGAAACATGTATATCGATTTTGGAAGCTTGATGCTATTACCTGTAAATTTCCTCCAAATATGTTCCACCATTCGTAGAACCATATGGGGATGATTTTTTCCTTTAGTCCCTCCGAATACTTAATAAACCATGTATGGGTATTTGGGAAGACATTTAGGAAATTAAACCAGGCATCTTTATAATCATACCA
Source organism: Anisodus acutangulus (assembly GCA_029783415.1). Lineage (NCBI taxonomy): Eukaryota > Viridiplantae > Streptophyta > Magnoliopsida > Solanales > Solanaceae > Anisodus > Anisodus acutangulus. Next base: position 11,220,314 of record CM056511.1, on the reverse strand, counting down.
ATTATATGTATGGGGCTTGTGGCTTCTGGATAAAGGTATTGGGGTGTGTAGGTGATCTACATACCAGTTAAACGGGCTTAGTATCTTTTTTTATTGTAAATTTGAAATATTCAATTGCTTCTGGGTTATTTTTGAAGTAGTTGTGCTCCACTTCTATTGAGTCGGTATCTATGAGAATAAATTCATAATATTTCCTAGTTTTAATAGGATCTTGGGTATCTACGTACTGGTAGTTGGTGTAACAGGGTTTTAGTAGATCTTGTACCCTAAAATTTTCATACTGTTTATCTAGTGCCATTATTGGTAGAGCATGTGATACAATAAATTCTCATTTTGGAGGATGGGTGTTGTTGCTTGCTGATGTTGTCTCCTTCTTAAGAGGAGTTACTGGTTTTACTGCCTTTGAGTAAGACTCTGGGATGGCATTTTGTAATTATCCCTGGTTTGTATTTCCGCTGGGGACGCTTTGACTGGCATTGCCTGCCTCAGTCTCCAAGGTAGAGGTAACAAGGAGGCTCCTAGAAGCCTTATATAAATTAGAAGATAATGAGGATCCCAGTCAGATAATGGAGTTAATTGACACGGCTTCTTCCAGCACCAGCGAACCAGACAATGGAGATATGCTGGCCCCAAGAGGAATAGCCCAATCATACTTTTTGACTTAAAAAAGGATAAACAGAAGAGACATAAAGCAGAAGCAGACATAAAGCAGAAGATTCCTTGAAAAAGCAGTGACCCATCGGAAAAGTAAAAGACAAGGGCCCCATGAACAGTAAAAGGTAAATGACCTTTCAGAAAATCAAAAGACATTCTGAAAAGCCATTTAACCTTAGCCGTCCATCTGTAATTAGGATATACCTCTCCGAGGCCTATATAAGGCTCTCAAGTTGTAACATTCAAGGCATCCGAAAATTATCCCCCTCAAACATTTTCTCTGCCTGATTTCCTCTATAACTATGCTTTCAATTTCAACGAAATAAATTTGTTAGTTTTGAAAGTTCTTTAAATTTCTAAACTCTTCTTCCTTTACATCTTTATTTATTATTTTCTAAATATAATACCTCGATCCGCATTTACTGCCTCTGAGTAAGATTCTAGGGATTGCATTTTGTAATTATCCCTGGTCTGTATTTCCGTTGGGAACACATTTTTGGCATCAGGTCCAAGTTGCATGTTGTTAAACATCATGAGTAACTAAACTCATTCTACTGTCCTAGAGCAGTATTGTCCTAAGATTATTTGATATTATGTCTGCTTCTCTTCTCGTTCATACCTTGTTGTTATCTTCTGCTTAAACTCTATTCTTAGTCTACAATATAAGATAGTTGTTCTGCATCTATTAGTTAAAGGTATCCGATTAATTCCCGGATCAAACGTTGACGAGCCTGAAACTTCCGTTGGAATAGCTTGTAAGCTTAGGTGCTAGAGCCGGACCCGGATTTGGTGTCATGTTGCGAAGTACTTAGGATAAGAACATCTACCTAATACTCGAAACTTAAAATAGCAGATAGTGAGCATAGAATACATGCTAAGGTCAGGATAGGAAGACAAACAGTCAAGAAGATCATCTAATTTATAGGATAATAGCTCTAAGGATAGTAGTCTCTCGCTCTTTATTAAGAACTCCTTTTACATAGTGCTATATTATGAAAACCTGTCCTTCATTTGAAATGATTAGAGATGCTAATTTTATGAAAGTAAACAGTGTAACACAAAAGAATAAGCTTATAAAACAAAAAAATCAAGTTATAAAAGAATTAAACTATTACAAAACTCTAGTACCCTCCGAGTCACTAGACCCTTACTGTCTAACAATAGTTAGGCAAGTAATCGTAAACAGGATGGTAAGTCTATACAAGAAAAATCTACATCTTGGATATTTACTATCTAGTCAATAGGGTCAAATCGAAAATGCAGACTATGTGCTAAGTTTGTTTACAGTCCAGTTTTAAATAAACAAGTCTGAAAACCAAAACATGATAAATAGTGAGAACCTCTCTACCTCAACTTCAAAAATTGCTAAGGTAGAAAGAGACTTACAGAACTGGAACATTCCAAAAGAATCTTTCAAGTCTGTTTATGAAACCGAAAGGTTTGATTTTATAAAAAACTATAATATTAAGACTTGTGAGTCCACAGTAGCTATAAATAATTCTAAAGAAATTATTAAGCTATTAGCCGCTCAAGATATAAACAGATATAGGAAGGATTACAACTTCCTACATATAGGACTTGTACAAGTTGCGGTCAAACCTTTATATCGCCTTGGTTTAGACACATCCATATGTCTCTTATTAAGAGATGCCAGACTTTTAAACTTCGATGACACCCTATTAGGAGTCTTACAAAGCAATTTAGCTAGAGGCCCAGTATATTTTAATTGCTACCCAAATTTTTCAGTTGATATTAATGATCAGAATGTTATGGATACCCTAACATTAAATATCAAAACAAAAAACATGAATACCAAAGTAAATACCAGAGAACTAGCTGTAATATACAGGGTATACTACAGACTAATGAAAACTACTTTAGCCCCAAAAGCTAAATTAATGAGTAACAAAGGAGCTACAATGCTTATGGAAGCAAACCAAGAGCATAGTAATGTCTTTGTTCCTCGAATGATCAAATGGAATGAAATTTTAGCAAAAGATGAATGGCACTTCGAGGCCATCACCCAACCAAAATTGGAACCAGAAAGTTCAAAAATTGAACAAATAATACAGTATCCCAATGGATCTATTGACTTAAAATTTTTAAGATCAAATTCTAGGTCCTCTTCAAGATACTCCTTCGCAGCATCTTCTTCCAAACCCTGGGAGGATAAGTACTAGTCCGAAGAAAATTCTGCAAACTCTGCTCCAGAAGGAGAACAAAAGATAAGAGGAGTAGATTATACTTCGGTCATACCTAAAGTCTACTACGAACCTATTATAAGGAACAGTAGTCCCAATGAAAGTGAAATGCAAGGCCCTCTACCGTCCAGAGAAAGAGGAACCCTTGGCATGATTAAATCAGAAAAGAATTTCAAAATAGACTTTAAACTCTTAGGAAAATTATGGACTAGCCCTGAGCTTGCCCTTGAAAGAAAATGGTATGTAGAAACCTATGAAGAAAACATAAGGTTATCTTTTAGAAAACAATGGATTAAAGATATGAAAAGTGTCAATTGCAATATTGAATTCTTCAAATGGTTTGGAATCACAGGACAGTTAAGAGATAAAAAAAACTCTTAGCACTCTTGTCAATAAATGGTATACCAGTACCAAGACCATAGAATCTGAGGTCCCCCAATTAGAACAAATCAAGATTCCTATAGAAGGTGAAATTATAATAGCCTCTCCTTTCAAAAGAGATTTAAATAACACCGATGGCAGTAAGCTGGTAGAAAAAGGGGACATTAATAAAGTCATCCAACAAAACAATTACACCAATCAACTACTTTACGTAGTCTCAAACCAGCTTAACCAGGCTAACAATAAATCAACCTTAAAGGACAAACCAGAGTCCTCAAAAAATAGTAATACTAGTAAAGAATCCAATCCCTTTTTTAAAATACCTCAATTTTAAGTCAGTAATTACCCAACCTTAAACGAAAGAGTTGAGAAAAGTGATAAAATGCTAGAAAGATTAAATCAAAGAATGAAGGATCTTAATATCAAAACAAATGGTAAAGGAATTCAAACCATTACCAGTGAAAGTCACGATATTAATAAATTATCCAAACATACTAGGGGAAAATGACTTTAGTAAGCCTACTTTCCCAGACATGCAGTTTGAAGAAGACCAATACCAGACTCACTCGTCATTTTCAGGAACGGAAATCTCAGAGTGGAATATAGATGGCCTAGCAGAGGGCCAAATTTATTCCAAATTACACGAAATGGGTATAGCCATAACGGCTCATAGAATTAAGGAAATAGCGACAAAAAGACCACTACAATCCTAACCTCAGGGTTCATCGGAATGTTAAAAAATTGGTGGGATAACTATCTCACCGAAGAAAACAGGGAAAGCATTTTAAATGCCACCGCTATAATACAAATAGTAAACCCAGACAGAACTATAGGACAGAAGGTCAGAGAAGACGCTACCCCTACCTTACTGTACTGTATTGCCAAACACTTTATAGGAGAACCTAAACTCTTCCAAGAGAAAAGTTTGGAAATCCTCAATAATTTAACCTGCCCTAAACTTCATGATTTTAGATGGTATAAAGACATCTTCCTTAACAAAGTTATGATAAGAGAAGACTGTAATCATGATTATTGGAAAGAAAGGTTTATAAGCGGCCTGCCTGCTTTATTTGCGGAAAATATTAGAACTACCATTAGAAACAAATATGGTGGAGAAACTCCTTACAGTCTAATGACTTACGGAGATATAATAAGTTTTATTAACCTTACTGGTTTAGAGTTATGTAACAACTTAAAACTAACAAACCAATTAAAAAAGGAATGGAAAACTTCAAGAAATGAATTAGGAAGTTTTTGCGAAGACTTTGGCTATGTTAAGTTAACAGCTCCCTCCAGAGAGGTCGCAAAAGGCTATAAAAAGTGGAATAGAAATATTGCTCCCAAAACCAGGTATAAAAATTACAAGAGAAGATCCAAAGTTAAAAAATCTTCATACCATAAAACTAATTACAAAGCATCCCCAAAAAAGGGAAAATGCTGGAATTGTGGAAAAACCGATCACATGGCCAATGAATGTAAAAAACCTAATAAAAAGAAATAAAAAATAAACTTATTAGAACAAAATTCAGACGTAAAAGATAAACTTTATAGTATTCTTGAAGAATACTCCAGTGACTCTTCTGAAGAATACAGTGATGATGAATTATTGGACATCGACTATAGCTCAGACTGCTCCAACTCCAGTAATGACTGCAATTGTACAGGAATATATTGTACCTGCAATAACCAATCTATTAACGTTATTTCTAGTAGTAGTCAAGAATTCTTCTTTGATATGATAGAACATATCGAAGACGAAGACCTTAAAAAATAGTATCTTATTGAATTAAAAAGGCTTATTATTAATCATAAAAATAAGAAAAAGAACGTTGAGCCTTTTAATATGAAACAGGTTTTACCTAAATTTAATGCCGCAAAAACTGATACCACTCTGCAAGATTTGCAAGGAGAAGTATCTCAGCTTAAACAAGAAATTGCGAGGTTAAAGAAAGACTCAGTTCAATAGAAACAGAGTCCTTTGCCAATAGATTAATCAAAGATCTAAATCCTTTAGGAGAAATATTCACCCCCGAAACTTCCAAAGAACTAGCAACAGTTAGTTCAGATGAAGAAGATAAGGCCGAAGAAACCTCTAGTCTCGAAAGATCTAGTCTTAAAACAATCTCGAGAGTAAAATCTTTAAGCTATCATAGCCCAGTTAACCTTGTAATAAACAAGAGTTTTACGCTTAATAAAATAGCCTATTAGATACAGGAGTAGATCAAAACTGCATCTCAGAAGGATTAATTCCAACAAAGTACTTAGAAAAAAGTACCTCTAAGCTTTACTCCGCGACAGGAGAAAGGTTAAAAATAAATTATAAACTCTCTAAAGCTCATATTTGCAATAATGGAGTCTGTTTTATAAACGACTTTGTGGTTACCAGAAACATTACTGAAGAAGTAATATTAGGTATCCCATTTTTAACCCAGATAAAACCTTATACAGCAAAACTAGATGGAATTTATACTACCTCTTTAGGGAAATAAATCACTTTTCCTTATCTAAATCCTCTTTCGACAAACGAAAGTAAATTTGTTAAACAAAAAACAATTTTTAGAATTCACCTTTTAACCAATCAAATAAATTATCTCAAAGAAGATATAAATATTGAAAGGATAGAATCCACTTTAAAAACCCCGGAGGTAGTCAGCAAAATAAAAGAATTACATAAATCAATAGAATTAGAAGTATACTCAGAATTTCCCAGCGCATTTTGGGAAAGAAAAAAACATGTGGTAACATTACCATACGTAGACAGCTTTAATGAATATATTATTCCCACCAAAGCCAGACCAATTCAGATGAGCCACGAGTTCATGGAATACTGTAAAAAAGAAACTAATGATTTACTTCAAAAGAAAATCATTCGGCCCTCAAAATCTCAATGGAGTTGTTCAGCATTTTATGTTAATAATAGCGCTGAAAAGGAAAGAGGAGCACTCAGTCTTGTAATTAATTATAAGCCCCTTAATCAGGTATTAAAATGGATTAGGTACCCAATACCTAATAAACGAGATCTATTAAAAAGAACTTATAAAGCTAATGTCTATAGTAAATTCGATATGAAGTCAGGATTTTGGCAGATTCAAATCGAAGAAAAAGATAAGTATAAAACAACTTTTAACGTCCCCTTTGGATAGTATGAATGGAATGTTATGCCTTTCGGGCTTAAAAATGCCCCATCAGAACTCCAGAATATTATGAATAATATATTCAACCCATATAGTCAATTCTCTATAGTTTATATAGACAATGTTCTTATATTTTCAGAAAGTATAGATCAGCATTTCAAACATCTTAATACTTTCATTATTAAATAAAACGGTTTAGCGGTAAGCGCTAAATGGGTAAAACTTTTTCAAACATCAATTAGGTTCTTAGGCCATGACCTCTTTCAAGGAACCTACAAACCAATTTGTAGAGCCATAGAGTTCTCAACCAAGTTTCTAGATGAATTGACTGATAAACCCCAGCTTCAAAGGTTCTTAGGAAGCCTAAACTATGTAGCAGATTTTATTCCCAAAGTCCGACAGATCTGCGAGCCTCTCTATAAAAGACTTAAGAAAAATCCAGTCCCTTGGTCAGAAGACCAAACTAGAGCAGTCAAACAAGTCAATGAAATAGTACAAAAGCTCCCTTGTCTAGGAATTCCAAATCCTGAAGCTTTTATGACCGTTGAAACAGACGCCTCCGATATTGGTTACGGTGGCATTCTTAAACAGAAACCTGAGTCCACCGAATAGTTGGTTAGATTCACCTCTGGAGTCTGGAACTCAGCTCAAAACAATTATAGTACAATTAAAAAGGAAATCTTGTCTATAGTGCTATGTATCACAAAATTTCAGGATGACCTAATTAATAAAGAATTTTTACTAAGAGTTGACTGTAAAGCAGCCAAAGATGTTAAAAACCTTGTTTCTAAACAAATTTTTGCCAGATGGCAAGCACTACTGTCAAGCTTTGATTTCAAAATTGATTTTATAAAGGGTGAAGAAAATTCTTTGCCAGATTTTTTAACAAGAGCATTATGAGAGCAAGATTTCCGGGCTCTCGCCCGATGAGACCCCCCTTTCAGCTTAAACCAGAAGAAAAAAATGAAACAACCCTTTATACCAGAAAAATCAACCAAACCCCTTCATAACACCAACTACGAAGGAAGATTCTCCGTACTAGCGGTGTTCCCCAGACTACCAGCAGGTAACAAAAGCTCAACCCCTTCAAATGAGCTAATAACAGGAAAAACGCAGGCAATGCCAGTCAAAGCGTCCCCAGCGGAAATACAGACCAGGGATAATTACAAAATGCAGTAAAACCAGTAACTCCTCTTAAGAAGGAGACAACATCAGCAAGCAACAACACCCATCCTCCAAAATGAGAATTTATTGTATCACATGCTCTACCAATAATGGCACTAGATAAACAGTATGAAAATTTTAGGGTACAAGATCTACTAAAACCCTGTTACACCAACTACCAGTACGTAGATACCCAAGATCCTATTAAAACTAGGAAATATTATGAATTTATTCTCATAGATACCGACTCAATAGAAGTGGAGCACAGCTACTTCAAAATAACCCAGAAGCAATTGAATATTCCAAATTTACAATTAAAAAGATACTAAGCCCGTTTAACTGGTATGTAGGTCACCTACACACCCCAATTACCTTTATCCAGAAGCCCCAAGCCCCAGACATATAATTGGTATGATTATAAATATGCCTGGTTTAATTTCCTATATGTCCGCCCAAATACCCATACATGGTTTGTTAAGTATTCAGAGGGACTAAAGGAAAAGATCATCCCCAGATGGTTCTACGAATGGAGGAACATATTTGGAGGAAATTTACAGGTAATAGCATCAAGCTTCCAAAATCGATATACATGTTTCTTAGAGAAACAACAAATTTCAACCCTACCATAACATATTAAATTATGCAAGTTCTTCATACATAAACGGATATCATATATATTAAATTGGTCCTTTGATATTCAAGAAATGAATAGGATCCGTTATCTCAACAAAACCATCAAAATCAAAGGATGGAGTCCCAAAGTTAAAGAAGAAACCCAAGTAAAAAGAGAGAAGAAGAATTCATCTTCATCCGGAGAAACATCAGTCTCCAAGGCAGAGGTAAAAAGGAGGCTCCTAGAAGCCTTATCCAAATTAGAAGATAATGAGGATCCCAGTCAGATAATGGAGTTAATTGACATGGCTTCTTCCAGCACCAGCGAACCAGACAATGGAGATATGCTGGCCCCAAGAGGAATAGCCCAATCATACTTTTTGACTTAAAAAAGGATAAACAGAAGAGACATAAAGCAGAAGCAGACATAAAGCAGAAGATTCCTTGAAAAAGCAGTGACCCTTCGGAAAAGTAAAAGACAAGGGCCCCATGAACAGTAAAAGGCAAATGACCCTTCAAAAAAGCAAAAGACATTCTGAAAATCCATTTAACCTTAGCCGTCCATCTGTAATTAGGATATATCTCTCCGAGGCCTATATAAGGCTCTCAAGTTGTAACACTCAAGGCATCCGAAAATTATCCCCCTCAAACATTTTCTCTGCTTGATTTCCCTTGTAACTATGCTTTCAATTTCAACGAAATAAATTTGTAAGTTTTGAAAGTTTTTTAAATTTCTTTACTCTTCTTCCTTTACTGCTTTATTTATTATTTTATAAATATAATAACTCGATCCGCATTTATGGTTTGTTTTGGTTTTCAGACTTGTTCATTTAAAACTGGGCTGTAAACAAACTTAGCACATAGTCTGCATTTTCGATTTGATCGTCTTGACTAGATAGTAAATATCCAAGATGTAGATTTTTCTTGTATAGACTTACCATCTTGTTTACGATTACTTGCCTAACTATTGTTCGACAGTAAGGGTCTAGTGACTCGGAAGGTACTAGAGTTTTGTAATACTTTAATTCTTTTTGTGTTACACTGTCTACTTTCATAAAATTAGGATTTCTAATTGTTTCAAATGAAGGACGGGTTTTCATAATATAGCACTATGTAAAAGGAGTTCTTAATAAAGAGAGAGACTACTATCCTTAGAGCTATTATCCTATAAATTAGATGATCTTCTTGACCGTTTGTCTTCCTCTCCTGACCTTATCCAATGCTTACTATATGCTATTCTAAGTTTCAAGTATTAGGTAGATGTTCTTATCCTAAGTACCTGGCAACGTGACACCAAATCCAGGTCCGGCTCTAGTACTTAAGCTTACAAGCTATTCCAACGGAAGTTTCAGGCTCGTCAACGTTTGATCCGGGAATTAATCGGATAACTTTAACTGATAGATGCAGAACAACTATCTTATAATGTAGACGAAGAATAGAGTTTAAGCAGAAGATAACAACAAGGTATGAACGAGAAGAGAAACAGACAGAATATCAAATAATCTTAGGACAATACTGCTCTAGGACAGTAGAATGAGTTTTAGATTTCTCTGTTTGAGACTTTATAGAGATTAATTCAAATTATGAGTGAGAAAACTCACATTTTGTTGCTTCGTGACCGCGAATGAAAATCACAAACTTTGACTACACACTTTTCGGAACTCCTCAATTGCTAAAGGAAATTTTTTTTTGTCCTCTATATTTTCTGGTTTCTTTCTCGAATATTGGAGAAAACCTTAACCAAATAATGAAATGTGGCCGAGAATTTTTAGAGCACCATTCGGGATTAACAAAATGAAAAGAAGCAGTTTTTCAAGTGAATGGAACGATTTTTGCAGGGCACTGTTTATCCTCCTCTCTAATTGAATAATGTTTGTTGTTTGCTGAGCATCTAAGTCTACAAAATGCATTTCTCAAAATGACGATGTGAAGTAATATAACCCCCCTTAATTATGCAAAACAAATGATTATCCATTATTATGTTCCCCTCTAACTATTAAATAAATCTCATTTTAATCCTAATGCATGACACCTCATCTTGCACATCTCAAAGTCATTTCCTTACCTTTCTGACCATTAAAAAAATAGGACTAAACTTATAGGTCCTCTAAATGTCACTTATTCTAATACTAACATACAAATTTTAATCAAACTTAAAAGACTCCCAACGTGAAAGTGCAATAATTACTAATCATCATGTTTTCCACTAACATTTTAAGTTCCCCAATTGCTGGCCTTTTTTTTTTGCTATGGCTACTTTGTGCATTTTTTTTCTTTTCCAACTCAAAAGTGACATGTTTGGTTTCTGTTTTATTACCACGAAGAGGAAGTTGGAGCAATTCATGAATTGATTCTTAAACTAGTGAAGTGTCATTTTTAGTTTTCAGGAAATTCTCAAAACCCACGTAAAGATTTCCAGGGTGGAAGACAACATAATCCATCATCATTATGCCTCCCACTTAGACAATCTTTGGCGGTGAGAGGGCCTAATTAACGCCACATATACCCTTAACATGCACGGTCACTTAATTAATTAAGTGATCTGCCTCCTTATAATTTATCAATCACACACATAATTAATTATGTGATCTCAATTCACTTAAATCTTAATAACTTATAAAACCTTCATAAACTAATAAAGAGATTAGTGTATAAATGGATAAAATCCCTAAAGACTTTTGGACGTAACAAGTGTGATGACGGGGATCGAAAATAATTTGGTGTGTGCACAAAGAGGTTATGGGTCAGTGTCATATCACACTAATTATGACGTGGAGTATATGAAGAGTTTATAAGTTATTAAGATTTAAGTGAATTGAGATCACGAAATTAATTAGGTGTGTGATTGATAAATTATACGGAGGCAGGTCACTTAATTAATTAAGTGACCGTGCATGTTAAGGGTATGTGTGGCGTTAATTAGGCCCTCCCACCGTCAAAGATTGGCCAAGTGGGAGGCATAATGATGATGGATTATGTTGTCTTCCACCTTGGGAATCTTTACATGGGTTTTGAGAATTTCCTGAAAACTAAAAACGGTGAGCAACATTTATAAAGTACAATACACTTCACTAGTTTAAGAATAAAATCATGAATTGCTCCAACTCCCTCTTCATTGTAATAAAACAGAAACCAAACATGTCACTTTTGAGTTGAAAAAGAAAACAAATGTACGAAGTAGTTGTAGCAAAGAAAAAGGGCAGCAATTAGAGAACTTAAAATGTTAGTGGGAAACATGATGATTAGGAATTATTGCATTTTCACGTTGGGAGTCTTTTAAGTTTGATTAACATATGTATGTCAGTATTGTAATAAGTGACATTTAGAGGACCTATAAATTTTGTCCCATTTTTTTTCATGGTCAGAAAGGTAAGGAAATGACTTAGAGATGTGCCTGATGAGGTGTCATGCATTAGGATTAAAGTGGGATTTATTTAATAGTTAGAGGGAACAGAATAATGGGGAATCATTTGTTTTGCATAATTAGGGGGGTTATATTAAATCACATCATCATTTTGAGAATGCATTTTATAGAATTAGATGCTCAGCAAACAACAAACATTATTCAGTTAGAGAGGCAAATAAACAGTGCCCTGCCAAAAAAATCGTTCCTTTCACTTGAAAAACTACTTCTTTTCATTTTGTTAATCTCGAGTGGTGCTCTAAAAAATCTCGGCCACATTTTCTAATTTGGTTAAGGTTTTATCCAATATTCAAGAAAGAAATCAGAAAATATAGAGGACAAAAGAAAATTTTCCTTTTGCAATTGAGGAGTTCCGAAAAGGGTGTAGTCAAAGTTTGAGATTTTCATTCGCGGTCATGAAGCAACAAAAGGTGAGTTTTCTCACTCATAATTCTTAGTAAAATCCTTAATTTTAAGTTACAATGCATGTTAGAATATAATCCGGATATTGAAAGAATGATCATGAAATTATCATTTATAGGTTGTTTTATTAACTAGCTTGGGTTGTGAAATTACAATTTGTTTCGCTGAGTTGTACTTATTTGGAGTGGATGAAATTTTACAGAGTTGTACATCTTTCTGTTACGGTCATATTGAGTCCAAGCGAGGCCAAAACCGACATATAATTTGAGAGTTATCGCATTTTATATTTTACGCCTCGAGCAATAGAAATCAGGAAGAACGAACTTTCTGGCTGTTTTATTTGAGTTATACTGGCTGGAATTGGATGATATTTTATAGGGTTGTACATCTCTCTTTTGTGGTCATATTGAGTCCAAGTGGTGCCTCGGATCGACCGAAATACCAAAATTCGGAAGGCAGAACGTATAACGGAAAAACTGTATAAATCGGTAATGAATCGGAAAAGTTATGTTGAATGAGAGTTTTATATTTCTCTGTTTTTGACAGTTTGAGACTTTACAGAGATTAATTCAAATTATGAGTGAGAAAACTCACATTTTGTTGTTTTGTGACCGCGAATGAAAATCACACACCCTTTTCAGAACTCCTTAATTGCTAAAGGAAAATTTTCTTTTGTCCTCTATATTTTTTGGTTTCTTTATTGAATATTGGAGAAAAACTTAACTAAATAATGAAATGTGGCCGAGAATTTTCAGAGCACCATTCGGGATTAACGAAATGAAAAGAAGCAGTTTTTCAAGTGAATGGAACGATTTTTGCAGGGCACTGTTTATCCTCCTCTCTAATTGAATAATGTTTGTTGTTTGCTGAGCATCTAAGTCTACAAAATGCATTTGTCAAAATGACGATGCGATGTAATATAACCCCCTTAATTATGCAAAACAGATGATTCCCCATTATTATGTTCTCCTATAACTATTAAATAAATTCCATTTTAATCCTAATGCATGACACCTCATCTTGCACATCTCAAAGTCATTTCCTTACCTTTCTGACCATGAAAAAAAATGGGACTAAACTTATAGGTCCTTTAAATAACTATAGGTCCTCTAAATGTCACTTATTCCAATACTAACATACAGATTTTAATCAAACTTAAAAGACTCCCAAGTGAAAATGCAATAATTACTAATCATCATGTTTCCCACTAACATTTTAAGTTCCCTAATTGATGCCATTTTTTTTGCTACGGCTACTTCGTTCATTTGTTTTCTTTTCCAACGCAAAAGTGACATGTTTGGTTTCTATTTTATTACAACGGAGAGGGAGTTGGAGCAATTCATGATTTGATTCTTAAACTAGTGAAGTATCGTTTTTAGTTTTTAGGAAATTCTCAAGACCCACGTAATGATTCCCAGGGTGAAAGACAACATAATCCATCATCATTATGCCTCCCACATAGCCAATCTTTGGCGATGGGAGGGCCTAATTAACACCACATATACCCTTAACATGCACGGTCACTTAATTAATTAAGTGATCTGCCTCCATATAATTTATCAATCACATACATAATTAATTATGTGATCTCAATTCACTTAAATCTTAATAACTTATAAAACCTTCATATACTAATAAAGAGATTAGTATATAAAAGGATAAAACCCCCAAAGAATTTTAGACGTAACAAGTGTGATAACGGGGATCGAAAATAATTTGATGTGTGCACAAAGTGGTTATGGGCTACTGTCATATCACACTAATTATGACGTTGAATATATGAAGGATTTATAAGTTATTAAGATTTAAGTGAGTTGGGATCACATAATTAATTATGTGTGTGATTGATAAATTATATAGAGGCAGGTCACTTAATTTAATTAAGTGACCGTGCATGTTAAGGGTATATGTGGTGTTAATTAGGCCCTCCTACCTCCAAAGATTGGCTAAGTGAGAGGCATAATGATGATGTTATGTTGTCTTCCACCTTGGGAATCTTTACTTGGGTTTTGAGAATTTTCTGAAAACTAAAAACGGTGAGCAACATTTATAAAGTTCAATACACTTCACTAGTTTAAGAATCAAATCATGAATTGCTCCAACTCCCTCTTCGTTGTAATAAAACAATAACCAAACATGTCACTTTGAGTTTGAAAAGAAAACAAATGTACGAAGTAGTAGTAGCAAAAAAAAAAAAAGGCAGCAATTAGGAAACTTAAAATGTTATTGGAAAACATGATGATTAGGAATTATTGCATTTTCACGTTGGGAGTCTTTTAAGTTTGATTAACATATGTATGTCAGTATTGTAAGTGTCATTTAGAGGACCTATAAATTTTGTCCCATTTTTTTTCATGGTCAGAAAGGTAAGGAAATGACTTAGAGATGTGCAAGATGAGGTGTCATGCATTAGGATTAAAGTGGGATTTATTTAATAGTTAGAGGGAACATAATAATGGGAAATCATTTGTTTTGCATAATTAGGGGGGTTATATTAAATCACATCATCATTTTGAGAATGCATTTTGTAGACTTAGATACTCAGCAAACAATAAACATTATTCAATTAGAGAGGAGGTTAAATAGTGCCCTGCAAAGAAAATCGTTCCTTTCACTTGAAAAAACGCTTCTTTTCATTTTGTTAATCCCGAATGGTGCTATGAAAATTCTCGGCCACATTTCCTAATTTGGTTAAGGTTTTCACCAATATTCGAGAAAGAAACCAGAAAATATAGAGGACAAAAGAAAATTTTCCTTTAGCAATTGAGGAGTTCCGAAAAGGGTGTAGTCAAAGTTTGAGATTTTCATTCACTGTCACGAAGCAACAAAAGGTGAGTTTTCTCACTCATAATTCTTAGTAAAATCCTTTTATTTTTGAGTTACAATACACGTTAGAATATAATCCGGATATTGAAAGAATGAGCATGAAATTATGATTTATAGGTTGTTTAATAACTAGTTTGGGTGGTCAAATTACAATATGTTTTGCTGAGTTGTACTTGTTAGAATTGGATGAAATTTTATAGAGTTGTACATCTTTCTGTTACGGTCAGATTGAGTCTAAGCGAGGTCAAAACCGACATACGATTTGAGAGTTACCGCAGTTTAAAGTTTCTGCCAAGGATCGAATGAAATTCGGAAGGCAGAACGTATAGCAGAGTAACTATACATATTGGTGAAGAATCTGAAAATTTGTACATGTTTAGCCATACAGTTGATACGAAATAAATCTTGGTAATGTAAATAGTTTTGAAAGGGCCTGTTTTCATTTTTAAATTAGAACGAAATGGGGACTGTTGGTTTGGTCTTTAAGATTTCTCAACAAAGGTAATGTTTTCTATGGATCCGATGGATCCGGATTTGGATTTAATTTTTATGGACCCGATGGATCTGGATCCGAATCTGGGTCTAGGTATGAAAAATGGATCTGGATCTGGATCTAGTAGGATCCGGTCTAGATCCGATCCGTTGTCATCCCTAATCCTACTAGCTACTGAAAATCATGAACCCATGTTAACTCAAGCTTCACGTGAAATCCCCCTTTAATAGATGTTTTAGACTAGCATTCAATGAAGCCTAATAATTTGGTCTCCCACTTGAAAGATTCCCTCCACCTCGTCATTTTAGAAATTCTCCTTAAGGACCACACGTTTCATCCCACTAAGTATTGTCCCCTCCACTTAATTAATTAATTCCACGATTAATCAATCACACACATAATTAATTCTATGATCCCAATTTACATAAATCTTGATAACTTATAAGACCTTCATATACTCAATGTTATAACCTTATAATATGACACTCGTCCATAACCTCTTTGTGTATGCACCAAATTTATTTTCGCTCCCCGTCGTCACACTTGTTGCGTCTAAAATTATTTCGGGGTTGTATCCTTTTGTATACTAATCTTTTTATTAGCATACATAAATATAACATAAATTTTCCCAACGCTCGGGTCTATTTACATACGCCTAGCGGTTCAAACCGTGATCCGAAAGTATGGGATGTTACATCCTTCCCTCCTTAGAAACATTCATCCTAGAATGTTGGGGTGACATATCTATTCCCCGTTACGTAGCCCGAAAATACAACTATCTTCACACATCACTACATCAGACCTCTCATAGTCTTCAAGCATTAATTATAATACCAAGAGATAGAACTCACCTTATGCACCTTTTGGAACCTCGGTGTTGGTCTGGAACATGTGTGAATATTTGTGCATCATTTCTTCTTGCGCCTACCATGTCATCTCTTCCACATTCCTATTTCGCCAAAGAACTTTTACGGAAGCTACTTCCTTTACCTTACAAAACACTTTCCTTTCCAGGCTTGCATTAACTCTTCCATCTTCCGTATGTGAGTGAGACAACTTCTTATAATCTCAAATATTAACAATAATACTACTCCTTCTGGCGTATCAATCATTTTTGGTAGAAATCGCTCATTTACTGGCTATGAGTATAAACTAACAGAAGTCTTTTTGGTAATCGGCGTTACCGAAACTATAACAGGCACGAGTTAAAACTCAAATTCTTAAAACTCATCTCTATTGCATGATTTACGAGATGAAAGAATAGAAATCATCCTTAAATGCTTTGCAGCCTCCTGTTAATAAGTATGGTGCACAACATACCCATAAACAAGACTCTACTATACACAGTTTGTAGACTCCTTAAATCATTTTCATTTTGCTCCTTTATATTTTGGTGGAAGGCAACTTTCAATACTTGGGATAGATTGTCCAAGCAACTTTTAAAGGACTCTCCAATCACGGAGAAGTCGTCCATAAATACCTATATAACATCTTTCACCAAATCATTGTAAATGTCCATCATGCAACGTTGAAAGGTAGCGGGAGCATTGCAAAGACCAAACAACATCCTTTCAAAAGCAAATGTACCATTTGGGCAAGTGAATATCGTCTTTTCTTGGTCTTCTGGGTTATTTGAATTTGATTGTAGCCCGAGTACCTGTCCAAGAAGCAATAATAAGCTTTTTCCGCTAACCTATCAAGTATTTGATGAATGAAAGGTAGGGGGATTGGTCCTTCCTTATAGCACTATTTAGCTTCCGGTAACTCTCCACCCGATTATCATCCTTATAAGTATCAACTCATTTTTATCATTAGGGACCACCGTGATCCCTCCTTTCTTTGGCATGTATTGCACGTGACTCACCTATACACTATCAGAAATGGATTACATAATCCCGATATCTAACCACTAATTAATCTCTTTCTTGACAACTTATTGCATTGAAGGAGTTAACATCCTTTGATATTCAACACTCAGGGAACTATTCTCTTCAAGATGGATTCGATGAGCAAACACACCCGAACCTCATATGTCCGCAATAGTCCACTCGATTGCCCTTTTATAAGTTCTCAAGATAGATAATATAGCTTCCACTTGACTTTTCTTGAGCTTTGATGAGATAATAACCGACAAAGAGTCATTTAGTCCAACGAATTTATACTCCAAATGACTTGGAAGTGGCTTGAGCTCAAGAGTTGGCGGTTCCTCAATAGAAGGCTTGAGAGGATGGACTCCGCGATTTTCCAAGTCCAAGGCCAACCGCCTAGGAGCATAAGAATAGGACCCTTGGCTCCCAAGTGCAAGAACGGTCTCTGCAATCCCCTCAACTACCTCATCATCATGATTCAACAACACCGTCATAAAAGCCCCTTCAATGACATCAATTTCGACATTCAACTCTAACTTATTATTAATCACCGAAATCAATCACATATCCGTAGATTTTTTCATGGATTTGTACATATGGAGGGTCCTATAAAAAAAATTAGTACATAATATTTAACCCATGATTATTATTATACAGTATATTATTTATGTGCTAAATGATTATCATTTAGATTACTACAATAGCGTCCGCAAATAACTGTCTGGCTAGGCGGCACCCAATACTTGTTTAAACCGCTTAATATCATGCTTGGGTAGGCGTTACCCAATATGTGCTTAGTTGACTTCGCATGATAGTTAAGATAATTTATTTGATAAAGCATGCTAGAGTTGCTCTTGGTTAAAACCCAAAATTAAAACGTTTCCCAAAATTTAATACAAGCCACATTTAAAATGAACGCGTCATCCATTATAATTGATTGTAGTGCAAAATCCTTTTCGACGAGATGAGTATTTATGCAACAACATTTTCTCTAAGTCTACGAGGACTCAGATTCATTCATAGATGCATGTTAAATGTAGAAATGGGTGATAAATCTTCATTAGTATTTACACCATAGTGTTTGCTCTATAAGGCAAAACTCACTTAGATGCATAATTGCAGTCATATAACAGGGTTGACTTGCTAAGCTATCTTGGCGCCATAGCGTCGGACAAGCCGAGAGACGCAGATCGATTGTTTAGAACATTCGATCAAACAAGAGTTACAAGTTGTTTGTAATTGGCTTAGAGACCTACCGGGTTATGCTATTGAAGTTATTAGCCACAACAAACGCGGAGATAGCATGAACCTGGATCTTGGCTAATTATGACCATATTTGATATGAGTCTGTATTCTTCCATGGGGTCGAAGGGTATGTTTAAAATAGTGGGAGCTAATTAAACTAAAGGCCATGTTAATTAGTTAACGAATGTGTTCAATAGAAATTATATTAGAGTTTAATTTCAAGTCTATATGTTTCTTCAGTTGTATAAAATGTCGAATCTATCACTAAAAATATTGGTCGAGACAAACAAGTTAACCGGAGCGAATTACCCTGACTGGTTGAGAAATCTGCGATTGGTGTTAAGACTAGAAATAATTGAGTATGTGTTAGACACAGTGTTAGACACAGTCCCTGCTGAAGATTCTGTTGAGCATGCCCTGTTTGACAAGGTGGCTTATCAGAAACATCTAGACGATGCTACCTCGGCACAATGTGTAATGTTGTCCTTCATGACTGTGGAGTTACAGAGGCAACATGAAAACATGGGCCCCAACGAAATGCTAGAACACTTGAAGAGTCTCTATGACTCACATTCTTAGACAATAGAGTATGAACTGTTGAGAGACTTTTTCAAGTGTAAGTTGAACGATGGGGGTCAAGTGTCAGCGCATGTTCTGAAGATGATTGGGTTGATAATAAAGCTGGCTTCGATAGGAATGAAGTTGTCTATAAATGTCTCTGTCAACCTGATTCTGAATTCTCTTCCTGGTTCATTTGAGAATTTCACTGTGAACTTCAATATAAATAGGACCAAGGCAAGTCTTCCAGAGCTTTACAACATGTTGAAGACCTTTGAATCATTTACCTCTAAAGGTAAAGTTGTGCTCATGGTGGGTTCTTCTAGCAAGTTCAAACCCAAGGGTAAGAACATGCAGAAGAAGAAGGGTAAGACAGTTGCTGCACCTACAGTTATGAAACCTAGATGAGTTGTTCAGAAGAAGGCAAAGGTAGCTTCGGATATGTGTCTCAACTGCAAGAAGAATGGGCACTGGAAGAAGGACTGCACAGCTCTAGGAGGAGGCAAAGCACTAGGTGCTCCTAGCTCTACTATACAAGGTATGTTTGTCATTAAAATAAATATGTCTATAAGTAACTCTCACTGTTGGGTATTGGATACCGCTTGTGGCTCACACATTTGTAATAATGTGCATGGTCTGACTGACAGCAGAAAGGTTGGACCTTGGGAGGTAGACCTGCGCGTTGGAAATGGAGCATGAGTGGATGCTGAACGCATGGAAACTTATAGACTAGATTTACCTTTAGGCTTTTGTTTAGAACTAAATAATTGTTATTATGTTCCCTCATTGATGAGGAATATCATTTCTATCCCAATGTTAGACATTGAAGGGTTTTCCTCATTTATTGCCAATGGCAGTTATGTACTGTCTTTTAATGGTTTTGTTTGTGGAAATGCTCCACTTATGGATGATTTGTATGTTCTAAACTGTAGTCTTGAAATTTTCAATGTGAAAAATAAACAAGCTAAGATAAGTAATCCAAGAAACCCCACCTACTTATGGCACTGTAGACTTGGTCACATCAATGAATCAATGATAGCAAGATTAAGAAAGTTAGACTACCTGGAACTATTTGACTTAGAGTCCTATGGTAACTGTGAATCTTGCTTGAGAGGGAAGATGACTGACAAACTACTTTTCGGAAAGGGGTGCGAGCCAAAGAGGTACTTAAGTTAGTCCATACTGATGTATGTGGGCCATTTTCAACTCAAGCTAAGGAAGGCTTCCCTTACTTCATCACTTTTACAGACGATTTCACAAGGTTTGGACATGTGTATCTTATGAAACACAAGTCCGAATCCTTTGAGAAATTCAAAGAGTACAAGTCAGAAGTAGAGAAGCAACTTGAAACAAGTATCAAGACCCTTCGATCAGATCGAGGAGGTGAATACTTAAGTAAAGTATTTCTGGATTACTTGAAACTTCATGGAGTCCAATCACAATGGACACCTCCTGGAACGCTACAATTGAATGGTGTTGCTGAAAGGAGAAATCAAACCCTATTAGATATGGTTAGATCCATGATGAGTTTCACAATTCTACCAACCTTTGAGGCTATGCATTGCAAAGCTCAATTTATATTCTGAACAGAGTTCCTTCAAAGTCAGTAGATAAAACTCCATATGAGATATGGAATGGCGAGAAGCCAGCACTTAAACACATGCGACCCTGGGGTGCCCTGCATATATAAAGAAGATACTTAATAACAAGTTGGAATCTAAAAGTGAGAATTATTATTTTGTGGGGTATCCAAAGGAAACTAATGGATACTATTTCTATCTTCCTGGAGAACATAAGGTCATTATTTCTATAAATGCAACTTTTCTTGAAGAAGACTATGTCTACAAGGAACAGAGCTGCAATGAGATAGAACTTGAAGAAATTCAAAAACCACAAGATAACACAGAAGTTGAACCCTTGTTGAATGACCTAAACAAAGATTCAATGGGAGTATTTAGTGAAGATTGGGTACTTAGAGTACGCCCTTCAGCCAGTGGGAGTGATGTGAGAGATAGTGCAGAAATGTAAGGCTCTCATACACAACCAATGGAAGATGATACAATGGTTGTACATCATTCCAATCAAGAAATACATAAAAATGACATTCCTGAAAGCTCTCAAGGTGATGGATTGTCCAGCACACAAAAACCTTCTCACAATCAGAATGCAACAAACACTGAAACACAGAATAATCAACTCCGTAGGACTACTAGGACTCATGGTCCTCCTAAAAGACTTAATCTCCTTGTTAAAACATAAAATGAGATAGATATTTCTCATGACGATTAACCTATAACCTACAGCGAAGCTATGTTAGACATTGATTCGCAGAGATGGCAAGAAGCCATGAGATATGAGATAGACTCGATGTACATAAATCAAGTTTGGAACTTGGTTGATTTGCCAACAGGGGTTAGACCCATAGGATGCAAATGGGTCTTCAAAAAGAAGATTGATGCATATGGCAAGGTACAGACTTATAAGACAAGATTGGTGGCTAAAGGTTATAATCAATGGCCTGGGTCGATTATGATGAAACCTTTTCACTTGTTGTGAAAATTAAGTCCATTCAGATTTTGCTTGCAATAGTCGCATACTATGATTATGACATTTGACAAATGGATGTTAAAACTGCTTTCCTCAATGGTAACCTAATTGAGGAGGTGTATATGATACAACCTGAGGGTGCTACATCCAAGACTAAGCCCAAAGCAGTATGCAAGCTACAGAAGTCCATTTATGGACTTAAGCAAGCCTCAAGGAGTTGGAATATTTTCTTTGACAAAGCAGTCAAATCGTTTGACTTTGTTAGAAGCAAAGAAGATCCCTGCGTTTATAGTAAGCGCAAGGAAGGGAGTATTGTCTTCATTATTATATATGTAGATGACATATTAATAATGAGAGACAATAAGACTCTCATGAAATCAGTCAAGGAATATTTATCTAGCACCTTCATGATGAAGGACTTGGGTGAAACCTGCTACATTCTTGAAATTAGGATCTATAGAGATAGACCTAATAGATTGTTGGGGCTGTCATAATCCATATACATAGAAAAAGTGTTAAGACGATTCTCTATGGAAAACTCTAAGAAGGGAAGTCTTCTTATGGGTCAAGGCATCAAGTTATCAAAGAAGGATAGTCCTTCTACTATTGCAGAACTTGAACGCATGAAAAGAATCTCATATGCTTCAGTTATAGGATCTATCATGTATGACATGGCTTGTATGAGGCCAAATGTGGCCTATGCACTTAGTATGACTTGCAAATTCCAGCAAAATCCTCGGGAAGAACACTGAAAAGCAGTCAAGAGTATTCTTAAGTATCTTAGACGAACTAAAGAATATTTCTTAGTCTATGGTGAAAAAGAGAAGCTAGTGTGTATTGGGTACACTGATGCTAGCTCCCAAACAGATCTTGATGAATTCAAGTCTCAATCTGGACATGCCTTCATTTTGAATGGCGGAGTAGTGAGTTGGAAAAGTTCCAAGCAAGCTACAATTGTTGATTCGACAATTAAAGTCGAGTACATTGCTGGATCGGAAGCTAGTAAAGAAGCTGTCATGATATATGAGTTCCTGAAGGAACTAGGGATTGTTCCAAGTGCCAGTTGTCCAATAACGATTTATTGTTACAACACTGGTGTGATTGCGCAAGCTAAGGAACCAAGATCAACAAATAGAAACAAACATGTACAAAAAAATTCCACATACTCAGGGAGATGGTGGAAACTAATAAAATAAGATTAGACTATGTTCCCACAGGTAATAATCTAGCTGATCCGTTTACTAAACCATTAAGCTTAGTTAAGCATAATGGTCATTTTGAAAATATGGGCATTAGATACATTGGAGATTGGCTCTAGGACAAGTGGGAGATTGAAAGTATGTATGTCCTATAGACAATCATTATTAGGGACAAATGTACTTAATAATATGATTATATATATTTATGGCATTTGCAATTATTGAATTATTTTTTGATTATTATCAATTATTCATATATGTGCATCCCTTGAGCTTACGTTGTCATTAATAGAGTGAGATATTAATGATAGAACGTATCTCTCAAAATTGCCTCAACTAATGATCATCGAGAATGGGATATCGATGATATGTTATAAGTCTATATGTGATCTGCATCACATTCTTAGAGAATGTAGTATGTCTCACCTGCTACTAGTAATGGTTACTAGTGATGGATACATGAATACTTTTGGAAAGTATTGGTATACCCTGCTGATAAACTATTTGTTATACATGTCTAAATTGTTATCAGCATGTGGGAGATGAATGTCTTTTGACTTGAGGTCAATACGCACCTTGTTTACAGAGTAATGTACTTTGACCCTGTCCTAAGCTTATAATCTTTATAGGATAAGATACGGCTTGTGTTGGGTGCATTATGATGTAAATTAAGATGGTAGTTGAACCAAGATTAAGATTCATTCATCGATTGGATATTCGAGAGAGCACTCAACTTCTTAGTGATATTAGATCTACCAAGTCATTGGCCAATGCAAGAGACATGTTTAGAATACGGTCTAGTTGTCGACTAATATAGATGAGATAAAGTGATCAAGCCATTTGAATAGACACATGGCAAATCCTAAGCTTGATCGAGTGTGTCACGAATTAAAGGAATTTATCATCTCACATAAAGGTTATGTTTGCTGAATTCATGTAAATGTACTTCATATATTGAGTTTGTCGTACGACGCAGTCTAGGAGTTTCGTATGGACCTTAATTGGATTAGTGTCGATATATGAAGGCCTATAGGGTCACACTATGTCAATTGTCTCTTCGATCTAAGGCTGTATTGAGAAAGTATTAAATATTCGATTTGGAATCAAGATATTTAATTGATAATAACTATGGGATAATTTCTATTAGATGAAAATTATTTAATTAAATCAAAATTGGATTTTGAATTTAATATGCTGAATATATATATTAAACGAAAACGGGAAACATAATATGACGTAAGGCATCGCGGCGCCGATCGGGTAGTGGGCCCAGTTAGACTAGCCCACTGCACCTCGATTTTGGGTCAAACTTAAAGCCCAATCCTAATCTGATGTTTGACCTAAGTTTTGCTATATATACAGCACCAACCATTGTTAATTAACACACCAATTCTCATAACAATTCTAGACTAGTCTAGGATAAAACCTCTCAAACCTCTGCCAAGATTTCTTGGCTTTCTTGACAGAGGAATACACTGTAGTAAGGTGCTTGCAGTCGAAGGGAACAATTGCGTGTCCACCCTTTAGTAAAGACTCTAGATTTTATAACATTTAAGTTCTTGTTCAAGTTTTCTTTACATGTTTTGATTGTCATATAACTATACCAGAAGAAATTGTTGAGGTAAGTAGAAAATAAATTTTAAACTTCCGATGTGCCTACTTATATGTTTTGAACCCAATAAAATCCTACAGGATGTGTGGGCATACAAGGAGGGATAGAATTAGAAATGATGATATCCGCGACAGAGTGAGAGTGACCTCGGTGGAGGATAAGATGCGGGAAGCGAGGTTGAGATGGTTCGGGCACATGCAGAGGAGAGACACAAATGCCCTAGTGCAGAGGTGTGAGAGGTTGGCTATGGACGGGTACATGAGGGGTAGAGGTAGGCCGATGAAGTATTGGGGAGAGGTGATTAGACGGGATATCACGCAGGTGCAACTCACTGAGGACATGACCTTAGATAAGGGGGTTATAGAGGACACATATTAGGGTAGAAGGGTAGTAGGTAGTCCAGCGTAGTCCTACCTACGCTTACAAACTGTTAGTCGTAGTATTATTATTGTAGGCTCGCTTAGCCTATCATACTAGTAGGCACATTATTGTTGTATAGTCCTTTGTCGTTTGATTTATGCTGCTATGTGTATTTTGTTTGTCTTATTTACTTGCATTAGTTATTGCTTCTTTTTACTTCCTTTTCTTTTTTCAGAATTCGCTATCATGACTTACCCACTTTGTTTGTCTTACTTTGCTTGGGCTTGTACTTTGTCTTGAGCCGAGGATCTCTCGAAAACAGTCACTCTACCTACCAAGGTAGAGGTAAGGTTTGCGTACACTCTACCCTCCACAGACCCACATTGTGGAATTTCACTAGGTATGTTGTTGTTGTTATTATTTTATTGGTGTTACGCTAGCTTATACAGGCTTGGTAGGGGTGGAAAAATTAGTCCAACCCCAAATGACCCGCCCAACCTGCTCAAGGTTTCATGAGTTTGGGCAAGAGTGATTTTGATAGTGGGTTGGTTTGGGCAAGAGTGATTTTGATGATGAGTTGGTTTGGGCTAACCCAAATTGACCCATCATAAATCAACAGCCCAAATGAATCCATACATAAAATAGAAATGACACTTAGAAAGGGTGGACAATTAGCTAGAGCAGCGGTTGCTGTAGCGAAACTGATTGCAAAAGAGGGGAAATCGATCACATTAAAATTACCTTCTGGGGAGGATGCCCAAACTTGACCCACGAAAATGCTCAGTCTTAACGATTAGAGCTCCACTCTAGATTAAGATTTTTGTTTATAAATAATTATTTAAAAATTTCTTTATTATTTCGGAACAATAAAACTACACCAACGCACCCTAACCACCCACCACACTATCCATCCACCCTACCCCCTCTCCTACACCAACCCCCACCCAAGCACTGAACCACCCTCACATCTCTGCCCCCTACCTTGCCTACTCTACCCCACCCCTACCCACATCTACCCCACCTACCCCATCTACCCCCACCTCCCACCCTACCCCCACCTTACCCCATTCTCAATTTCTATTTCATAATTTTTACTTTTATAAACAATTTATAAAAATATAAAAATTCTTACCTCCCCCCAGTCCCGCCCTACCCACACCTACCCCTCCAACCCCCACCCCATTGCCCTACACCCATCCTCGAATTTCTATTTCATATTTTTTTACTTTCATAAAAATATGAATTTTTCTTACCTCCCCCTACCGCCCTAACACCTCCCCATACCCTACCCCATCAAATTTCTATTTCATATTTTTGTTACTTTTATAAAAAAATATTAAAAATTTAAAAATATCTTACCTACCCCCTACCCCCTCCACCCCCATGCCCTACTCCTATCCTCAAATTTCTGTTTCATATTCATTGTACTTTTATAAAAATATATAAAAATATGAATTTTTTCTTAACTCCTCCCCCTCCACCCCATGCCCTCCCCTACCCCCATCCTCAAATTTCTATTTCATACTTTTTTACTTTTATAAAAAAATATTAAAAATATGAAATTTTTTCTTACCTCCTCCCCCCACTACCCCCGCCCTCCCACCCCACCTCCAAATTTTCTATTTTATATCTTTATTTACTAGTTTAGGATTTTTCATTTTTTTTTATAATTTTTTATAAAAAATGAGAAAAATTTGCTTACTCCATCCTCACCCCCCTCCTCCGAAGTTTTACTTGATATATTTATTCTACTTATACAAAAAATTTATAAAAAATGAGAAATATTTCTTACCCCACTACCCAGCCCCCGTCCTCTCACCCCCCTACCGCACCACTACCCCTGCCCTCCCACCCATTATTTTATATATTTATTTTGCATTTATAAAAATAAAAAAAATCTTTAAAATATTATTTTTATTTTAAAAATAAAGATATGGGAAAATCAAATATCATACAAAATAAAATAAAATCATAGAAGGTAAGTTTGAAATTTGTAAAAGTAATGGATCAAGTTGAGCAAATTGGGTTATGACTCATCATTTAGCCCATCTTGACTCACTCATCTTAGCTCATGTAAACTTTTGACGGATTGAGCATTGACCCATCTAGTGATTCAACTCATATTGACCCGTTCAACTTCAACACAAATGGTCCATCTCAGGCCCATCTGGCTCGGAGACAATAGAAATTTCAATGCATATTCAGTTCTCTACTCACTATCACACCAAATTGAAGTATTCCTCACTCATATTTTGATTCTTTATGTTTTATCCCATTGGGCAGCTGTCAATCAAAACGGTAAAAGGAAAAGAGCCAGTGGAAGCTCCACAACCCTCTTCCAGTTCCAAATGGAATGTACTCAAAATTATTCCCACAAAACTCAATTAAACTATTCAAAATTCGTTGAACTCTCTGCTTTAAATCACTCTACATCCTCTGAATATCTTGAGTCTTTTAATTCCGATTGTCCAAGAATTCATCAGGACTTGAGTCTTTTGTGATATTTCTTAACCATGAATCTTACATTTTTCTCTGCTTAGTCTTGAAAGTAAAAAAGGGGCTGGTGAATGGCAGAGCTTAATTTTTTGGTAGAAATTTAAAATTAAAAAAAGTTTACAAAGAAACCAAGGAGTCTCAACACCTCCAAGAAGCATTTAATTTTACTATATAAACATAAAATTTACCTTGAATACAGTGTATTTTTCCGATGAAGAAGTTCAAATGAACATTTTTGGTACCCTAGTAATTTTTCGGCGATGATTTTTAAAAACTCGCTTCACATTTATCCGACTAAATGAATATCATTTTACTTAGTCTGCAACGGATAAAAAATCCTCCATACCTGCATGTAATTACCTGCCAGACCTAAGGAATTCCTGATCTTCGTGAGTGTAGTAGGTCTAACCCAACCATGAACTGCATCAATCTTCTCTGGATTCGTTTCAATATCCTCACTTTACTACATATTGCTCAAGATACAAAAGAACAATAAACATGGTGTTTTGATATCACTTTGTCACAATCCAAAATCACCTAACTTGTGATGACACGTACAACCCAATTCGGTAGGTGAATCTATTTCAGTTTTTAAACCATTTTCACTATTACAAGGCAAAACATAAATATTCAAAATAGATTTTAAGTCGAAAGTGTCCCGAATAATCACAAGTGTGGAATAATACATCAAAATCCAAAATATGGTGATATAAGTCAAGAGCATCTAAGATGAAATATAAATACATAAGCCCAAACTAAATACTCTATCTGAAACAGAAAGACAAAAAACAAAATGATAGAGCGAGTCTAGTGTCGCGGATCATCCAAGCAACTCATGAAATTTCTGAAAAACTGCTACTAGCTCCGTTGGTACTCAAAAACGTGTATCCAGTAAGTATGACTGATCCCAATAATGTAGCTATGAGGGTTGGCTTTAGAACTACTTACTTTTGACTTGTTCCATTTATACAATCTCAGTAGATAAGGAATGCAACTGCAAAACCCAATTCATCTAACAACAACATAATAACATACACAAAAAAATACACATTCAAAAGATATAATAATATGAAATACGAGTCGTGATGAAATGCATGTAATGCAGACTCTTTACCATATATGTCTCGTAACCAGTGCTTTCAACGCTCTGTGCACTAATGCCTCGGTTGGGGGGTTCTGTAGGGTTTGTTGGGCTCGTAAGCACAGCGGAAGTTAAAACATTTCTTATCCAACATGATCCTGGCATGGTTTATACGATAATCATGTTTATGTTCAAAATACAACAAAAGAAACTTACAGGTTTTCGAGCGCATGATTCAATACTAAGGTATCCACACGATTTGAATCCTCGACTGCAAGTTCCAACTCCAGTGTATTTCCTATTCAAAAAGATAGAAAATCTTGTTTAGAAACTAAGAAATTATTTTCTGTAAACTAATAATTATGGGGTATGCGTTGTTTATATAGGAGTTTAGGACAAAACCTAAACTATACAAAACAGCAAAATATGGGCCCATTTTATTGTTCAGTGGACCAGCCCAGCTGATCCACCTCACACGTCCAAGGTGGACGGCCAAGCCCCAATTTTGGGCCAGTAATTTCTGGCCCAATTGCTTCCGTGTATTTGTTTGAGTACCTATATAATATATCTAACACATTTAATTAAATTTGAAATCCAATTCGACTTAATTAAATAATTTCTATCAAATAGAAATATTCCATAATTATTATAAATTAAATATCTCGATTCTCAATCGAATATTTAATACTTTCTCAATACACTCTTAGATCGAAGAAACAATCGCATATAGTGCAACCCTCTAGGCCCTCACATATCGACATTAATCTAATTAAGGTCCATAGAAACTCCTAGACTGCATCGTATGACGAACTCAATATGTGAAGTACGTTTACATGAATCCAGCAAACTTAACCTTTATGCGGAACTATAAATTCCTTTCATTCGCGACACACTCGATTAAGCTTAGTTTTTGCCAAGTGTCTATCCAAATGGCTTAATCACTTTATCTCACATTTATTAGTTGACAACTAGACCATATTCTAAATATGTCTCTTGCATTGGCCAGTGACTTTAGTCAACCTAATAACATTGAGAACTTGAGTGCTCTCTCGAATTTCCAATCGAGGAATGAATCCTATTCTTGGCTCAACTACCACCTTGATTTACATTCTGATGCACCCAATACAAGTCGTATCTTATTCAGAAAGAGTTTAAGCTTAGAACTTGGTCAAAGTACATCATTCTGTAAACAAGGTGCGTATTGACCTCAAGTCAAAAGACCTTTATATTCCACACGTCGATAACACTATAGACATGTATAACAAATAGTTTATCGGCAAGGTATACCAATATTTCTCCAAAGTATCCATGTGTCCATCACGAGTAACCATTACTCGTAGTTGTGAGACATACTACATTCTCTAAGAATGTGATGCAGACCACGTGTCGACTTATAGCATATCATCGATATCTCATTCTCGATGATCATTAGTCGAGGTTATTTTGAGAGTTATGTTCTATCATTAATATCTCACTCTATTAATGACAATGTAAGCTCAAGAGATGCACATATATGAATAATTGCAAACAATAATTCAATAATTGCAAATGCCATAAATATTAAACTTATTAATAATACGAATGTGTTCAAGTACATTTTGTCCCTAATATAGATTGTCTCTAGGACATACATACTTTCAATCTCCCACTTGGCCTAGAGCCAATCTCCAATGTATCTAATACCCACATTTTTTAAATGACCATTATGCTTAGCTAAGCTTAATAATTTAGTAAATGGGTCAGCTATATTATCATCTGTGGGAATATAGTCTAGATCTATTTTTTTAGATTCCACCATCTCTCTAAGTATGTGGTATTTTCTCTTTATATGCTTATTTCTGTTTGTTGATCTTGGTTCCTTAGCTTGCGCAATCGCACCAGTGTTATCACAATATATCGTTATTGGATGACTGACACTTGGAACAACCCCTAGTTCTTTTAAGAACTCGAATATTGAGACAACTTCTTTACTAGCTTCTGATCCAGCAATGTACTCGGCTTCAGTCGTCGAATCAGCAGTGGTTTCTTGCTTGGAACTTTTCCAACTTACTGCCCCACCGTTGAAAATGAAGGCATATCCATATTGTGACTTGAAGTCATCAAAATCTGTTTAGAAGCTAGAATCAGTGTACCAGTAGCGACTGGCTTCTCTTGCCCACCATAGACTAAGAAATATTCTTTAGTTCGTCTAAGATACTTAAGAATATTCTTGACTGCTTTCCAGTGTTCTTCCCCAGGATTCTGCTGAAATTTACAAGTTATGTTAAGTGCCAAGACCATATCTGGCCTAGTGCAGGTCATGGCATACATGACTGATCATATAGCTAAAGCATATAGGATCATCTTCATGCGTTCAAGTTCTGTAACAATAGAAGGACTATCCTTCTTAGATAACTTGATGCCTTGACCCATAGGAAGACCTCATCTCTTGGAGTTTTCCATTGAGAAACGTCTTAGCACTTTGTCTATGTATGTAGACTGTGACAGCCCTAATAATCTATTAGGTCTATCTCGGTAGATCCTAATTTCAAGAATGTAGCAGGTTTCACCTAAGTCCTTCATCATGAAGGTGTTGGACAACCATTCATTCACTGATTGAATAGGGGACTTATAATTTTCCATTATTAATATGTCATCTACATAAATGATAATGAAAACAATACTCCCTTCCTTGCGTTACTATAAACACATGGATCCTTCTTGCTTCTGATAAAGTCAAACGATTTGATAGTTTTGTGAAAGCAAATGTTCCAACTCCTTGAGGCTTGCTTAAGTCCATAAATGGACTTTTGTAGTTTACATACTGCTTTGGGTTTTGACTTGAATGTAAAACCTTCAGGTTGTATCATATACACTTCCTCAATTAGATTTCCATTGAGGAAAGCAGTCTTAACATCTATATGTCAAATCTCATAATCATAGTATGCAGCTAATGCAAGTAAAATTTGAATGGACTTAATCTTTACAACTAGCGAAAATGTTTCATCATAATCGACCCCATGCCTCTGATTGTAACCTTTTTCTTCCAACCTAGCCTTGTAGGTTTTCACCTTGCCAAATGCATCAATCTTCTTCTTAAAGACCCATTTGCATCATATGGGTCTAACCCCTGTTGGCAAAGCAACCAAGTTCCAAACTTGATTGACATACATTGAGTCCATTTCAGATTTCATGTCTTCTTGCCATCTCTACGAGTCAATGTCTAACATAGCCTCGTTGTAGGTTGTAGGCTCATCATCATCAGGAATATATATCTCATTTTGACTTTCAACAAGGAGATTAAGTCTTTCAGGATGACGATGAGTCCTAGTGGACCTACGGAGTTGGTTATTTTGCATTTCTGTGGTTCTTGTATTCTAATCATGAGAAGGTTCTTATGTGTTTCCACCACTATGGGAGTTTTCAAGAATATCATCTACATGTGTTTCCTGAATGAAAGGATGTACAACTATTGTATCATCTTCCATTAGTTGTGTATGAGAATCTTGCATTTTTGCATCAATCCTCACATCATTCCCACTGGCTGAAGGTTGTACTCTAAGTAACACACCTTCACCAAATACTCTCACTGAATTCTTGTCTAGGTCATTCAATAAGGATTCAACATCTATGTTGCTTTGTGGTTCTTGAATTTTTTCAAGTTCTATCTTATTGTAACTCTGTTCCTTGTAGACATAGTCTTCCTCAAGGAAAGTTGCATTTCTGGAAACAATAGCCTTATGTTCTCCAGGAAGATAGAAATAGTATCCTCTCGTTTCCTTAGGATATCCCACAAAGTAACATTTCTCACTTTTATACTCCAACTTGTCAGTAAGCATATTCTTTACATATGCAGGGCAACTCCATGATCGCATATGTGTAAGCGCATGCTTCTTGCCATGTCATATCTCATATGGCGTTTTCTCTACTGACTTTGAAGGAACTCTATTCAGAATATTGATTGAGTTTTGTAAAGCATAGCCCCAAAGGTATGTTGAAAGAGCTGAAAAACTCATCATGGATCTAACCATATCCAATAAGGTTCGATTTCCCCTTTCAGCAACGCCATTCATTTATGGTGTTCCAGGAGGTGTCCATTCTGATTGGACTCCATGAAGTTTCAAGTAATTTAGAAATTCTCTACTCAAGTATTCACCCCCTCGATCTGATCGAAGAGTCTTGATACTTTTTTCAAGTTGTTTCTCTACTTCCAACTTATACTCTTTGAAATTTTCAAAGGTTTCGGACTTGTGCTTCATAAGATACACATATCCAAACCTTGTGAAATCATCTGTAAAAGTTATGAAGTAAGGAAGACCTCTCTTAGCTTGAGTGGAAAACGGCCGACATACATCTGTATGGACCAAATCAAGTGCCTTTTTGACTCGCACACCTTTCCCAGAAAGTGGTTTGTTGATCATCTTTCCTCTCAAGCAAGAATCACAATCACCATAGGACTCCAAGTCAAATGGTTCCAGGTATTCTAACTTTCTTAATCGTACTATCCTTGATTCATTGATATGACCAAGTCTATAGTGCCATAAGTAGGTGGGATTTCTTGGATTATTTATTTTAGCTCATTTATTTTGCACATTGAGAATTTCACGATTACAATTGAGAATATATAAACCATTCACAAGCGGAGCATTTTCACAAACAATACCATTAAAGGATAGTATATAATTGCTATTAGCAATATATGAGGAAAACCCCTCAATGTCTAACATTGGAATGAAAATAATATTTCTCGTAATCGAGGAAACAAAATAACAATTATTAAGTTCTAATGTAAAACCCAAAGGTAAATCTAATCTATAAGTCCCCACACACTCACAATCAACTCGTGCTTTATTTTCAACGCGTAGGTCCACCTCCCATGGTCTAACCTTTCTGTTGTCCATTAGGCCATGTACATTATTACAAATGTGTGAGCCACATGTTGTATCCAATACCCAGTAGTGAGAGTTACTTATAGACATATTAATCTCAATGACAAACATACTTTGTCTAGCAGGTCCATAAGCACCTAGTGTCTTGTCTCCTCCTGGAGCGGTGCAATCTTACTTACAATGCCCTTTCTTCTTGCAGTTGAGGCATACATCCTTGGACAACCTAGACTTTTTCTGAACACCTCCTTTAGGTTTCAAGAATGTGGGTTTGGCACCAGCCTTACCCTTATTCTTCTTGTTCTTACCTTTAGGTTTGAACTTAGTAGATGAGCCCACCATGAGCACAGTCTTCCGCTTTGAAGTAGATGATTCATAAGTCTTTAACATATTGTGAAGTTCTGGAAGATTCACCTTGGTTTCATTCATGTTGAAGTTCACAATAAAATTTTAAACGAACCAGGAAGCGAATTCAAAATTAGGTTAACAGACACATTCTGGGGCAACTTCGTTCCAATCTAAGTCAACCTTTCTATCAACCCAATCATCTTCAGAACATGACCAGACACTTGGCCCCCATCATTCAGCTTACATTTGAAGAGATCTCTCAACAGCTCATACTCTATAGTCTGAGACTGTGAATCATAAAGACTCTTTAAATGTTCTATCATCTCATAGGGGCCCATATTCTCATTCTGCCTCTGTAAATCTACAATCATGGAGGACAAGATGACACAATGTTCCGAGGTAGCATCATCCAAATGCTTCTGATAAGAAGCCTTGTCAAACAAGACATACTCAACAGACTCTTCATCAGGAACTTGTGGAACAGTTGTGTCTAACATATACTCAATTTTCTCTTAGTACCAAATGCAAATTACGCAACCAGTCTGGATAATTAGTTCCAGTCAACTTATTAGTCTCAACCAATCATTTCAATGATAGATTCGACATTTTAAATAATCTGAAGAAATAGATAGACTGAAATTAAATCAAATATAATTTCTATGAACACATTCGTTAACTAATTAACATGGCATTTAGTTTAATTAGCTCCCATTATTTTAACATATTCTACGACCTCATGGAAGAATATGGACTTATATCAAATATGATCATAATGGGCCAAGATCCAAGTTCATACTGTCTCCGCGTTTGGTAGGGCTGATAACTTCAACAGTACAACCTGGTAGGTCTCCAAACCAATTACAAACAATTTTCAACTCTTGGTTTGACCGACTGTTCTAAACAATCGATCTGCGCCCCTAGATTATTCCGACGCTAGGATGTCAAGACATAACTAAGTAAGTCAACCCCGATATGCGACTGCAATCGTACATCTAAGCAAGTTTGGCCGTGTAGAGCAAACACTAGGGCGTAAATACTCACAAAGGTTTCTCACTCGCTACTGCAAACACATGCATCTATGAAGAGTCTGAGTCCTCGTAGACTTAGAGCAAATACTAGGGTGTAAATACTTTTATAGCCGAAAAGGATTTTGCACTCATTGAATTATAACGGACGATGCGTGGATTCTAAATTAGACTTATATTGAATTAGAGAACATTTTAATCGGGGTTTTATCAAGATCTTTATTACGCGTGCTAGATCAAATAGAGCACATATTGGGCGCCGCCTGCCCAAACATGTTTTAATGCGGAACGACAAATACTGGGTGCCGCCTACTCAGACATGAAAAATGTGGTCTAACAAATACTGGGCGCCGCCTACTCAGACATATATAATACAAACTCTATACTAATTATTTAAATGACAATCAATTAAACAATTAGGAAAAAACAATTAATTCAAGCGCACATTATCAAATAACATGCTAAAATAACAATAATCATGGGTTAATTAATTTGTTTCAACTTAGAAAATATTTAAATTTCAAATTTAAAACTCAATTTCAATTTTCGAAATTTTCTGCCCACCCAAACAGTCCCTTAATAATTCAAAAATTAAAGTTTAATTTTCAGGGGGGTTTCTGCAATTTACAGAACCTTAAAATAATTACAGATTCATCCAGGGACCAAATCTGTTTTTCAGAAATTTACAGATCTGCCCTTGGGACCAAATCTGCTTTTCTGAAATTTACAAATTTATCCAAGGACTGAATCTGCTTTCCTGAAGTTTACAGATTTTTCCCAAGGACCAAATCTACTGATTTAAAAACCCTTTTAAATATCCAGAAAATTTTCAAGGACCAAATTGCAATTCCAGAAGCTTCTAAAATTTTCAGATTTTTCCCAAGGGCTAAATTGCAATTTCAGAAACTCTAATTTAATTTCAATTAGGTCCTTGAACTATTTCAAATTTTTAAAATCAATTTCAACCCCAAATCAAATTTGGGATTCAGATTTTGGGCCTAAATTGACGGAATTGAACACCACCGGTCAACAACCCATGTTGGGCCGAATTCACCGGTGGTTTTCATCACCGGCTTAGTGGCCCACAACGGTCGGAATTCGAGCCGCCGCCGGCTGTTTCCAAAACAGTCAGCGGTGGCCCCTTTCTGGTGACTTTCGTCGTGTAACACCACCATCGTTCGATTCCTTTCGTCGAGACGATCACGGTGGTGGTATTACTTCACCATTTCGACGCCTGAGGCGGCCGAAAACATCCCCGCCTGAGGCGGCATTCCGACGGCTTTTTCTGCGTCTACGCCGCATCCCATCACCTCTCAACACCTTTATCGACCATCTAATAAAGTGGATTTCTTGATAATAGTGGAGACGGTGGTAGAACAATGTCGAATCGCCGAAAAACCACCAGAAAGACACTGCCGCGCCGCCAGAACAGTGGCGTTGATCACTGTTTTTTTAAAATAAAAAAATTTGAAAATTTATTTAATAAATCGAAATAACTAATTTTCCCATGTTATCGTTATCGCTGATTATCGTATAATCATTAAACCAACTTGGGCTCTGATACCACTGTAGGGATTTGTTGGGTTCGTAAGCACAACATAAGTTAAAAATTTTCTTACCCAACAATGTTCCCGGCATGACTTATACGATAATCATGTTTATGTTCAAAACACAACAAAAGAAACTTACAGATTTTTGAACGCAAGATTCAATACTAAGGTATCCACGCGATTTGAATCCTCGACTGCAAATTCCAACTCTAGTGTATTTCCTATTCAAGAAAGCTATGAAATCTTGTTTAAGAACTGTTATTTTCTGTAAACTAATAATTATGGAGTATGCGTTGTTTATATAGGAGTTTAGGAAAAAAACCTAAACTATACAAAACAGCAAAATATAGGCCCATTTTATTGTTCAGTGGACCAGCCCAGCTGATCCACCTCACACGTCCAAGGTGGACGGCCAAGCCCCAATTTTGGGCCAGTAATTTCTGGCCCAATTGCTTCCGTGTATTTGTTCGAGTACCTATATAATATGTCTAACACATTTAATTAAATTGAAAATCCAATTCGACTTAATTAAATAATTTCTATCAAATAGAAATATTCCATAATTATTATAAATTAAATATCTCAATTCTCAATCGAATATTTAATACTTTCTCAATACACTCTTAGATCGAAGAAACAATCGCATATAGTGTGACCCTATAGGCCTTCACACATCGACATTAATCTAATTAAGGTTCATACGAAACTTCTCGACTACGTCGTATGACGAACTCAATATATGAAGTACGTTTACATGAATCCAGCAAACTTAACCTTTATGCAGAACTATAAATTCCTTTAATTCACGACACACTCAATTAAGCTTAGAATTTGCCAAGTGTCTATTCAAATGACTTAATCACTTTATCTCACATTTATTAGTTAACAACTAGACCATATTCTAAATATGTCTCTTGCATTGGCCAGTGACTTTAGTCAACCTAATAACATTGAAAACTTGAGTGCTCTCTCGAATTTTCAATCGAGGAATGAATCCTATTATTGGCTCAACTACCACCTTGATTTACATCCTGATGCACCCAACACAAGCCGTATCTTATCCAGAAGGAGTTTAAGCTTAGAACTTGGTCAAAGTACATCATTCTGTAAACAAGGTGCGTATTGACCTCAAGTCAAAGGACCTTTATATTCTACACGCCGATAACACTATAGACATGTATAACAAATAGTTTATCGGCAGGGTATACCAATACTTCTCCAAAGTATCCATGTGTCCATCACGAATAACCGTTACTCGTAGCTGGGAGACATACTACATTCTCCAAGAATGTGATGCAGACCACATGTCGACTTATAGCATATCATTGATATCTCATTCTCGATGATCATTAGCCGAGACTATTTTGAGAGTTACATTTTATCATTAATATATCACTCTATTAATGATAGTGTAAGCTCAAGGGATGCACATATATGAATAATTGCAAACAATCAAACAATAATTCAATAAATGCAAATGTCATAAATATTAATCTCATTAATAATACGAATGTGTTAAAGTGCATTTTGTCTCTAATATAGATTATCTCTAGGACATACATACTTTCAGTTTCAATGACCTATTAAGGACAATCTTGTTCACACGCCAACAAAAACAAATCCCAGCTAAATATCATCTCAATCTGCCCGGCCAAAATCTCAACATTTCCCCCGAAATCAGAGTCATAATTGTATAAATCATCATAGAATATAAGAATGGATATCATAAACACACGAACCTCATATGCACACATATAACATATAAATAGTGGAAATAAATGACTCTATGCAACTCAATTATCATAAAGTGAATAAGATATTTAAAGTGATATGCGAATCAATACTACATGTATTATTTCTAAATCATTCGAAGCATACTCAACACATCAATTATCAATCAAGTAATACGAAAGAATACACATAACAACTAAAGTACTCCGACCATGACACTCAGTATCCGAATATGCATTCGTCACCTCGCATATATGGTATTCCCTTATCCTTAATCAATTTCATTAGTTATTTAGTTTGAAAAATATTCCCTCATTGAAGTCAAGTCTTAACTTACCTCAGTCTAAAACTTTATTGCTCCACTCTTTCGCTCCTCAAGCCTCCGTGTGCTCAAAATCTATTAACTTACCTCAGTCTGAAACTTTATTGCTCCACTCTTTCGCTCCTCAAGCCTCCGTGTGCTCAAAATCTATTTAAAAGAGTACTATATGGAGTTAAACGAATCCAACAGTATCCATGTTTTAATACAAAAGAGTAGGATCAGAAAGTTTAAAAAAAGTCAAACTTGAGCTCTGGGTTAAAATTGCAGTTTATTTCAAAACTAGGTTATCCATCCCTCAAAGATCCCAAATCTCAAATTACAACTCAAACTAACTTTAGTTCGATCCTCAATTTCACGATTAATTGATTCTTCAACCTATGTGAAGACCCTTAATTCATTTCACTCAAATCCACTAGAATAGACGTCAACATTAATGAATGGAAGTAAATACTCGGGATCAAATTGAAATCCCTTACCCAATAATTCAAAGTCAAAGTCCCTATTTGAATCACGTCAAAATCAAACTCCCAATTCTCATAATGTGTTTTGAACAAATGGTCATGATTCTGAATTTTTAAACACTGCCAGGTAATGATCCTTCACAATCGTGATTGAGAGTCATGCGATAGATAAGGAGAAGTTAGACGTGGTCCTGTACGCGACCGCAACTAGCTACCACACCACCGCCAAGGGTCACCAACTCCTTCTTCGCAAATGCGACATGTACCATGTGATCGTGACCGCAAGCAAGATCACCTTACGCCATCGTGACACCCTTACGCATGATCTCGAAGCACAAGACGTACTGCATCAAAAACAAATCTGTTGCATCAAACTTGCAAAAAAACCCGAAACTTTCGGGTTGTAATTCATACAAGTCCAAAATTATCATACGAACTTATAGAAACTTTCAAATCCAAATATGAACCCGTCTAAACACATGTTTTACATTGGACAACTCTTATTCTTAGAATTTACTATTTTTGGTTTTTGTGTGTTTGAAACCCACTCAAGCCCCTCGAGACCCATGCCATCAGTGAAAGTCAATAAATATCAAATGAACATACTGAATATCTCAACACCTACAACCCTTTCCTCTGCCGGGGACTTCCATGAATAAAAGCGGGCAACATCATCGTATGCTCCACTTTTGTTGTCCTGGTTTATATCCCAGAGTACTCTTATGGCCGATTTGTCACCCAACCTACTTAAACAACTTAAAGGCTTGGCCCCATCCCGTTTGGAGAAATAGAAAAATGTTGTTCTAAAATTTGAAATGACCAAATGGGTCATTACATAAATTAATCTAATATACATCCGTATAATATTTGTTGTGGATGTTGATTGAAGATGATGTTGGCTGGCGGTGGACGTAGTGGTGGATAGTAGCTATTGGTGATGATGGTTGATGACGATAGTTGGTGGTGGCGACTAATAATTGTGATGGATGATAGTGATAGCTAATGGTCACGATGAATATTGACGGTAATACTGGCGGTTGATGATGTTGATTATCAATAACTTTTGATGGTTGTAGTGGTAACATGTGGTGTGATGATTGTTAATATTGGCTAGCGGTGATGACGACTTACTATGATGATTGGCGGTGACGATAGTTATGATTGATGGTGGTTGATATGGTGTGCGGTGGCGGTTAGCACTTACCATTGGAAGTGAAAGTAGATGGAGTAGAAATGAATTGCATCTTTATAATAAACGTCTTAATGATATTAAGATTTTGTTATAAAGTTTAATCATACAAATCCATTTAGACTCGTTAAGTGATTGTAAAATATTAAAAAATAAACACACTTAGAAACTAAAATTTGAATGATTAAGATTCATACATAAAAAGCAAAAACAGATTAAGTGATTGAAATCTGAATCATTAAGATTAAGACATTCATTAAATGCAAACAAATAAGGTCTATTTGCCTTGGAAATGTTTACAAAAATATAAGTTTACTGTAATCTACATGAAAAAGGGCGAATCGCAAAAATAAAATGGAAAGAGAGTTAGGAATAATTTGATTTCAAAAAGGATAATTCCGGGAGTACTATACCGATTAGGGACAAAATAATAAGAAAAATCAAAGTATTTATGAGAATTTTTTACACTTTTAGACCTAATTTATTTTTATTAAGATTAAAATATTTGAACTGAATAAACATTTGAAAATTTAAAATATTAAATCAAGATATGAATACTATATAATTAATCTGTTCTTTTTCTCAACATTTGAATATAAAATCCATCTTTATTTAAAAATTAACAAATATAAAATTCAAAAAGAATTCTAAATTAATTTAGTATTAATGATGGTTGTTGATGGTGGTAGTTGTTGGTAGCATCCGCTAGTATTAGAGGATGATATTGTTAGCTAATGGCGGCGGCGGATTATGATGGTAATTGATGCTATATAGTGGTGGCTGATATTTGTGATTGTCGTATGGATCAATGTCTATTGTGATAATAGAGGTTGATGGAGATGATTGTAAATGGTGGCTAGTGGTAGTGATAACTGACTATGGTGATTGGTGAAGATGGTAATTATGGCTAATGTCGGTGGTACTTGCCCATGCTCAAGCTTGGAAATGGGCTATAAATACAAGTTGAAAATATCTGAATTTAACATAAAAGAATACATCATATTCTTTATGAAAGATGGTCTCTTATTGGTCAATGAGGCACCAAGAATTTTGAGTTCTCCTTTCCCCTATTTCTTGGTTCCTAATTGAATCAATTAGAGAATGATTTTTCTTTTCAAGGAAGATAAAAAAGCACATCAGGCAACGATCTTGATCGAATACCTTTGGACTAATTGTTAGTTGTTTGGTCGTATTGGTTACTATTGATTGTTAGAACTAATTATGATATATAAGTGTATTTGGAGTTAGACCTCATCTAGATCACATCGAGCAATAATAATATGAATCATCATGGATAATATGCATGGATTATTATATAAAATACAAATACCATATATTTATACGGGGTATATATACTAATAAAAAAATGCATTTAAGCAGTTTATTTATCACAAATGTATGAGATATGCAGAGTGATGTATAACATGTGATCATTTAACATGTTAATCATCTTTAACTAGTCAAAACATGCTTCAGAATTCATTAGTTTCATCAAGTAATCACACAATTAACTAAATAACCATAACATGACACTGATACCCGCAAAAGTGTTCATCATCTCACAAACATGAGAGCTCGTCTTCTTCCCTTAGCCCTTACTGTAAGAATTCTCGGGTAAGTAGAATATTTTCCTCAATTTTGCCATTTACAAATGATAAGAATATATACAAATATGGCAGAAGATTGGTAGCCTTAATCTTCTCCTCATCTATCCTATTATTTTCATACATATGTGATTCTATACTAATGACTAGCTATCTAGAATATTCTATAGTAATTATCATTTAAATACAATAATAAATAATAATCCTAAGAATATATCTTCTAACACTCCCCTTCAATCGAAGCGGGAGGACGACAGATGCTGAGACTGTCCCGAAAGTCTTCAAATAAAATCAGCGGAAGCCCTTTGGTGAAGATATCCATTATCTGATGACGTGTCGGAACATATAACACCCGCACATGTCCGCGATCCACACTTTCACGAACAAAATAAATATCCAACTCTATATATTTTGTGCACTGATGGTTGACTGGATTTCCCGAGAGATAAATCGCACTAATGTTATCACAGTAGACTAGTGTGGTCTTGGACATTGGACAATAAAGCTCAAGCAACAGGTTCTGAATTCAGTAGGATTCGGATACGACATTTGCCACAACTCGATATTCTGCCTCAACGCTTGATCGATAGACTGTAGGTTGTCGTTTGGAGGACCAACAAATTAGATTGTCGCCCAAAATATACAATATTCGTACGTGGAGCGACGGGTATCTGGACAGGCTGCCCAATATGCATCGGTATAGGAGATCAATTTGGATGCTGGGGAGGAATATAAGTGTAAACCAAATTCTAGTGTGCCCTTGACATATCGCACGATACGTTTGAGGGCATACATATGATCTTCCATAGGGTTGTGCATAAAGAGACAGACATGTTGCACAACATATGAGATATCCACCCTGGTAAATGTTAAATATTGAAGTGCCCCAGCCAAGCTCCTGTAGAGAGTGGGATCTGCAAATGGTTTGCTAGACACAACACTCACCTTGGATTTAGTGTCCACCGGAGTAGCTGACGGTTTGCAGGAAGACATTCCAACCCGCTCCACAATCTCTGCAGCATATTTCCTTTGTGATAAGAACAAACCACCAGAATGATAGGTCACAACAATCCTGAGAAAATAATGCAGGTGTCCAAGATCCTTCATAGCAAACTCCGAGCTGAGTTGTGACATGATAGACTTCCGAAGAGCATCGGATGAGGTGGTTAGTATAATATCATCCACATATAAAAGTAGATAAGCAGTATTAGTACCCTAACGGTAAATGAATAAAGAATTATCCGATCGGCTGTGGGAAAAACCCATTTTGGATACAAATTCTGCAAACCTTTGGTACCAAGCCCGAGGTGTCTGCTTTAATCCGTATAAGAATTTTTTGAGTAAGCACACATGATCTAGAAATTTGGAGTCCCTGTAGCCCAAAGGTTGGTGCATATAAACTGTTTCATGGAGATGGCCATGAAGAAAAGCATTCTTGACATCTAACTGACGAAGTGACCATCCTTTGGAGAGGGCCAGACTGAGTACCATCCTTATGGTAGCTGGTTTCACACTGGGCTAAATGTCTCCCCACAGTCCACGCCAACCTGTTGTGTCTTGCCATCACCTATAAGACGAGCTTTATGCCGCTCAAAACTGCCATCAGATTTTTCTTTATGACTGAAAATCCACGTAGACCGAATAATGTTAGCATTAGATGGACGAGGTACTAACTCCCACGTCCTATTTTTAATAAGAGCATTGTATTCATTATCCATAGACATTTTTCAATTTGGGTCACGTAGGGCAGACACAGGGTTACGGGGTAATGACCATTTAATGGTTGACGACGACAATACTTAGCGATTAATGGATTGAGTAGTGATGAACTATCATTTTTATATATTTTTTAAAAATATATGGCTTAATAATATTGAGGAGAGATAAGGAGGTCCAGGTGGAACATATATTGAGGGAAGGAAAAGGACTGACAGAGTTTTTAGCTAATCATGTTTTTGATTTTGCAGATGATCAACAATTCAATAGTTTCAATGCACTACTTGTCAAAGCAAGACAAATAATTAATACACAGAAAGCTCATATACCATACATGAGGATCAGAAATACAAACAAAAGTAGGGTTGACATTCGAGGAGACTAGCAACAACAACAAGAAAAAGCAAAACACAGGAAAGCTGCAGTTATGAGTTAACACATCTATGCACAGATAATACAGATATTAATGAAAGCATTTTTGGCTCAAGGTTACAATGTGTGATATTAGCATGCAAGCATGCTCATTTTGTTGTAGCATTCCTAAAGATGACTTCATTGAAATATGCTATGGAAAATGGCTCACAACATACCATTTGATTCAAAGAAGTAAACTACTGAAGCCGAAGAACTATAAAAAGAATTATATTTCATTTTTGAAGTCTGAAGTTCACTTCTATATACTTTTGATCCATAGCACATGGTGAATCTATAGGTGTGTGACATGTTGTCAAGTTAAGACCAAAGTATTAGAGTAGAGAAACTATTTGTTTGTACTTTAGTTTCAGCTTCCACAAACTCAACTCCAATGGCTTAATTGGAGTTATTTTCTTTTGTTTGTTTTCTACTTTTTCATTTTCTGTACAAAACTTTTGATTTTAATAAAACACTACCAAACAATCAGGTTGGTGGTTTAGTTCAAAAATAAATATCACTTCCTCTATTTTAAAAAGATTATCTTATTTTCTTTTTTAGTGTGTTTAAAAAAGAATGTCTATTTCTTTTTTTGACAATTTTTTCATTCCAACTTTTCACATGACATGTTTAGGATCACAAGATTAAATGTCATTTTTGTACATTCAACACATCTTTAATTTAAGATCACAAGATTGAAAAATCTTTTTTATTTTCTTAAACTTTATGCCAAGTCAAAATCAGCCAATATTTTTAGAACGGAGGAAGTAAAATTTTATTATAGATCTTAATCATTTAGATATATTAAGATATATTAAGTGGTTGTAAAATACGACAACAATTTTATGACGGAGGGAGTATAATTTAAAAATTAGATCACTTTCCTTATTTTTTCTTCTTCAACCCATGTGCCCCTTGATTGTTAGTTGACAAACTCAATTTTCTATTGTGTTTGAAACTCAAATCATGGTTAGAATATTGATTTTAGAAGATTTGAGTAGTGAGAACGAAATTAGAAAGTTCACACACTATTATGAACAAAGTTGAAGAAGTGAATTTGGATTTCAACTATTATTTTTGTGAGAAATTTGAAGTTAGTGTTGTTTAGACTTTGTAATTGAAAATTAACGTATAATACATTTTTAATATAAAGTAGATACATTTTTAATATATTATTATATATTTTTATATACGATATATACATTATTTATATATATGTTATAAATATTATATAATAATTAATGAATAATATTATATAATAATTAATGAATAATATTATATA
The DNA here is from genome assembly GCA_029783415.1 of Anisodus acutangulus. NCBI lineage: Eukaryota > Viridiplantae > Streptophyta > Magnoliopsida > Solanales > Solanaceae > Anisodus > Anisodus acutangulus. The sequence goes on along the minus strand of CM056511.1, from coordinate 11,175,553 downwards.
AATATTATTGCCAAAAAAATAATTATACTGGTGTAAATTAAAAAAATATGGTTTTGTGGGTATAAAGTGTGGGCTGTATATTTTTACCATTTATAGTTTCAATTTTCAAATCTATAACTTTTGACTGTATTAACTTACGTGCAATTTTAGAATTTAATAAAAACTTAATAAATAAATGAAAAATTATTTATAAACTGAATTTGATCAGTTGATAAGCTTACCGAATTTCTATTCTTTTACCATATGTTTTTGATCTTAAAGTCTTCCAAAAAATAAAATTAAGTCAACCTAAAGCTCCACCTAAACGTCTAACATTCATTCCCCTAATATTTATTTATGGCCGGAACTCCACTTTATTCTCATAATAATAATAATAATAATAATTATGGCCGCTGCCGACAACCAACACAAGCGACGGCAATACGACGGAAAACTCCGGTGGCTTTGCCCCTTTACTGAATCAATACTTCCGGCTAGGCGTAGGCTCCGTCTTGATCCTTCTAACAATCTCTACTTTCCTTGTAAGTCATCCCTCCTAAATCCTATTATTAATTTACGACTCCCTTCGTCTCAATTTATGTTGCGACATTGGTCCAGATACACTATTTAATAAGGGAAGACTTTATTATATTTATCAAACTGCCTTTGTTTTAGTGCCTACAAACACAATAAGTATATTTTTAAAACTAAGTTAGATCCAACAAGGGTAAAAAAATAAAGATGATGTCATTAAATAGTTGCTAAATAAGAAAATGTGACATTCATTTTGGGACATGCTAAAATGAAAATGGTGTCATGACGGAGGGAGTACTTTATTGCATTTTAAAGTCGTTTACTATGACGAAATGTTGGATTTTTCAGAGAATGTTTCGCCTTGGAAAATCATTTTGTAGATTATTTTCCTCTTTTTTTTTTGGTTAGATGTATAATTAAATGATACTTTGTTTATCTGGTTTTGACTTGGCGTGTTTAAGAAAGTAAGGAAGCTTAAATTAAAGATATGAATGTTCTAAAATGCCCTTTGACCTTGTGGTTTTGAATATGCTAGGTGGAACGTTTGGAATTAAAGAGTTGCTAAAAAAGGGATGATATATTCTTTTGTTAATGGATTAAATAGGAAGGTAAGACAAACAAATTAAAACAGAGAAGGTGCTACTATATGATACTAGTATAGGGTGGAGTATTAAATACTGACAATCAAGTGATATGTATATTTGTAAAGCAAAATGGTTACTGCCAGTAAGTGAAACGAAGATACTTTTTAGTGTGAATAGGTTCAAAACCTCCTAAATTATAATAGTTTTTGCGAGTGTCATATCTATATTATTGGGTGTTCACAGAACCCCTGAACTCATATTAAAATGTTCCCTAAAAGGAATATGACATGGCTACATGAAGATCATGCTCCAAAAGCTCCTCCGAAGAGTTCCATGTGGCAGTACACGTGGAAAAAAATTGGAGTGAATAGGTTAAAAACTCCCCCTAAACTATCACCATTTTTTGAGTGTCATACCTAAATTATTAGGTATTCACAGAACCACCCTGAACTACCATGAACTCGTTGTGCCAGGTGGACTCATTTGTAAGACTTTTTTTTCTTTCACGCGCCTCTCAGCAAGTTATCCCAAATATTTTGCCATATTCAACCAGGGATTTTAATCTAAAGGGAATTATAGTCCAGTGGGGGTAACAGGAACACCCAATAGTTGAGGTATGGAACTCGCAAAATGGTCATAGTGTAGGAGGGTTTTAACCCATTCACTCTACTTTTTTGTGTAAAGTATTTTCTTGGCGAAACATTTCCACTATTTAAGGTACTAAACACTTGAAAATCTATTTAAAATGAAATTATCAAGAAGAACATTTTCCCTTGTACCAAATAATATTATTTTCATGTTTGAAGCGATGAAAATCTGTTTTAACAATGTAATGTTTGCAATAGTAGAATGATGGTTGCTGTTTTGCTTTTGTGTTCTTGAAGATGAACCAGGAAAGCAGGCAAAGAGTGCCGTAAAGATTAAGAACACAAGCAAATCTTATGTAGCATTCAAGGTAAACTACTTTTCCCTATTTCTTGTTCAAGCTTTTGACATTCGTAACAAATGCAGTTTCTGAATTTTAACTTTTAGTTAAACCACGTTTTGAGTATGAGGTGCCATTGTTTTGTACCGGCTTTAACATTTCTGCATCACTTTTTGCACGAGTGATGTATAATGCTTCGTCTTAAGTTCTAAAAATTGTGATCTATCTTGCAAAATTCGATTAAAAAATATTATATTGTTATCTTAACCAGTGTTGTCAAAGGCGCACTTAAGCCCTGAAACAACGTGCAAATCATGTTGAGCGCTTCACCTTGCTTAGTGGGAGCTTCAGTGTCGTCATCGAGGCTCTAAGACATACTTTTTCTTGTCACTGAGCATAATCATGAAGAAGCGACACTAAACAATTGATATTTCACTTTATCGTATTTTTAAAATTTTTTTTTTGTCCTTAGATTTGTTATTCATACTTATAACTATTAGTCTTGGACTACACATACATATTTGTATTTCTTCCTCCATTTGTGCCTTTCATCATTAAAGCCCACACTTTATTTGCGTTTAAAGCCCCAACGAACTTTAGAGCTTTTTTGTGCTTTTCGCCTTTGCTAACATTGATCTTAACCATTAATCCATATGAATGATAAAGTATAAGCAGTGGTTTAAGCTTCTAATTACTTTTTGAATGTTAAGTAAGTTTGTGGTTCCTTTTGAATTGTAAGTTTCAAACTACTGCACCAAAGAGCTGCTACATGCGACCTCCTGGAGGTATTCTTACACCTGGTGAAAGCCTGATTGCCACTGGTATTCATCTTTCCTCACTTTTATTTCAATTAATTTGATATCCTATTTGTTTTGAGTGAAAAAAATAGTATTTGTTTTTACATCTTCCATTTATTGTTTATTATGTGTCTGATTGACAGTCTTCAAGTTTATTGAGCAACCTGAGAACAATGAGAAGCCTATAGATCAAAAGACCAAGGTGAAGTTCAAGATCATAAGTTTGAAGGTGAAAGAAGGAACTGATTATGTACCTGAGTTGGTAAGTTAATCAAACTTCTAGGTCTTGAAAAATGGCAAGTTTCTCTATTAGACAACAAATTCTTTATGTGCCATCACTGTTCATTGACTTGTATGCATGTGTGCTTTGTTCTGTTACACATTGAACTCATTACTGAGAGAATCCTGTTAAGTAGTATCCATTCAATGCAAATTTTCTATAAGGAAATGAAATTTTCCAGATGGATTGTTTATATCATGGACTTAAATGTACTTTGTATTGGAAGTTATTAAGTTTCTTTTTTGTCTTTCTATTCCGTGTATCTTCTTTGGATGGAGTCCAATCCAACTTGCTCAAAGATATTTTGGAAACAATGATTAAGAAAAATCAGCTTTTGTAAATAGGGGGCTCCATCAAAATTAATAATTGAATATTCGAAGAGTTACTGGCAGCCTGGCACATTACATCTTGTTAGATGGTCGTTTCTTTCCAATTGCCATTAAACATATTAGTAATTTGTTAAATGAGGTCACATGCTCTGTACTTGATGCCCGTTTGTTAAGAGACAAAATCGTTTGACCAATGATCTAAAACTAATCGGTGCTGCTTCTGCATCTTTCTCTTCACTTAGTTAGGAGTTGTTCTAGCCACTTGGTTGGGGTTCTAGAAAAATGGTAATCATTGATTAATTCTTATAGAAATGTGTTTATAGTCTTATCTAAACCATGACCTTTCCCTTTTTGCTGTCTACATATTCATGCTGTTCTTTGCCAGGAAAACCCGATGTTAACGTACAATGAAAAAAAAGCCTGACACATATGCTTGATGTGAGGCTTTTTTTAATGATATGTTTCTTTGCTAATCTCAAAAGTTTAATCAGCTAAACATCTTAATATTGGATTGTATGATGAACCAAGTGTCCATTACCGAGATTAGAAACTTCTCAGACCTTAATGATATTTAGTTGCTTTTGCATGCAACTCCGAAGTATAAACTTTCCACCTCTTCTATTAAAAAATGAGGACAATAACAATTTCATACATAACCCATTTCTTCCCAATTTTTCAGTCATAAATTTCATCATTGTGGATATCTATGATTCTTTTTTCCTTTCATCATCATGAAATACTTCTAGGGAAGTAGTCTTGGTTCAACAGTAGAACTATATTTGACCAGGGTGCTATGTCTCGGAGAAAACTTTTGTAGTGTAAGAGGTAAATCATAGCCTCATAGATCACATCCAAAACTGAAATGTTGGGTTTTGGTTGCCCTTATATTGAATATCTGGTCTGTATCCAAAGTAATAGTTTTTAGCGGTGTAACCCTAATTGATTTGTTTTATGCAGTTTGATGAACAAAAGGTTCAAGTCACTATTGAGCGTACTCTAAAGGTGTTGTTCTTGGACCCTGAACGCCCTTCTCCAGTAAGTGTTGACAAGTTATATTTGTTTGTTGTACATTGTTCTAATGGCCAATCTCCAACCAAATTAAATTTGAATTATTATAGGCACTGGATAAACTAAAACTTCAGCTGGCCCAAGCTGAGGCTGCTGCAACAGAAGCTGACAAGAAACCTCCAGTCGACACAGGTCCGAAAGTTGTGGGAGAAGGTTTAATAGTAGATGAATGGGTAAGTGTATATTTGTGTAAAGACATGAATCATTCCAGGTCCATGCCTACTTCATTCCTCTAACAATGTGTTTCTGCTCTCTATGCTTTATAGAAGGAGCGGAGGGAGAGGTATCTTGCTAAGCAACAGGTTGAGGCAGTGGATTCAGTTGTAAAGCAATAAAGGTGTTTATGTAAGTGTATCTTTTGCCAGAATAGCAATGTAAAATCAGATCCAAACTTTTTATTACTTGCCTTTATTTGGATTGATGGTGGAGAAGGGCAACGCAATGCTTCATGTAAAGAAGAGCAATGTCCGAAGATTTAAGATTAGAAGTAATTATTATTCGGGAAAAGATATTAGTAGCACGCATAAATAATGAAATGAGAAGTTTTACATAGACCTCCAAATGTACCGACCAGAGGGTGCAGCAATATGATAAATTGGAGGTGTTTAAAAGGAGATGTGCTAGATCTTATTAAATTTATATGTAAGAAAGTTGTTGTCATGTCTGCTCAAAAGACTTCAATCTCTTGGAATTCATGCGCGTACGTAACTAAGCAGGACTAACGCTTTGTAGAATACACTTGCCTTAAGTATGTTGTTCATAAGGAATTCTTCTAGTTAGGGATTTGTATGTTATGATTGCACAAGTGTGAGATGTAAGAAAACTTGTTAATATGAATGTACTGAAGCTACAGTTCCATTCAATCATTAGATCTGAATTTCTGGCAATGTGAAAAAAAGATGGGAGTATTAAATTTCACAAGACTTAGGAGGAAGATACTTCGCATTCCTCTCAGTATTATAAGAGGATAGATGATAAATAGATAAAATTTGCTAATACTAATGCATAAGGGCAGGTTGTTCAGAAGCAGCTGCTGCATGCCTGTTGCTGGAGTAATGAATTGCAGGACACAAAGAAGCACAGTTTTGGGCAGGGAAAATTTAATTACCCCGTCCGATCTAGTTTAGGTGAGCTTATTTCCTTTTTAGTCCGTTCAAAGAAGAATTGCCCCTTCTAAATTTATAAATAATTTAAGTTAAAATTTTCTATTTTACCCTTGATCTCAAGATTTTATATCCACACAAATGTCATGATATGTTTAAAATTATTATGAGTTTCAAGATTCTTCCTTTTTTTCTTAAATGTACATAAATTGAACGGGAGGGAGTACAATATACTACATTGGAAGACAACTTAACATCTGTGCGAGGAAATCAATGGATGATTGAAGGACATATAGAGGGAGGGGGATGTAACAAGAAATCGCTCATAACAGAAAATAGTAGCTAGTAAGTCTCTTCAAAATATTTTTTAAAAGAAACTATGTTACAACATATATGTTCCACAGGAGGATTCTTTATTTGTTGCTCTCTAAAAATCAAAATCATCCTGATTAGGCTTTGGTGAAGTAAGCAAAGCCGTATAAAGCCTGAGCCTGTCCTCTGTTAACGAAGAACATCGAGACAACGGTCGTCTTGGTCGAATAAACGACAACGATGTGAGTGTCAACCGATGTCTATATCTCCTCCAAGCCAACTGAATGGCAACGGCCGCCCAAGTTCGCCATCCTGGCGAATAATATCTGGCGCTTCTCTTCACTTTCTCGTTCACAAATGTGTAGCGAAAATGTTGAGTAACGTACTTGACATCGTTCGCTTCGAGGCCAAAGGCTTCCGTGGTCTCGAGAGTCACTAGTGATGATGAGGACGGTGGTAGCCGCTCCACGAAGGGTCTCCGGAGGCACCTGTCAGAAAAAAATGAACGAAGATCACAAGATTTAGGCTTAAACACGTTAAATATACGACGTCTACTTTACAATATTGTTATAGTTTTGAATTAATACAAATAACTTTAGTGAATATGACAATCCTTTTACCAGACTAAGTGAATAGTGGGAATATTCTGCTTAGAAAATCAAAATTATTTCTGGCTTTTAAGCGTGCATAAAGAAAATAGGAGTACTTTTAGGAGATGAGAGGAAAGGGATAATTACCTTTTTGAATCTCCCTAAAAATAATAGCCAGTAAATATATATATATTGTCTATTAAATATAAATATATATATAAAATATATATATATATATAAATGTACATATAATATACATCTTATATACATAATCTGTGCATATGCTTTTATGCTTTGGCTAGCGTCGGAAATTAATTTTGGTCAACTGACCAAAATGAAAAAAGACGGAGAAAATCATCTCATTATAGGTGCAAGACTAAACCGATGGTCCTGAACAATTTATAGGGAAGAACAAACCAATTTAAGATTAAGACACAACTTGTCAGGAAACTGTAACAGTACCATGAGAGAAGTTCGTCACCGCTGAAGTTTCCAGGGCCTAACATGCAGCAACTTTTGACATCGTCTCGAAGTACTTGACTGCTTTGAAGATGGCCTCTCACTATGAACAACATTCTCTGAACTGGATCACCTTCTCTTGTTATCTATTAGAAGAAAGAAAAAAAAAATGATCTCCACTCCCAGTTACGTTTTTATTTTACTTCATTATATTTTCACCTAATTAATACAAATGTTGAACTTACTGTTTCCCCCTTTGTGAAAATCAAGGACTTGACACGATCACATATATTCTCCAGGACCAAATTGTCCATATGTTGAAACAAAGGAACCTGAAATATGTGCAAAAATTTAGTTCGGGTAATAAATATGGATGATTCCTTTTTTTTTTTACGTTTCCATCCGATCCTATGCCAGGTAGTTGATTCCAAATATGACCACTCAAATTTTATTTTATTTCACCAAAGTCACTAGGCTATAACATAACTTTGCTTGAATATCATAAAAAGCCACTAAACTACTTTTTTCAATAAAAAAATTATTCAACTTTGCCTAAAGAATCACAACAATTCATTAATTTTTTTTAATTAAAAAGTCATTCAACTTTATCTAAATATCATTTAAAATGTTTCCTTTTTTTACCTGCTAATAACTTTATGTAATAGTTTGGCAAAGTTGAGTGACTTTTTATTACAAAAAATAATTTAATGACTCTTGTGATATTTAGATAAAATTGAATTATTTTTTCATTACGGAAAATAATTTAGTAACTTTAATTGCAATAAACTGAAAGTTAAATGACCAAATATGAAATCAACCCCACATTAGGCTCATTGTGTTATTGAGTCCTTTTGAACTAGAAATACAATGACAAATCAAACTCTGTTCTAAAAAGAATGTTTCTTTTTTGGTTTGTCCTAAAAAATGACATATTTTGTTATTTGACAACAATTTAATTTTAAACTTTATCTTTTATGCAAAACGAGATGATCTATAACCACATAAATATCTTTGGCTTATTTTAGACCATAAGATTCAAAAATCTTCCTTTATTTCTTAAAGTGTGTGTTAAATGAAAGTATATTACATAAATTGAGACGGAGTGAGTATAAGTTCTTAACAAAAACTCCAAAGATTTATGCATTATGAACTAAATACAGAATTAGTGAAATTTAATAAATTTTATCTAGTTACTCAAACATATTCAGGTTAGTAACTCAAAGTTAGTGTAAAAATCTTTTAAGATGCTCTGAAAGTTAAAACAGGACGTTTAATAAATATCCCTCTCCGGCTAGGAAATGATCTTCTATAACCACTTACAATTTAAATTAAAAAAATAATTTTTTCAACTCTCATATATGTTATTTTCAAATATCTTATTAAAAAAAATACAAAAACTAAAAACAAATTGTAACATACTACAAAATCAATTACACCCCCTCACCTTAGAACACCTTCATTAATTATACTTCTTCTAATTTGATAGAATGAAAGTTTACCTGTCTAACCAAGTCCAAACAAAGATGATATTTGATGTCTCTTCTAAGGCCCTCTGGAAGGTTGCTTATCATCTCGCATTCGTCAACTCCACGTGTCGCTGCAAATCTTTGGCGTTCATAATTCCTAACCCTCTGCCTGAATCCCTGAGGCAACCTTCTCCTCCTCATCCACCATTCTACATTTCTCATCTTTAGTTGCATTGCCTGTTTCTTTGATGTTGTTGCATGCAAGAATACCTGCATTTCATCCACCAACATTATTATACAGTACCATAAAATATACAACACCCTTTTATATAGCATTTCTTTTTCTCAGTTCTTAATGACGGAGCAGCGCGAGTACCTTTTTTTTTGCTTTTGCTGCAATAGAGGAGATTTCCATTGGACTAGTTAAAAGACTTAGATAACACACCGGGTTTACATAAGAAAATGTTCGCTTCTATTATCGTTGGGATTGGATATAGATAGGAAATCTATAGATAGTAGTAGTTCGCCAACCTCTCTAACTAACATACGATACAAGAACTTAACAAACGAGAAATCTAGTAAGCTGAATCAAGCAAAAAAATCTTTTTTCTCCAAGAATTTAGTTCAGGACACACGAAAAAGCTAAGGGTATTTAACATCATATCACAATATATACATAAAAAATAATTTTGCTCTTATATATTATTCATTCTGTCTCAATTTATGTGACACTTTTGTAAGTGAGATTATAATATTATTCACAATTATTCATTTTTGATAGAAGTGTTTTATTGATTTGGCGTAGACACGCTCTGTCAGACAACCTTTTATCATATATATATATATATGAAATATCATGAATTTTATATATATTAGTAGATAAAATACCTTTGATAGAAGGTTACTCACTTGAAAGATTGTATCTTTGTGAATAAATACATTGATTGTGTCTTTATGAATAAACATCATTCAAATATTGTGTCTTTATGGATGAACACCATTCAAAGGTCGTGACCTTATGAAATGATACCTCTTTGAGAAGGGTTGTGTCCATTATGAAAAGAGACTTAAAAATCTATAATTTATCCAGATTTTACTACAGATTTAGATACAGATCAATATAGATTTATAATTAGTTTAGAAACACCATCTTATTTGCTTGAGATAGTATTTAGGATTTGTTGCATCTTGGGGGTAATTTGCCATAAACTCTTAGCAAACCTTGTGTTGGTGAGGGCAAATAAAACCTTAAAGGAAAGTGTTTCTACCCGCCTCAAATCCTATTTTGTCATTTCTCTTCTTTTGCATCCTTATTCTTCTTTTACTCCAACAACTTTTTCATTTATAATCAATCCCTACAATAATCACATTTTTCTGTATTACATTTTACCTTTAAACGTTTTATTTTACCTTTAATGAGATGGTTTATATCTACGCAAATATCTCTGACATGTTCTAGACTATAAATTTCAAAAAATTCTTTTTATTTTTAAACTTTGTGTCGAATCAAATACCTTTATATAAATTGGGACGGAGGGAGTAGAAAGTATTTTTTTTTTGTCAAACTCCTTGCACACCCTAGCTTCTCCCCTGAGTGGCGAATCACCGATTGGTGGATCCAATATTTAGCTATTGTGCTTTTAGAGTTGAAAGAGTAAGTTCTGAAATATATATTTAACTTTATTGATGCATGCATGTATGTTTAGGAAGGTTACCTTGATGTTACCAATCAACATGGTGACCAGAAGCAGACCAGTAGTGAGAACGATGATTATGAATACATCTTCCAGCCAATCTGTTGTGCTCTCCAAGTTGCCGAAAGTACTGTAATATTATCATATATAATTAAACACAATATTATGATTTGTTATTTTATAGTACTAAAGTAACAAGCACAAAAAACACTGAAAAAGAAAGTACTACCTCCGGTTCATATTATTTATCATTTTAGCAAATTAAAATTATTAAAAAACATATGACTTTTTGAAGAAACAAGAAGCATTTATTACCTGCATTATTTTTAAAATAATCACTCTTAATGAGTTGGATTCAGAATTTAAGCTTTATAGGTTCAATTATTAAAATTCTTAATAATGAATTCATTGTATTTTTTAAATTATGGATTCAGATCTACTGTTTATTACAAGTTAGTAAATTTTTATATATAAATTTATATTTCACATCAAAAATATTAAATTCAGATCATGAACACAATGTCACAACGCTGCATCTGCTTGTGATTGCTTCAACTAGTGGTAATTAATGTGAGAAGTTTGAAAGAGAGATAAAGACAAATACTCCTATATATGATTAAGACCTCATTCAGCTCATTAAATTCATTTATTTTCTTTTTTTATGAAGCCTTTTATTAGGTTTGAATGAATCTGAATGAATCAGATACAGAGTCTTTAACACCATTCAGATTCATTTAAAATATTTTTTTACAAAACCTTTCACGACAACTTTTTTTCTCAGTAAAATTTTCATGCCTCTAGCTATCTTTTCTCAATCAAATATTATCAAGAACTCTTGTTGCCACAAATATTAATTGATTAATTGTAACAACAAAAAAATTCTTGAAGTTTTTTTGAATCAGTCAAAAAATCTATTTGAAATACTATGTATCTTTACGTAGTTCATGATCTATTTTTCACCAAAAAAATTAAACACAGGTGAATCCATCTTCTCAATAAAATCCCTACCTTCATTTCTCAATCTTTGAAATATTGTTGAGACTATACAATTTAATGTTTCTCGAGACAATAACTACGAATTGAAAATAAAATTGAATACTAAATAACCCTCTAATCAAATTTGGAACTAAATTCATAATACCAAACTTCAAGAATCAACAAAGAACGCTCAGAAATTGTGTCAAGCATTGAAAAGTCTTCTCATTTTTATCTTATTTTAACAAAGTTTCTTACTAGAAAACATTTTGTAGGATTCAGTCATAACAACTCTCTTTGAATCACATTCAGTTGATAGAGAAAACTTTACCATATTAATAATAAGCACAAATTCTTAAAAATTTCATGTTACCTTGTTATAATAATTTTTTATATTGATGCATAAATTTTATTTGCATTTCAGATAGTTCAAATTTATATTTATAGAAAACAAAAAAGGAGATAGTTTATATTTTTAATCAAATATAAATATTCTAAATATTATTTTCTATTAAAAAACAAATTTATTTTGCTGAAATAAATTTTTTATAATATTTTATAGATATTGTGGTTAATTTCATATGCACATTCAGATATTGAAAACAAACAGTCTTAATCATTCTGTATTCAGATTTAGAGACAACATCCTAATATTTAGATGTGTATTCAGATTCAGACATATAGATTTTAATGCACATCTTAATATTCAGATTCAGACGTCTTAATCTTAATGGAAACAAATAAGGCCTAAGACTATTACTATATTCTTCTTAAAGGGTGTACAAAAATCTAAAAGAAAAAGATAGATAATATGAACAGGAGGAAGTTATTAAAGAGAGGGGTTACCATATATATAAGAGTTTTTAGTTCTTACGGAAACTATTTTTTATCGGTCAATTAAGTAGTACACGAACTGTATCTTATCTCATAGTTAACTATATGGTGATTGCCTTTTAAATTAAGCAGATAGAAGAAAGTGCGTACCTAAGAGTCATTAGACCCCAGAAGATGGGAAATAGTATTTTCTCAAAACGATTTTCATTAGTGACAAGTTGAACAGTCCATTTATAAACTCCGTAATCAAAATGTTCTGCAGAGGCTAGGCATGTTGATCTTGCAAGTTTGGTCTCCCCCCATATGAGTCTACTTTTGTGCTTCACCAGACTGCGTGTTCCATAAAATATTTGCTCTTCGCAGGCCAACATTTTCAGGCCACAACCCTTTGTGACACTGCACTGCTCTTTCAAACATTTTGCTGCCCTTTGGATTCCTAGCAAGTACCAACATGCTCCCACTGCCTGTATCATTGGTGGAGCCAGGAATTTTAGAAAAAAGTTATAAAATTATATGTATTTTGTGATATTAATTAAGGTGCACGCAAGTTGATTCAGAATTCAAAAATTATAAGCTAAAGTAGTAGTGTGGAACTTACTATGTATATGTATCGTAGAAAATGTCAATCTAATTCAATTTAATTAATTCCAAAATATATCTAATAGACTAGCAATCAGCGCCAGAAATACCAAATAAATTGGACGGTAGGAGTAACATCCTGTTCATTTATCTAGAACCTAAGATTCCCAATTAAAGTTTCAAAATTAGCTCATGAAAATATGACTTGTTCAATCCATCCGTCTAGTTATTGCATCAACCCATATTGACCCGTCCAATTCAGTACATCTAAAAATTAGGTTGGTATGTAGCTCAAATGTTTCCCATGATGAACTTTATCTAAATATTTTTTCAAAAAATATTCTTTTTGTTTGATATGTTAATATGGTAATAAAGTAAAAAAAAGGTTTTATTAGGTACTTAAGAAATTATAAAAGACCAAACAAAGAAATTAAAATTTAGTAAGAATTGAGTGGATTGAGTTATGAGCCGCTTTTAGCCCATTTTCGCACAATCATTTCAGCTCAATTAACAATAACCCGCCTATTTATTAACTTAATCTATTTTAACCACTCATATTCAACCCAATCCACTCAATTGATACCAGTAATATTCCCTTATAATCATATCATAAATGCCCTTTTGAAATGCAAATAAAAAATCGGGTATGCACTTACGTGGGAGGCAACAAAATAAGCGATCAAATTGAGAGCAATTCCCCACCAAACTGTACCAAAAATGTAGCCAGAGAGATTCTGCATGCGTCGCAATAGGCAAACGGAGTGATAGATTTTGGGCAAATACTGAAACAGAAACATAATCAATAACACTGTCATCACTGTTGTTGTTGATCCTTTCTCCAGTAATGCTGGAATCCCTACCCACATCACTATCTGGAACAAATATTTAAATATCAGAAATTAATTACTAATTCCCTCAGAAGTTGAAAAATTATATTCCTTATCCAATTTATGCCAAGGAATTCAGAATACGAAGGTGAAAACACTTACTTTTATTTTTTACTATGAATCGAATATAAATACTTCAAATATTCTAAAACAAATTATATATTTAAAAATTACATGAGATGTACTATAAGTCAACACAACTAATGATCCAAAATATTTTTAAAAGTTTAAAAAATATTATTTGACTCTCCAAATAATAATGATTTCACGTAAAATGAGATAATTTAAAGGGAGTATTATTAAGCTAACTGTATATTGTTAAATATATGGATACTCCTACTAGTGAGGTACTCTTCTACGCGGAAAGAAAAAAACAAGAAAAAATAGGTACTCTTCCATATTGTTATCGTTGGTGTTCGATCACCTAAAATTTTGCGGCTCCAGTGAAAAATCTTCTTCAAGAAACTTTTTATGCCTATCATGATCACAGAAATTCGAGTGTAGTACCTTGTCCATACATATTTATTTTTAGAAAATAGACAAATTATTTAAAAAATAAATGTCATGTTTGTTTAATTGGACTATTAGTTCAACTTCAAACTTAAATATAAATTTGATGTTTGAAATTTGAAATAAAAAGTAGTATTTGAAAGTTGAAGTTAAAAAATACTATTTGAAGTTGAAATTGTGTTTGGAAATATGTATTTCACTTAAAAGAAGGTTAGACGTTTTGTTCGTGAAAAAAAGGTCATCTGAAAGCTGGTCAAATGAATTTTTCAAAAATTCATTTTCAAAAACGAACCATGCATATTCATCTTAAAATACTAACCAAAAAATCACTCTAATGTAAACCAAATAACGTTTTGAAAATATTTTTTTCTTAAAAAAGAAAATAAACTCATGCCTAAACGAGCCCTAAGTATTTTCACTAACAAAATTTAAACTGTAATTTCATATTCAAACGCGACTTTAACTTTTAAATATCCTTCAATTTAAATTTAAATATTACATTTTCTTTAAATATCAACCAATTCATATGAAAATGCCTACTAAGCATTTCGGTCACTCTTGACCATCAAAGCAATTTGAAATTATTTTTCAAGACAACATAGGTTTAAGATAGTACTTTTTTTGAGTCTCTTAGGTCCCTCTTATCGTAGAAATGTTTTAAACAGTAAGTCGACATTCGCATGTAAAACATTCCTAAATTTGCTCAGATCAAGAAAATGTTCAATTAGCTCTTCCTTTCTCTTTGGTAGTATTGACCTCTGCTACATTTTATATGATATCTTTTTTATTTAATAAATTTCTATTTTAGAAAGTCCTTCAATTTTAAATTTTTGACTCTGCACTTAATCACTATCAAAAGATTGCTAAATTTTGATGGAATCTATTGGAATTTTGCTAGTCAGTAATATTTTTGATTTTTTGAATTTCTAGTAGTGAATGATATGCTTTTTGTAGAAATTGACATGGCATGTTATACACAACAAAATATATTAAGGATATTTTGAGTACGTTAGTATATCTTTAGTATGACTCAATTTTTTTAAAAATAAATTTCGTGTCCAATCAAAAATTTATATATAATAGGACCGTGGGACTACAAAATTAATCTCACCCCTCACAATATTTTCTTTAAAAAGGAGGAAAAGGAGAAGGAAAAGTAAACTCCTAACATATAAAAGCCAAGGAACGATTCAAAAGAACTCTTAAAAATAAGGAAAATTGATATAAATAATCATTCATCAAAATAATAGTTATATTTGCCTAGTGGCTCTAATTATTTTCCGCCAAGGGGCCAAATGCGTTAAAACTCACTTTATTTCAATTTATGTGTCTTATTTTTTTTAGTTACTTAAAAGAGAATTTCACCTTCTATATTTAGTACAATAACTTTTAATTTCAACATCTCACGTGACATGTTGAAGATCATTAGATGCACATGTCATTTTAGAATATCATACACATCTTTTGCATTTAAGACCACAAAAATTTTGTATCCAGTTTAACTAAGACACATAAAATGAAAGTTGGAGTAGTAGTATGTACTGTTCTTGACTCAGAAGCTATATATGGATGAATATGGACTTCAGATATTCGTGATCAAGTAGTTTACTCTTTATTAATATTGTTCCTCTACGATGATATAAAGTCGGCGCTGATTAATGTCTTGATCTAATATCCATTTTAAATGCATAAATTCATATAATATGAATAATGTTTATTTTTCGTACAAATTTGTTTGAGTTCCTCTTTCTGTTTCACCTTTGTGAGTACAAAAAAAAGACACTTGGTAAATTACCTCACATGTTATTCTTACTACCACTACATGCAAAAGAAACAACGGCCATGACATGCATGCCTTTGTCTTCTTTTACTAACAATTTCCTACTAAAATACAAAAACATGCATTACCATTTATCATCACGATGTACATACCTTAAAAGAAAGAAAAAACATGTCATCATGAATCATCTTAATTTGTTTCTTTTGATGCTTTTTGCTTGATCATAAATTAAGAACTCACCTGAGGTAAAGGAAGGATGACGAAGAGATCGAAAAAGAAACCCTTCTTGAATTTCAAGTATCGTAAGGCCAAAGAACGTCGAAGACTCTGGTCCTCGTGTAATCGAGGATGATTACTAATTTGATTTTCATGAGGACGTAATTTGTTCATCTTGAATTGTAACCACATGTTCCATAAATGTAAAGCATCGGTCATGCACCGGAGAACCGTGACCGTGACCGCGAACCAACCGTCGATGAAGAGACACATGCAACTTTCACTTATAGAAAGAGCGTAGAAAAAGAGAGGATCCACGAAAAGCCCCGTGGCACATACTAGTAAGAAAACTCGGTTCCATTCTTGAACCCAAGGTGCTCTAGGATCAATGATTTTCCAAGAGAAAAAGTATGTCAGTAGTCCTCCTCCTCCTCGACCACGACCATGACCACGACCACGACCACTACAAATGTTGTAGTGATTAGAATTATTATCTTCTTTTTCCTCCTCTTCTATTTCTTCAATATTATCTTGCTCTTCCTCGTCCTCGTCATCATCACTCTCACTATAATTATAAGATAGTTCAACTTCAGGATGACTAGCCATTAATTTCTTTTGCTAGATTTTTTTATGTTATGATTTTGGGATATGAAGGGTGTATGGAGAAGGGTGATTTATTTGGTGAGAGAAATGGAGGGGGGTTGGCTTTGGGAAGAGAGAAAGGAATGAAGAGAATATATGCACTGATTTTTTTGGAGTTAGGAATGATAATTTGAAACAATGACAAGAACAGGACACATAGTATAAATTATTTAGATATGGGGAGAGCATAAGCTGACAAAAAAGATAAGAACTTCCAGGATTGCTATTCTTTAATTAATAGGATATATATCAAGAATCTAGTTAAAATGTAATAAACGAACTTGGTTTTTGAATTTTTGAATTAATACTAATGTTTTTAAAAAAAATTGCAAATTACTGCACGTAGTTTTAAATTTTTGCATAAGATGAACTTTATAATGGTGTTTGGTTGGAATTTGGAAATATTCTTTTAACACTTTTTACCCCCTAAGACTGTTAGATATCTGATGGGGAGACATTACATGGGACCAAATAAGTTCCATCTTTTGTAGGCTAATGTATGTAATGTAGGTAAGAGCCATTTTACTTTTTGGAGAAAAGGCATACTTTGTGTAACTTTTGTTTTTCATTTAAACCCTTTGTAAATTTCATTTTTCATCCAAAATATCTTCAATTTATTACATCTAAAAATCGACAACAAATTATAACACGAGACGCAAGATGTGATCATTACACAGGCTTGCAAATGCACGACGTACGGTAGTTACATACTAAATATGTGAAACCAAACAATTAGTACTGGTGAATTATAGTATAATTACCATAGCATGCAAATTTGATCTTTGGAGTACTGCAATGTACATAGTCTCTCTTGCTTCATTGTCCCACTAGTATACTACTTATGGACTACCTATACTTGCGTTTGTGTTTGGGAGCAACACACATATACACGTTATCACGTGTACCACTTTCATACAATACTGATAGTATAGGAAAAAAATTTGCACCATCAATTTATTTAAATGCCACTTGTAGAACAATTTATAGTTAGTGGAGTAGATAAGAGATAAGGTAAAGACTACTTGTTATACCCTGGTAAATTACACTAACAGAAAAAAGATTATTTCCAGTATCTTAATACTAATTGTTTTAAAATTTATTTTTGCAAATTAATGCATAAGTAGTTTTAAATTTTTGCAAAAGATGAAAAACACTTTCTAATAGTGTTTGGGAATATTTTTTTCAACACTTTTTACGGTTTTACCACCTTAGTGTACTGTTCGATATCTGATCGGGGGACATTAACATGGGACCAAATAAACTCCATCTTTTGTAAGCTAATGTTTGTAATGTAGGTAAGAGCCATTTATCTTTTTGGAGAAAAGGCATACTTTGTGTAACTTTTGTTTGTCATTTAAACCCTTTAAAACTATCATTTTTCATCCAAGTATCTTTCAATTACTTCGATATATTATTTTAAAAATCGATAACAAATTGTACCTCGAGAGAGGCAAGATGTGATCATTGTTCAAGCTTCCACATGCACGACAGTAATTACTTTTGTAAAATTGTATTAACCTCCCTTAAAGTCTTTCTCATTAATATAAATATATATAGTGGGTATAATGTGGAATCCTCATATAATAGGGATCCTATATCTACCATAATTATACAACACTAAATATTACAAAATATATGAAGTATATTTATAATATACGTTAATACACCCCCTCAGTCGGAGCGGGAGGAGGCCGAACGCTAAGACTGGATCTGAAGTCGAGGAATAGTTGTCTAGGAAGACCCTTCGTGAATATATCCGCATATTGATACGAAGAGGGCAAATGCAACACCTTAACATGACCGATAACAATTTTCTCACGAACAAAGTGCATATCCATCTCAATGTGTTTGGTTTGCTGATGCTGAACCAGATTATGAGAATATATGACAAATATGTTATCACAGTAAACCAAAGATGTCTTACGCAAGGGACACTGAAGCTCCAAAAGAAGGTTTCGGAGCCAGCAGATCTCAACAACAACATTAGCAACGCCTCTATACTCTGCTTCTGCACTCGAGCAGGAGAGGGTGGCTTGCCTCTTGGCACATACCACGAAATAAGATTATCTCCTAAGAACACACAGTATCCAGAGGTGGAGCGTCGCGTGTCCGGACAGCCTGCCTAATCAACATTCGTATATGATAACAACCTGGTCGGTGTTGAGGGGTATAGATGCAATTCATAATCAAGTGTGCCCTTAACGTATCGAATGATACACTGAAGAGCAGTAAAATGAGGCTCACTGGGGCATGCGTGAATAAGCATACCTGCTGAACAACATAAGCAATATCAGGTCTGGTAAAAATAAGATACTATAGTGCATCTGCAAGACTCATGTAAAGGGTGGGATCGGACACATGATCACTATCAACAACACTGAGCTTTGATTTAGAGTCGACCGGAGTAGACATTGAGAACGATGGTTTGCCACGGAACGATGTGGGGCTGTCTTTGAGGAAAGGTGACCGATTCCGTGATAGCGGCGACAAGTCGCGATCGAGAGTGACCGGCAGTAGCGTCGGTGGTGGCAGTGGTGGTATGCAGAGACGAAGATTCTTGGTCAGTGGTAGAAGTACGACTGAGTTCCGTAAGTATGATGGGGGAGATGCCGGACTCGTCTAGAAAGGTATAGTCCGTGTTTGGAATTTTTGGATGTTTGCATATGAGAATATTATCTAGTTGAATGTAACGTGACGAGAGACATGAATTTTACGAGTGGATAAGTCATAGCACAGATAGCCGCTATGATTAGAAGGAATACCTACGAAGACACACAAGGTGGTACGAGGTGCTAATTTATTAGAAGCAGTGGAGGCAAGATTCGGGTAGCACAGACTATCGAAAATTCGAAGGTGGTCATATGAGGGGATCCGACAGTAGAGAATTTCAGTGGGGGTTTTGTTGTGAAGAGTACTGTAGGTAAAATATTAAGGATATATTCTACTATTTTGATTGCATAGACCCAGAACGATGGGGGAGAGAGAGGCATGAAAAAGAAAGGTACGGACCATGTTGTTGATAGTGCGGATGATTCATTTGGCTTTTCCGTTTTGGGGTGAGGTGTGGGGACAGGAAAAATGGAAGACCATGCCATTATTGGTGCAAAAATTATGAAATGCGGAATTATTAAACTCACGACCGTTATCACATTGGAATGATTTGATGGATTTTTCAAATTGTGTTTTGATAAAGTTATGAAACTCAAGAAACTTGGTATAAACTTCAGACTTGAACTTTAGAGGGTAAATCCATATAAAATGAGAAAAGTCATCCAACAACACAAGATAAAATTTATGACCTAGTGAACTAATAACATGAGATGTCCATAAATCTGCATGAACAATATCAAACGGAGAAAACGTAACACTTAAAGAAGAGTGAAAAGGAAGGCGAACATGTTTGCCTAGAGGGCAAGACAAACATTGTTGGACAGGTTTCCTACTAGAACAACGAATTAAATTATTGTGCAGAAGAAAATTAAAAATAGGGGCTCCGGGATGTCTAAGTCTATTGTGCCAAGTATACGGAGAGATTGTTGCTAAGGTTATGGGAGGAGTGTCTTGGGCAGTTAGAGATGTGGGAGGGGTAACACTAGAAGCGGACGTGAATAGGAAAGTATAGAGGTCCCTTCACTGTTGCATCGTGTAAGGAGTTTCCCAGTACGTAGGTCCGTTACAGAAAATCTAAACGAGTCAAAATTAATTGAGACAGAATTATCTATAGTAAATTTTCTAACAGAAATTAGGTCCTTGATAATGTGTGGGGCATAGAGAACTTCACTTATGGAGAAGTGGGGATGCGGTGGTGGGGTTAGAGTGTGGCCAAAACCTTAAATTGGAATGCGGTGATCGTTTCCAACCAGAATGGATTGTGGAGTATTTAAATTACGCAGTTGAGGAGGATTACCAGAATTGTTGGTGAGGTGATATGTGGTGCCCGTATCCATATACCACGCATTATCGGCCTTCCGAGAAGTCAACGTGCCAAAATCCTAGCCCAAATTAGATTGGGGAAGGCCCTTTGCGGACTATTAGGCTCCAGGATAATGGGCCAGAAGGTTGTGGCCTGTTTTTGGTGCGCCCAGACTGTTGGGTCGTTAGTGGGCTGCGGGCATTAGGACCTGATGCCTGAGGCCCAACGGTGTTGTGCCCAGGCTGCTAGGCCGATGAAGCAGCCAAGGAGTTGGTGGAGGCCCAGGCCCCCTATATGTGACCACTGCTGCCAGAAAATCTACCAAGGGTGGTGTTCGCCATAGGTTCTGCAGGAATATTTTTTTTGGGGGGGGGGGGGGGGAAGGTTTTCGTGGCGTGGCCGACGTGGATGGGAGGCAGAATTGGTCATATACGAGGTGTATATCAGCTTTAGGGAGGC
The DNA here is from genome assembly GCA_029783415.1 of Anisodus acutangulus. Classification (NCBI taxonomy): domain Eukaryota; kingdom Viridiplantae; phylum Streptophyta; class Magnoliopsida; order Solanales; family Solanaceae; genus Anisodus; species Anisodus acutangulus. The sequence goes on along the minus strand of CM056511.1, from coordinate 11,154,638 downwards.
TGTATACGGGCAGTTTCAGCTGTATACGAGTTGTATATCAACGTATATCGGCAGTATACCGATGGTAATGGCCGGTTTGGCACCGAAAAAAAGAAGGGGAAGGGCGGCCGATTTAGGGGTTTAGAGTAGGAATAGAACTTTGGCTCTTGATACCATATAACATTGTATTAATCTCCCTTGGGGAGTCTTTCTCATTAATACAAATATATATAGTGTGTACAATGTGGAATCCTCATACAATAGAGATCCTATATCTACCATAATTATACAACACTAAATATTACAAAATATATGGAGTATATTTATAATATACGTTAATAACATTAATACTCCATCAGTCTCATATTACTTGACCACATTACTAAAAGTATTCGTCTCAAATTACTTGGCCACTTTATAAAAATAAGATAGAATTAATTAAGTTTTTTCCTACTTTGCTCTTAACATTAATTATTTTTTAAAATAATCAATATTGATTAGAGTGCGATTAATTAGAAAGAGATAATGATGATGTAGTAAAAATACCCTTCTTATTTATAATTTCGTAAGAGGTGTGTAAAAGGAAAAGTGACTAAGTAATATAGAACGGAAGGAGTACTAATATGTGACATCAAATAATTAATGGTGAATAATGCTATAATTTACATAGCAATTGGACTGCAACATATATAGTCTCTCTTGCTTCCCTCCACATAATAAGAAAGAAAAAAACACACAAACCCGACTGGTGGGAGCAAAAAGTTTGATGTTTCTTCCATCAATCATCCGGATCAACGCCGTATAAATTCAATCCGAAAGTGCACCATCCTTCTTTACTTTACAATCAGCCTCCGATCAAAGGTGTTTTAAAAAAAGGCCAACGGGGCAATAAAAAGAGACCTGCCGTTATGTTGACCAGCAGAGGAATGCTACTTATGAGCTAGTCCGGGATAGGGATCATTCTAAGATTATTATCTCATGACTGTTAAAAATGAGTCAAATCAGATCATTCTATTTCTTAATCTTCATGACTTGCTTCTACTAAACTAAAAAAAAAACAGATTGAACAATCAATCAATCATTCACAATCATTGATGAAGATCATTCTTCTAAAAGTTAAGTATAGTAGTAATCTCTTAGGAAACTGACTGAACACATTATCACTTTTATATCCTGACATTATACAACATTCATTGCATCATCAATTTACTTAAAAGTCAATCCTGTAACATTCTATAGTACTTCGTCTGTTTGAAATTATTTGTCATAGTTATTAAAAAATATTGTCTCAAATTATTTGTTCTTTTAGAATTTCAGGGTATAATTAATTATTTGTTATGTATTTTACATGTTGTTATTAATGAAGATGATACATAAATAGAGTAAACCTTTAATGCAGGAAGATTATAACTTAGACATAAATAAGGATATAGTAGGTCAAATACTGCTCCTAGTTAATATTTCTTAAGGGGGCGCGGTGTGTAAACAAAAAAATGATAAATAATTTGGGATGGATGGAGTAAGTACTAAGAGATGAGGTAAAAACTATTACTTCATCCGTCTCAATTTAAGTGACATTATTGACTAGACACATAGTTTAAGAAAGAAAAGTGACTTTTTGATATTTGTGATCCAGAACAAATGTTGGATATTTATGTGGCTGTAAATCATCTTATTAAGGGTAAACGAGAATTTTTAAAGTTAAATTGTTTCTAAAAATATAAAAGTAACATTATTTTTGGGACAAATTAAAAAGAAAAGTGTTTCATATAAATTGAGACAGAGAAAATTTATGTTGTACCCCGCTAAATTACATTAATATTACAAAAATCATCAGAAACACCATGAATATATATAACAAAAAAGGGAAAAAACAGGGAAAAAGTTGAAAAGGGGAATAATTTAGGAATAAGAGAAGAGGGGCAAAGAGAAGTTGAGTAGGGCAGGAAGGCTGTTGGGAGGTTGGCAAAGGGCAAAGTCATATTCACGAATAAGTTTGAACAACACAGGTTCTTCGCAGTTTCCCTCCTTTTGTTTGTTTCTTAATCAATTATTATACAAAAAAAAAAAAAACTATATATATATTATGCTACAAATATTACTATGACTTGACTACTGTTATATTATCAGAATTGAATCACACACAATTTACACAGCCGGCATGAACTTGAACACATCATCTCAAATTCCCATTAATATTCCTCCAATAGTCACTTTCCATATTTCTTAGTATCTATTATCCGTACAATATATATAAAATATACTATAATTCTTTCCGTCCCACATTAATCGTTGTTTTAGTTCAAAAAAATTACCTCAACATGATATGAATTAATTAGTTATACCCCTAAATTTTTAATAGTCTTAATTACCTTGAACTTGGCTATCTGATAGCCTTTACCACGATCTCATCATAAGAGATAGTGGGATACACTTGCTGCCACGTGAATTTATAAAAATAAATATATAACATTTTTTTAAAATAATTTTTTTTTACTTTTTAAAATTCATTAATTTCTTAGATTTTTTTTCCGGGTCAATTTATTAAAAAAACTTGGTTCGAATTCCACTTTGAGGCTAAATTTTTTTAGTTGGCTAAAATAAATTTCTATCATCTTTTTTTCTTCTTGGACAGGTTTGTCCGATAAGAAAATACATTGGTGAAACAGATAATCATTACATCTAAATAATATATAATAAGAGTTATCGTTGGAATTTGTACAGAAGAGATGGAAAATTTCTGTGTATTTCTTTGATCATCAATGATCATATTTATACAAGTATTTTGTACAAAGAATTAAATCTAAATACATGAAAGTAAATTATCCTGACTGTACATTTGTCCTAATCTTATACTATGTATTTCAGTAATATAACAAATTTGATTCCTTTCTATGTCATATGTGTGCCAGTCAGGTGACCTCTAATTTTTTGGACAACATGCTCATCGTACGGTCCATATTTGATCTATCAGAAATGGTAGTGGATGGCTTGATCTGCGCCACCTGTCTCTGCTGAGTGTCCTTGTCATTTAACTTTATCAAAGTTAACTTTGGTTTTGTCGGAATGCTTCCATTGACCAAGAACTTCCTCCTCAATCAAAGTTAACACTTACCAAGAACTTTCATTTAACTTTATCAAAGTTACCACTGATAGAAATTGCCATTGATGATGATAAAGAAGCTGCAATGGGTTTCATATCTGATGATGGTGATGAAACTCCAACATCCCCACACAAGTTGGAGGGGAGGGAACAAACACCCAACTTGGACAAGATACGTTGATGGAAAGCGTCAGAAAGAGATTTGGTGAATAGATCAACGAGCTGGTTCTCCAATGGGACAAAATTAAGAGATATGAGACCGGAGAGGAACTACTATCGTACAAAATGACAGTCAAGTTCCACATATTTTGTCCTTTCATAAAATACGGGGTTGCGGGCGATATAAATCGCCGCCTGACTATCAGAGTATATCGGTACCAGATAAAGCTTAGTCCCATATGATTTTTTAAACCTTTAATGCAGACTGTCCCAAATTTCTTTAGCTGATGTTGAAAACATGACACTATCAGCAACATCTTTAGATTGTGAGTTCAATAATCAAGCAGTCACTATGTCATTACAGCAAGATCATTGTAAGTGTTATTTTGCACACCTCATTGATAAACCCCAATTTTTTCACTACAGAAAGTGCTATTAGGATTGATCTTCACCAATCTGAAAAATCTCTACCAGTTTTTGAGGTTTATACCAGGAGCATTCGAAAAAGTGAGATGGTAAGGATGATTGGAATCAAAACTGAGAGTGTTCACTGCATCAGCAATAACCACACCAATGGACCTTTCAGGCATTTTATTTCCTTTGATAAATTAGATTGTAATGAGTTGATTTTGATTACTGAAAATGGATCGAGCTTCACTGCTCTGATACCAAGTTGGAATTTGTATAGAAGAGATAGAAAATTTTCTGTGTATTTAATGATCATATTTATATAAGTATTTCTACAAAGAATTAATCAAAATACATGAAAGTAAATTATCCTAGTTGTACACTTGTCCTAATCTTGTACTATGTATTTCAACAATATAACAAGCTTGATTCCTTCCTATGTCATATGTGTGTCAGTCACGTGACCTCTAATTGTTTGGATGAGATGCTCATCATACGGTCCATATTTGATCTATTAGGATGGTAGTGAATGGCTTGATTTGCGCCACCTGTCTCTACTGAGTGTCCTGGTCATTTAACTTTATCAAAGTTAACTTTGATTTTGTCAGAAGGCTTTCATTGACCAAGAACTTCTTCCTCGATTCTTCTTTCTTTCTAGCACTGATAGAAATCGCCATTGATGATGATAAAGAAGCTGCAATGGATTTCTTATCTGATGATGGTGATGAAACTCCAACAATTATACATGTTAAACTTCATTTATTCTGCTAAACTTTTTTATTTCACTAAAAAATAAAGAAGATCTAACCAAGCTTTTTTTATAGTTTGGCATGGAAAAAGAAAAAAATAATTAAAAATAATAATTATTTCATCTAAAGAAGAAATAAAAAGTACATAGTTGAAACTCCATTATTTTGGTTAACTTTTTATTTGACTAAGAATAATACAATTTTAAGTTTTTTTTCGTCTTGAAAAGAAAATACGTAGTTAAAATAAATAGACATTGCTTCTAAAGAAGAAATACACCGTTGATATTTTATTATTTTGGATAAAACTAATTTTATTTAGCTAAAATGATGGAGTTTGAGATATTATTTTTAACAAATATGCATAGAAAAGAATAAATACACAACTGAAACAAATAGCTACAATAAGTAGTCACTACATTTAACGAAGAAATTTTAAAATGCAAAATTGGGATAAAATTTGCATTGTATATTAAGTTGAAGCAAAAATAAGTACATAAAATAACTTATTTAGGAGCTAATTTTTTAAAATTTGTTTTTCAGCTTACTTAGGAGCTGCTTTTTTAAAAATATTTTCATCCCCATACGCCTAAAAGAAAGCGGGTCACGCTCTTTGCCGCATCAGTGTCTAAAGGGGTAAGACAATTAAAATAACCAACTTCAATGATAATTAAGATTACTGACAGTTTAGGTGTGCAATTAATAATTCGTGCTAAGTTTAGAGTTTTTTAGGGTATTCTTTTTAGTTGTTTCCAGCTATACCTTAATATTATATTAAAGAAGTAATAATTTTAATACTGCTCAATTCTCAAAGAAATACTTACAAAATAAGAATAACTTACTCTCTCTGTAGTGGTAATATACAATATATGGAAATATTATGGGCCCTACCTTTGGCCCGACAACCCAGCTAGGCATCCTCGGCGCACGTCCGCAGCAGGCATACAATGCATATGTCTCTCCTCCTTCAACCTACGCACCGACGTATATTGAGGCGGCTATGAACACAATGTCTCTCAATGCACCAGACGATGGTTGGTACATGGATACTGGCGCCACATCTCATATGACGGCATCCCAATGTACTCATTTTATTTCAATATGAGCAATTTAAATCAAAATATTATGATTGGCAGTGGACAAGACATTCTCATTTGAGGTTATAGACAATCATCCCTCTCCCCACCACATCCACCGTTAGTCTTAAACAATGTCCTCCATGCCCCGAAACTCATAAAAAATTTAATCTTTGTACGTCATTTCACAACTGACAATAATGTTTTCCTTGAATTTGATCCTTTTGGTTTTTCTGTGAAGGACCTTATGACAGGGACGCGAATAATGAGATGTGACAACACCGGGGACCTCTATCCTATCACCACCACCGTCGGCCATCTATCCTCCTCTCCATCAACCTTTGCATCTCTTTCGTCTTCTTTATGACATAATAGATTCCGGGAGATTCTATTTTACGCTCCCTTAGCAAAAAATAATGTATTCAGTGCAAACATGTCTCTACTACTCCTGTCTGTGAATCTTGTGTTTTTGAGAAACATGTCAAATTGCCATTTTATTCTTTATCCACCTGTACTTTAATGCCATTTGATATAATACATAGTGATTTATGGACTTCTTCCATTTTAAGCACAACTGGACATAGATATTATGTGTTGTTTTTGGATGATTATTCCAGCTTTCTGTGGACTTTTCCCATTGGTAATAAGTCTCAAGTCTATTCTATTTTTTCGTCATTTAGTGCTTTCATAAAGACACGATTTGAAAAGAATATCAAATGTTTTCAATGTGACAATGGAAGGGAATTCGATAATATAAATTCAAACTGTTCTGCGCCAAACACGGTCTTATTTTTCATTTTTCCTGTCCATATATCTCTCTACAAACTGGAAAAGCTGAACAGAAAATTAGAACCATAAACAACTTAATTCGTGTCCTCCTTGCCCACACCTCTATCCCCATATTTTTGGGATTACGCACTCTCAATGACAACCTATTTCTTGAACACAAGTCACCCACTCAAGTCTCTCAAACACAAGTCACCCACTCAAGTCTCTCAAACACAAGTCACCCACTCAAGTCTCTCAAACACAAGTCACCTACTCAAGTTCTTTATCTTCGAGATCCTTTCTATAAACATTTACGAACTTTCGGATGTCTATGCGATCCCCTCCATCCATCCACTCAAATTAACAAGTTGCAACCTCGGTCATCCCCGTGTGTCTTTCTTGGTTACCCCCCAATAATAGAGGTTATAATTGTTACGACTTGTCAAATAGAAAAATAATTGTTTCTAGGCATATCATATTCGATGAGTCCCAATTCTCATTTGCCAATCTCAATTCTCCACCTCCAAATTCCTATGACTTCATAAATAATTCTCTAAATCCCCTTCTAATCCATCACTTGTAAAATCAATCATGACGACCTTCCACCCTGGCTACCTATCGGCCAGCCGAGCCTTAGAACAGCCCATCCCGACCTTCCATCTCGACTGCCTCTTGGCCAACCATCGCTCTACCCGACACCACTGCCCCGTCTCGGCAACACCCCTTCACTCTCGGTCCTATTCCTAGTCCCACTGCCACGTCTCAGCCACCACCTCCCAATCCCGTCCAATCTACAGCGGCACCCCGACGAACAATGGAAATCCATGCTACGCGCAGTATTTCTAAACAAAAATGACTAATTAACTTGTCCAATTCGATTTCCCCTTCCCTTGTTCCTCGTAATCCGAAAGATGCCTTATCCAATTCTAATTGAAAAAAATACAATGATTGATGAATATAATGCTCTTATTGAAAATAAGACGTGGGATCTAGTACCTCATTCTCCTGATGCTAAAATTATTCGTTCTATATGAATTTTTTGACATAAAATAAATTTGATGGTTCTTTTGAGAGGCACAACGCCCGTCTTGTAGGTGATGACAAGTCTCAATATGTGGGAGTGGATTGTGCTGAAACTTTCAGCCCGGAAGTGAAATCGATGACTATTCGGACGATTCTCAGTATTGCTTTGTCCAAATCTTCCCATTTATCAGCTTGACGTTAAAAATGCTTTCTTGCATAAGGATCTTCATGAAACAGTATATATGCATCAGCCTATGGGATTCAGTGATCCAGTTCAGCCAGATTATGTGTGTCTTTTGAAAGAAATCACTCTATGGACTGAAACAGGCTCCTCGTGCATGGTACCAACGGTTTGCTGACTTTGTATCCTCTATCGGTTTTTCACATAGCAGATCTGATCATTCACAGTTCATCTATCGTAAGGGTAATGAAATAGCATACACCCTACTATATGTTGATGATATCATCATCACTACATCTTCTGATGCACTTCGCCGATCCATCATGTCACTCATTGCCTCTGAGTTTGCTATGAAGGATTTGGGCCCCCAAATCTATTTTTGGGCATTGCTGTTACGAGACATGCATGTGACCTATTTCTTTGTCAAAGGAAGTACGTCGAATAGATCCTTGACCGAGCATGCATGACGTCTTGCAAACCGGCCCACACGCTAGTGGACACTAATTCCAAACTTAGTGCCTCTTCGGGTTCCCTGTATGCCGACCCGACTCACTTTCGCAGTTTAGCAAGAGCATTATAATATCTCACTTTCACGAGGTCAGATATATCTTATGATGTACAACAAATATGCTTACATATGCACAACCCGACGGATGCACATATGAATGCGCTCAAACGTATTTTGCGATATGTATAAGGTACTCTTCACTTCGGCCTCCACCTGTACAAGTCCACACTATCTGGTCTCACATCTTATTCTGACGCTGACTGGGGTGGCTATCCAGATACTCGTCGCTCCACGTCAGGTTACTGTGTCTTCCTCGGAGATAACCTATTTTCTTGGTCTTCTAAAAGACAATCTACTCTGTCTCGATCTAGTGCGGAAGCCAAGTACAGATGAGTCACAAATGTTGTCTCTGAGTCTTGTTGGATATGCAATCTTTTGTTGGAACTTCAATGCCCAATCTGCAAAGCTACATTGGTCTACTGTGATAATGTCAATGCGATATATGTCTCCGGCAATCCCGTTCAAGATCAGCGCACTAAACACATTGAGATGGATATTCACTTTGTACGTGAAAAAGTGGCTCGTGACCAAGTTCGTGTCCTTCATGTCCCTTCCAGATATCAGATTGCTGATATATTCACTAAAGGACTTTCGCGCATTCTTTTTGATGATTTCCGAGCCATACTCCTCCATATATCAATCATGTAATTGTAGTCATTTAGCCCAGATATTTTTTGTTTCCGCCTCACAACTACCAAGAATTAAGCTAGCTATCTAGCCTTTTTATATATATATATATATATTTTGATATCCAGCTTCCCGGCTTACGCTAGACTATTCCTGGAGATAGTAGACCCGGTCCCTCAGCACTACTATCAGTAAATCATGGGATGTGCATGAATGATCAGGGTTTGAGAACAAAACAACTGATATCACCTACAAGGTCCTACCCCAGAAGAGAGCAAATTGCTCCCACCAGGATTCGAACTCACGCTGCAGACCTCCAGCTGGATTTTAAGTTTCCCCTTTGCCATCCAGCTATGCCAGGGGACTATATTTTCTTATTTCTCATGTGACATAAAGTTTGAGATGAGTTGCAGTAGGTCCGAGGGAAGCTTGAAATTTACATTAAGGAGATCCAAAAAGCTCATAGAATGAGACTTGAACCTATGATCTAAAGTAATTGTTGAACTTCTGATGATATTTTACTAGTAAAGTTTCTTATGTCAATGGGATTTAAAAGTTTAAGATTACAAAAAAATATTTCGGTTTTTTGCCCTATTCAAACAACGTTGAAATTTCAACGTAGGGGAATCAATTGAATCCCTTTCTTTAGCTTAATTCCGCCCCGGGACCGAACCTCTCCTATTTGAGGTCTTGGTCCATCCTGACATATCCCATTTGTGAGATTATACTGGATATGTTGTTGTTGTAGTCGTCCATCCTGGCAGAAAGAAACATTGTATACTGCAAGAATCAATTCATGCCTTAGATTTTATGAGAACTTAACTAATCAATTTGCTCTTTAGTATTGACAAATAGTAATACAATACTTCAATCTTGGTATATTCTCCAAGGTTTGGTGTACCTAACGCAATCTAACTGATAACTACTGAGAGATTATTAAAGTATTTGATATTCCTAGAGTTCAATTTTTATTAAGAGCACAATAACTTAATCCTATATATACAACTAAAGTCGAGCTAACATATGCATATTTCACGAATTGTGTAAGTAATTTGTGCTTCTATATGTAATCTTTTTCATTATGACTGTTGGCTGATCCTCTAAACATACACTAAGAATAGATGGAAAAGAAAATCCATAAAAGTTGGCATAAGCATATCGATCGGGGAAAGTATATCATTTACATATTAAGTATACAGGGAGACATTTTAGTTGGATTATGAAATTTTCTCCTCAAGCTGCGGAACTAACAAAGCTATTAGAAAGTCGAATTAGCAACTTTTACACGTATTCTCGAGTGAATGAGATCAGTCAAATAGTCTTAGCTGGAGATGGATCAGAATTAAGTACTAATAAATTAAACGGAGCAGATGTAGATGGAGCCTATATTCAATGTATCGAACTGAACCCAATATTTTTGACATACAACATAGATATATATGTGTGAAAAAAATACTAAAATTTCAACTAATATTAGATTTTGAACCCATAATTTCGAGAGTAAAGGAGTTCAATGATTAGAAAATTAAAGATGAAACTCATCAAATTTAAATTTTAAATCCTAGAGATGTATGCTTTGTTAAGAAAAGGCCAATATCATCTGCAGTGTGCAAATGTAGAGTGGGGTCTGAGTGTGGGTGGGATGTAACTCAGCAGAAAGAAGCACATGAAGTTATTTTGTATCAGTCATGAGCTGCTTCAGAAGCTTTGCTGATTCTAGTATCTATATGGTATTCCTTGGCTTGGTGTTGTCAAATACGCAGTTTAATTTGTAGGCAACAGCCAAGATGGAGGACACTGGCATTTCTGACATATTAACAGAATTTGTACCCTTTCTTGAATTTTTGCTGTTCTCTGGGATACTTTCGTGCTAAAGCAAGATCTGTATATTGACTTGTGGGTATGGTCCCTCCTACTACTATTTACTAAGGGTGGCCAGTAGCCGAGTCGGCCCAATCCCGATTCGACTGTTGAATTATGGAGCCTAATTCATTTATCGACACTATGAAGACCCTACGCAGAGGGTTGGAATCAGCCGATTGTGGGGGCTAGCATTAGTCGGTGTAATGTTATTAGTGGAGGGTAATTTGAGAATTTTAGGCTTGTATTATGTTCGCCCTAGTTTTCTCTATAAATAATCTAGAGCGCCGTTATTCTCCAAAAAAAAGAAATTGTAAAGAGCGGTGTGTAACTGAAAAAGAGAGAAGAGATGGTTGTAAACTCAAAACTCCATTATAGTAAAATCTTCAACGGCAAGTGGACTAGCTCTCGCATTGAGGGTGAACCACTATAAATCTATGTGTGTTATTTGTTCATCGTTTGTTTTACTGTTTTCTGATTAGGTAGGATTTGAGACGTAAATCCTAACAACTGGTATCAGAGTGAAAGGTTGTGTTGCGATTCAGAAAACAATGGGAGGCGAAGATGGTTCGGCGGACGGCATCGGGAAATTTGATGGTACAGATTATGTTTTTTGAAGAATGCAGATTGAAGACTATTTGTACGGCAGAAAGCTTCATAAACCGATGTGCCCGAAGCCAGAGGAGATGAATGATGCAGATTGGAATCTCCTTGACAGACAGGTTCTGAAAGTAATCCGATTGACGTTGTCGAAAAATGTTTCTCACAACGTGGCAAATGAGAAGACCACCACTGACATGATGAAGGTTATGTCTGATATGTATGAGAAACCTTCGGCAAATAATAAAGTATTTCTCATGAAAAAACTCTTTCATCTAAAGATGGAAAAATGTGTTCCTGTTGCAATGCACGTGAATGAATTCAACACGATTGTTAATCAATTGTCATAGGTTGCAATCGAGTTTGACGATGAAGTGCAAGCCCTAATTTTATTGGCGTCTCTACCGAACAGTTGGGAGCTGATGAGAGCAGCGGTTAGTAATTCTGTCGGCAGTGATAAACTGAAATTCAACGATGTTAGAGATGGTATCCTTGCTGAGGAGGTTCGCATGATAGATTCTGGTGAAGCATCGACAAGTTCTGCTCTGAATGTTGAAAACAGAGGTAGAAATTATGACAAATTACAACCGAAATAAGGGCAAGTCGAAGTCAAGGAATGGCAGGGGACAATCCAGATCCAGGGGAACACTTGAGCGTTGGAACTGTGGGAAATTGGGTCACATGAAGAAGAAATGCAGGGCACCGAAGAAGGAGGACAACAAGTGGAGTGAAATCAATGTTGTCACTGAAGACATTGGTGATGCGCTGTTGTTATCGGTAGACAGCTCGATCGACTCTTGGGTGCTCGACTCAGGAGCGTCTTTCCACACCACCCCACATCGTGATATAATGACGAATTACATTGCTGGAAATCACGACAAAGTTTAATTGGCAGATGGTGAGCCTTTAGACGTTGTCGGTACTTGAGACAGTAAGTTAAAGATGTCAAATGGACAAGTGTGGAATATCACAAAGGTCAGACATGTGTCGAAGCTGATGCGTAATTTGATCTCAGTGAGTCAGCTTGATAATGAGGCACATAATGTTAGCTTTAGTAACGGGTCTTGGAAGGTGACGAAGGGCGCTATGGTGGTTGGTCGAGGTAAGAAAACTGACACTCTTTATATGACGACAAGTTGTCGTGACACGGTCGATGTGGTTGACAACACAAAGAAGACAAAGTTGTGGCACTGCAGGCTGGGGCATATGAGCCAGAAAGGAATGAAGCTTTTAGTGACTAACGACATGATTCCGGAGCTGAAGTCGGTGGACCATCATATGTGTGAAGTTGCATTCTCGAAAAATAGATACGAGTAAGTTTTTCAAATGCAGGTAGGGAATTGAAGACCGAGAAGCTTGAATTGGTGCACACTGACGTGTGGGGACCTGCCACTATCCCCTCACTCGGATGATCACATTAATACGTGACCTTTATTGATGATTCAACCAGAAAGCTATGGGACTATTTGATGAAAAATAAATCTGACGTGTTCACGGTCTTCAAAAGGTGGAAAGCCATAGTCGAGAATGAAACAAACCTCAAGTTGAAGAGCTTGAGGTCCGACAACGGTGGAGAATACATTGATGGTGACTTCAAATGGTATTGTGCTGATGATGGGATCAAGATGGTGAAGACTATTCCTGGAACGCCACAACAAAATGGAATAACAAAAATGATGAATCGAACATTGAACAAGCGTGCACGGAGCATGAGAATACACGTTGGATTGCCCAAGACATTCTGGGCAGATGCAATCAATACTGTAACCTTCTTAATTAACAGAGGACCATATGTTCCTTTGGGTTTCAGAATTCTAGAAGAGGCTTGGAGTGAAAAAAAAGTAAATCTTTCTTTTCTGAAAGTGTTTGGTCGCCTATCATATGTTCATATTGATGCTACTGCTAGAGGTAAACTTGATCTGAAATCTAAGAAGTGTTATTTTATTGGCTATGGTGACACTGAGTTTGGTTATCGATTCTGGGATGACCAAAATTGGAAGATCATCCGAAGTAGGGACATCGTCTTCAATGAACAGGTGTTGTACGAGAACAAGTTGCGGGAGAGTTCAAAATGTAAGAGCAAGGAATCAGAAACATCCAATTTGAGAGACTTCTCGGTAGTCGAGCCACAACCAGGTACTACTGAGGCAGAGGAACAAGCTAGTGATGGAGAGGCTGATAAAAATGTTCATCCTGAAATAAATCAACGGACGCCGATCACATAATTACACAGATCATCCAGAATCAGTAAGTCGGTTCACATGTTCTCTCTGTCTCTCAACTACATTCTTCTCACTGACAGAGGGGAGCCAGAATGTTACGAAGAAGAAATGCAAGTTGATGAATCGACCAAGAAGGATCTGTGAGCCGCAAAGCAAATCCTTGGGATGAGAATCATCAAAAGTAAAGAGGGCCTCAAGCTCTCACAAGAATACGTGAAGAAGATTCTCAAGAGGTTCAAGATGGATGATGCCAAGCCAGTCAATACTACATTGGCTGGACACTTTCATTTGTCAAAAGATCAGTCGCCGGTGACCGAGGACGAGATGAAGCATATGGACAAGGTACCTTATGCCTCTGCTATTGGCAGTCTTATGTATGTGATAGTATGTACTAGGCTAGACATTGCACATGCAGTGGGAGTTGTTAGCATGTTTATGAGAAATCTGGGAAAGCAACATTGGGAGGCTGTGAAGTGGATTTTTAGATATCTGAAGGGCAGCTTGAGTTCAGCTTTGTGTTTACGTAAGTCAGAGACAGAATTGCAGGAATATGTTGATGTTGACAATGGTGGTGATCTTGATAGTATAATGAGCACATCCGGGTAAGTGTACACTTCGGAGGTACTGCGATTTGCTGGATTTCAAAGTTGCAGGACATAGTAGCTCTCTCTAGTTATGGCTGAGTACGTTGTCGTAACGGAGGCCACAAAGGAGATGATGTGACTACAATCTTTTCTGCGGGAATTGGATCAGGACCACGAGGGGAGTGTGCTATACTGTGATAGCCAGAGTGCCATTCATTTGGCAAAGAACCCGATTTACCATGCTCGCACGAAACACATACAGCTTCGGTACCACTTCATCCGACCAGCTTTGGAAGATGGAGTGTTAGTGTTTGAGAAGATCCCAAGAAGTCAGAATCCAGCCGACATGATGACGAAGGTCGTGCCGAATGATAAACTAAAGTTATGTGCAACTTCAGTTGGACTTCTTGGATGAGAATCGGAGTCGCCGCTGCAGATGGAGACAAATGATTGAAATTAGTCTCCAATTGGAGATTGTTGAGTTGTGGAACCTAATTCATTAACCGACACCATGAAGACCCTATGCAGAGGGTTGGAATCAGCCGATTGGAATCAGCTGATTGTGGGGGCTGGCATTAGTCAGTGTAATGTTATTAGTGGAGGATAATTTGGGAATTTTAGGCTTGTATTATGTTCGCCCTAGTTTTCTCTATATATAGTCTAGGGCGCCGTTATTCTAAAAAAAAAATTGTAAAGAGCGGTATGTAGCCGAAAAAGAGAGAAGAGAGGATTGTAAACTCAAAACTCCATTATAGTAATATCTGCAGCGGCAAGTGGACTAGCTCTCGCATTGAGGGTGAACCACTATAAGTCTCTGTGTGTTATTTGTTCTTCGTTTGTTTTACTATTTTTTGATTATGTAAGATTTGAGACGTAAATCCTAACAACGACCCCTCCCCGACCCCCCTAAAAAAAATATTTGACGGTGTCGGGACTCGAAAACAGGACGGGACCCAGGCTCGTCCCGCCCCGATCCCGGTCCCCCCTTTCCCTTTGCAAAACTAATCGTTGCAATAACAACCAATTTTAGATTTTGGCCGTTGTGCAACGGTCCAAATGGCCTTTTTTGGCCCCCCACCCCATAAACCCCCCACCCCCTTAATATTTATTTTTAACCCCTAAGTTAGTATATTTACACTTTAACCCAATTTCCCAACTATAAATACCTCATTTTCTCTTCATTTTATCTCACAGATCTTCCTACAATCTCTCAATCTATCTATCTATAAGTCTACAATTACATTGCCTACTAAATATTTTATTTTATTTGCTCATTTGTATAATTGTATCATGGTTCAAAAATTGGGACTGAAGTTGGCAACTAGCTTGAGGATCATCCATCGAGCAAAGTTTCAATTTTCAACCTCGAGGTTGTAACAAGGGCAGAGGTACTTCTTCTAGTCATCCTATTCCTAGACATGATGATTTGATTGATTACACTCATAAAGATGAAACTGATTTTTTAATGATATACCATTAGATGATGAGATATATTCTGCAACTGAACCAGACTTTAATTTAGAAGATAATCTAGATGACACACCCATTAGTGTACCTCAACAACCTCAACCTCAGACTGAGTCTCAACCTCAAACTGAAACTGGAATGCCTTTTATTCCCCCTAGTATGAGACGAGGCCTCACACAATGAAAATTAAAATCAGCTGCATGAGATTTCTTTGATAGGGACCAAGAGAATCAAGTAGTTAGATGTAAAATTTGTAAAAATGTTTATAAATTTAAAATAGGAAAAGGTCAGGGTGGGACAGGAGGTTTATTGAGACATGTACAAGACTTTCACAAAGCTAGGTGGGATGAATACGAGGCTACAAAGTCGGGTGCGCCAATGCGCTCTCCGGCGGGACAAGGTTCACATAGTGTCTCGGATCAAGTACATGGTCAAATTAACCCGACGACGGGGGGAATTGTAGGTCCTAAATACGATAAACACAGAGATAGGGAAGCAATAACAAAATTAGTTGCGGTGGAGGGTTTGCCTTATTCAGTTCCTTCTTCTCCTGGTTTTATTCATTACATTAGAGAAATGTATAATCATGTTTTTAACGGTTTTCCTAGATCAACTGTTAGGGGAGACGTTTTTAAATTTGCAAATGAATATCAACAATATTTACGTTATGCATTATATCATTTTCCTGGCAAAGTATCTATAACTTCTGATATAGGCCGTAGTACTAACGACAATGATTATTTAACTGTAACATGTCATTGGATAGATCATAATTGGTCTATGCAAAAACGTATTTTAGCATATAAATATATTGATCATAGGCACACTGATCATAGATATAACTGATAAAATAATGACTGTTACTTTAGATAATGCTTATTCTAATAATTATGTTGTGAGACTTTTAAAAGATCTATTAACTCCATTTTTTTCTAATCATTTTCATATAAAATGTGTGTGTCATATTTATAAGTTAGTTGTAAAGAATGATCTATCACTTTTTGAAGGCATTCTTAATAAAGTACAATTTGCTATAAACTTTATTTTTAGAAGTAATAGAATACAAAGAAAAAAAGAATATAAAAAACTTGTCACGATTGTGGATTACCTTTTAGAAAAATTCCTGAAGAACTAGCGACTAGGTGGAATTCTCTATATGAACAACTACTTGTTGCTTATGATTATAGAAGACCTATAACTTTATTTTTTAACTCCCATAATCTAAATCCAACTGATATGCTTATAGATAATGATTGGGAAAAAATTTCAGAACTTATTGAATTTTTAGAGAAAGTTTTTCAAACAACTAAAGAATTTTCTGGTATATATTATCCTACTATTTCAACTATGTTATTTTATATAGCTCTAATATTTTTGTTACATAGTGAATATATGGAAAAACCATCTTATAAGGCATCTATTAAAAATGTTTATCAAATTTAAAAAATATTTTATTCCTATTCTCACTATTTATATTATTGGTGTTGTATTAAATCAGACTATTAAATAGATAGTTGTAAAGCACTTATTAAAAAAACTATTTATGATTGTATAGCAGTACTTCCACCTCAAACTCCAAAAAACCTAAATGAACAACCACCTAAGGAACCAACTAAAGAAGAAGTTTTATCTAGCATACACGATGAATGCAAAAAAGTATATATGCATTACCAACAAGAAAGTGCTAGCAACCAACTGACTTCTATACCATCTTTTTCTTCATCTTCAATACAACCTTATAAAAGACATGTTATTTCTGCGGCTGGTATTGAAAGCCTTCGAAATAGAATGTTTAGTGGTACCACTGCTAATCAAGTTAGCGAGTTTGATGTTTTTGTTTTGCATGGTGTTGTACCGTACCAAACAGTTCTCAATGAAGAAGGACATGAAGACTTGCTTAAATACTGGAGGGAAAATGAGAAGACATTTCCAATACTAGCTAAGATGGCCCGAGATGTGTTGAACATTCAAGCGTCATCAACAGCATCTGAAAGCATTTTTTCTGCCGGAAGATTTCAAATAGGAGAGCACAGACAGTCATTAGCCGGAGACAACTTAGAGATTGCAGCTTTATTCAGAGATTGGATACGAGTGGAGCGTAGAAGGTGCGGTCAATCAGAGATCAACGAAGAAGATGATTTAAACTACAACGAAATCTTGTCCGAGGGAACTAGAAGCGACGTCGACCAATTTGACCAACAAATTCCAATTCCAACCGAAGAACCACAAGACATTGTGAAGAAATTAGAAAGGGTGTTTATAACTATATAATATTTTTAATTGCAATTTTACTATGTGATTTGCAACTTTTGAACAACACCACAAAGTTGTAATTTTAAATTGTATTACAAAAAAATCACATTTCTATTAAATAATATAAGAGGCACAAAAACAGCCTTGTGATATTTTTATTACACTATCTTGTTCAATTATTTATGTGTTTATATTCACAATTTTTTTGAAATTAAGTGTCTAAAAAAAAAAGGAAACCTGACCCCGTCCTACCAATACCGGTCCCCTTTTCCGACGGGATGAGGGGCGGGATGGGACATCGGCGTGTCCCGCCAGTCCCGCCGGAGGACCGGCCTTGCCCATTTCCCCAGTCTCCCCCCGTCCCGAACCCGACCCACTGGCTACCCCTACTATTTACTAAGGCTGGCCAGTAGGCCGGGTCGGCCCAATCTCAACCCGTCCCGATACCCGCCCCCTCGATCCCCCTTAAAAGAATCTGGTGTCGCGGTTCGAACTCGGGACGGGACCAGGGCTCATCCTGCCCGTCCTGATACCGATCCATCCCGCCCAAATTCCGACCCCGCCCTGCGCCCCGCCCAGTCACGCCCGCCCACCCCCTTGCAAAAATAACCGTTGCACAATAACCATTTTCAATTTTAGCCGTTGTGCAATGGGTATAACGACTAAAATGCCCCCACCCCATAAACCCCCCTACCCCCTTAATATTTATTTTAACCCCTAAGTTAATATGTTTACACTTTAATCCTATTTTCAACTATAAATACTTCATTTTTCTCACAAATCTTCCTACCATCTCTCTAATCTCTTTATATCTCTCTCTACAACTTTACATTGCCTACTAAATTTTATATTTTATTTGCTAATTTATATCAAAGTTCAGAAATTGGGAATGAAGTTGGCAACTAGCTTGAGGATCATCCATCGAGCAAAGTTTCAATTTTCAACCTCGATTACACGTCGACATTACGTCGGTGTTTGGTACTTTCGTTTATTATTTAAATTATTATTGATACTTAATTTTAATTATCGTACTTAATTTTATTACTTTAATTAATTATTT
This sequence comes from Anisodus acutangulus, assembly GCA_029783415.1. NCBI lineage: Eukaryota > Viridiplantae > Streptophyta > Magnoliopsida > Solanales > Solanaceae > Anisodus > Anisodus acutangulus. Next base: position 11,135,954 of record CM056511.1, on the reverse strand, counting down.
GCATAATTATAATGCAATGCCTTGGACGTATGATTAAGGGTAAGGGTAAAAGTGTTTCTTCTAGTAGGGGTAACAAGGGTAAGGGTACTTCTTCTAATAATCCTATTCCTAGTCCCGATGATTTGATTGATTTCACTCATATAGATAAAACTGTTTTTTTAATGATTGTATATCAGTACTTCTACCTCCAAATCCAAATGAAGAACCAACTCACGAACCAACTAAAGAAGAAGTTACGTCTAGCATACACACTGAATGCAAAAAAGTATATATGTATTACCAACAACAAATTGCAAATAAGCAACCATCTTCTGTACCATCTTCTTCTACTTCGCTGCAACCTTATAAAACACATGTGATTTATGCTGCTAGTATTCAAGGCCTTAGAAATAAAATGTTTAGTGGCCAACTTTTTCACAAGTTAGCGAATTTAATGTTTATGTTTTGCAGGGTGTTGTACCGTACGAATCAATTGTCAATGAAGATGGATGTGAAGATTTGCTGAGATACTGGAGGGAGAACGCGAAGACATTTCCGACACTATCAAAGATGACCCGAGATGTATTGAACATTCAAGTGTCATCAACAACGTCTGAAAGCGCTTTTTCTGCTGAAAGATTTCAAATAAGATAGCACAGACACTCATTAGCGGGAGACACATTGGAGATTGCAGTTCTATTCAGAGATTGGATTCTAACGGAGCGTAGAAGGTGCGGTCAACCAGAGATCAACGAAGAAGACGACTACAACTACAACGAAATCTTGTCTGATGGAAGAGGAAGCGACGTTGAACAATTTGACCAACAACTTCCAATTCCAACCAAAGATCCTAAGACATTGTGAAGAAATTAGAAAAAGTATGGTTAACTACGTAATTTTTTTAATTGCAATTTTACTATGTTATTTGCAACTTTTGAACAACGAAACAAAGTTGCAATTTTAAAATTGTATTACAAAAAAAATCATATTTCTAATAAATAATATAAGAGGCACAAAAACAGTCTTGAGATATTTTTATTACACAATTTTGTTCAATTATTGAAGCGTTTAAATATTTTTTTTAAAATTAAATGTTTTAAAAAAAAATCCCCTACCGACCCGCCCCCCCCCCTTCCGGCGGGGTGTGGGACAGGACGGGACCTATTCCTGTCCCGCTAATACCAGCCCGCTACAGGAAAGAGGCCGATCTAGGAAGGGTTTTGTGGATTTAACTGTACGTATTGCTTGCAGGCTTGCAACTCGAGTAATGCTAATGCATACATTTACAAGAATATTTTAAAACATATATAAACATATAATAAGACTACTCTCATAGAAAACCACTAACGCTAAATTATTTGCTTCTAGCTCTACCCTGGTCTTATTGCCAAGGCATTGCTTTCCCATATCCGTAAGCAGCACGGAAGAAAAGGACCTTTCGAGCATAATGAGGACTGAATTATCTTCTCTTCAATTACAGTTTTCTACCAACTCTTTATACCTACCTTAGTAGAAATGGTCAACGTTATTTTATAAGAAAAAAATTCATTCATTGTAATTTGCAATGTGAGAACAAATTACAAAGATGTTGCAAGATAACTAAATACTGTGACACAACACTACTCTTGCTCATTCGACACGATAATATGAGATAACAAGTTACCCCACACGATCATTATACATGAACAAGAATTGGATTCCCTGCCAATGATCAAGATGTTTAGTCGACTCTCTTCATAATTGATTAATTTCTCCACTCGAGCAGATTTACTACTTCCGAGAATTCAAAGTTTCCTGGAACATCTTGATATCGCCACCAAAAAATAATAAAGGTTTTAGTATGGATAGTTAATGCTAATTCATCAGACACTAACACTATGAACTACTAAAAAAAAAAGACCCTCCAATTCTACTGACTACCAAGCTTGAAGTATCACTATGTGAAAAGCTACAATTTCAGATTCACAATTGTCAAGATATACCAAGAGAATGACTCAGTCCTGCACTTCATCTGGAATAGAACGCCTCCAGATTCCAGCCAATGCAGTGCCACACATTGAGTGACATACACTAGAAACTGCACAAGGCACTGCAGTAAGCGGATTACCAAAGTGCTGAGTGGCTAGAACTACTCCAAGAACCGAGTTCTGCAACAAACAATGTACAATTTAATCAGGGGCAGACGTACAGTGTGAGCTTTAGCTAGAACCATGTATAGGTGTTAAAAAGACGTCAAATAAATACAAATAATTGACCAGTTAATCAAATGAGTTGTGGTAGAATCCTGAACTCGAACCCATAGAGTTCAAATCTCGTATCTGCCTCTGAATTTAATGCCTATACAGAACCTTACTAGCGGGCAGGTTATAAGAGAACTACAGTCCAATGTCTTTCAGTGATCTAATTTACAAAATAGCCAACAAATGTATAGGTTTGTATATTAATATACATACAATATACAAATACTATACATACATTATACATAATCTATACATACAATATACATAACCTATATATACAATATACATATAATATACATAATGAGGGTAGATTTTGTATATTTCAGCTAGCACCGTAATTAATTTTGGCCAACGGGCCAAAAATGAAAAAAGCCCAAGAAATAATTCCTTTGCTAAATGGAGAGAGAGAGAGAGAGAGCTCTTCCCTGACTATTTCTAAAACCATTTTCTTACCTGCATTCCGACTTCAATAGATATTGTCCTTGAGGATGATACATCAACTCCAAGAATCCTTGAGAGTACATAGCCAAAGAAGAAGACAGATGCATGAAGAAGAGCAGTAGCTCAGACAACCTGTTGACCTGACATAAGGATAGCAGAAGAACTCTGTGCAATCGCATTTCCGCAAAGAACTGCAACAGTTGCTACAGCAATAGGGGGCATCAATGGAGACACAATTTTGACAAGGCTTTTGAAATACTGATTCAGAAATGCGCCACCTAATACAGGAAGAAGCACCACCTGTATTTTTTGGCAGGATTTATAATTTATTATGACAAACTACAATACCGACAAGACAATAGCCAGATCAGGAAATGGACCTGTAAAGTGGACATGAAAAGTCCAGCTGCATCTACTGCAACAAATTGCCCTGCAAGTTTCTCTGTTAGAAAAGGGGTCATCACCTGCACGTGTAATGAGAAAGTTCAATTAACTTAAGGGAACTCTCGCACCATCATATAGGATTAGAGTATCTTCAATGATATTAAGGGAAGTGTGAGATAATTAACAATAAAAGGAAGTGTGGGAACTTTTTCCAACATTGTTTAATAGTGTATTAATAAAGAACGGCCAACCGGTCTTGACAAAAGTTCTCCGGTTGCCTATTAATTGGCGAGATGATATACTGCTTTGTTTATTACGTTTAGATAAAAAGATCAGGTTTATTTTAGTTGCTTGTTGATTTCTGTCAAAAGTGCAGCCTGAAGCTTCCTTTCTCAACACTTAAGAGGATACACATTTCCCAATAAGAACTATCTCCGTGAAAGTTTCTTTTAGGAACAAAGTGTTTTAGGTCAATTTCCTTGGGACGCATAAAACACACAACACACAGACATGCATAGATATAAACGTCTTATATACATAACATTCGTCAACCAAACAAAAGTTACCAACCACAGCGGATAGGGTACTAGCAGCAGTCATCAAAACTGAAAGCGCCACATTTCCACTGCAATAAAACGAAGTATCAACACCTAGTAGGTATTATTATAACGAAAATAACCGCAAAAATGATACTATTAAAATAATGATGATATAAAAGAACCTTCCATATGTCTACCTACCGTGCAATGTAAGTGACAATGTTACTTGCCGTCCCTGCAGAATAATGCATGAGATGCTTAGCAAATACCACTATAAGTAGAAGGCTTGATTAGGAGTCTAGCTGAGCATACCTCCAGGACAGTAGCCAACCAATATCAAGCCTGCTGCATAATGGGATGGCAAATTTAACAGCTTACTAACAAAATATCCTGTTAAAGGCATCACCTACACCAGAAAACAGCCTGTTAATTTGTCTTATGCCAAATAATTAGGGATTTTTTTTCATTTTTGGCCTGTCGGCCGAAATTAATTACGGGCGCTATCCGAATTATACAAAACCTATACACTGATTATGTATATATTGTGTATTTTATGTATATTTATACTTAATTAATAAAACCTATACATTAGCTCGGTCAAAAAATGTAATTATCCCAAGAAATTAAGCAGGGCATATATCTTCTTAGATGTTTGGGTGATAAACTGCAAATCTAATGCAGGTCAATACAGTTGACAACAAAACGACTAATTAATGACAAGTAACCAGAAACATAGACAAGTTCAATTAATACAGAAATCATTTTCTGAAAGACATCACCACAAATGGAATATTTTGAACAAAAAAGATGATGGACAAACAGAGCAAACAATTAGTTTATTAAGAAGAAAAAAGGTCGAGGAAGCATATATTTGTGTGGTGATCAAAGAGCTAAAATTAAAGAGGAAGAAAATGCATAATCCAAAACTAACAAATCTAGATAAAAAAAAAATCGGCAGAGTTAGGAACACGAAATCAAGGTAATAGCAATTTGCATCCTCAAGGGGCAGAACCTCTATCATACATCTCACCCTAAAGTCTTTACGTAGCGAAAATGCTCTTGGTGGCAAAGTGCTGTAATTCATATCAGATATGCATATGGTATTTTGTAATGTATTAGTTTACAAGTTGTCAGTGTAGTTCATCCATATCATTTCATCATCTTGCTCATGAAGCAGGACGGAGTTCGATGGTATCAAACTTCAGTTCTAGTCTGAAGACAAATAAACAGTTAACTTCTTATTAGAGAAAAAATTGCCCCTCCCTCCACACCAGGGCTTTGGTTCAATGCAAAAGGTAGAACAATGGCAGATGTATGGTAGGCACGCATCACGGGTTCCAATACTATTTGGGAACCAAGTCTGGTATTTAAGCAGAGAAGATAAAGCGGAAGGTCCATAATTCATCGAGTTTCAAAGCTGAAAACAACAAATTTCTGGAGTTTCAGAGCTGAAAACAATGGATTTCTCGGTTATACAAAATTAGAGAAAAAACATTCCTCCTGTTCTGCCACAATTAGAAATAAATCTTTCTAAGGGATTATGTGGCATCTACATAATTACTTACCTTGCCCAGTGTCACTTCTTGATCATTCTCATTGAGAGCCATCTCATAAGCATTTAAGATTTAGGTACACATATCAGCTCTAAATTTCTCCTTTGAAACAAGGAAAAACAATTAAAAATTTCATTTCAAATCGCCTTAGGTTTAATTCTTACTTTACTTTGGCTGGATTCTTTGTAGATGAACTTAGACATTTGATTGAATGGCAACTACTCACTCTATTCATTATCATTTCAGAAGTACGCTAAAGGGACAAAAAGGTTAATTGCCCTAATAGCTTTACCCCGTACTCTATTTTTCTTTATAGCGCGAGGTGGTGTTAACGCGAGGCTGGAGGTTTGGAGACGGACCCTGGAGTCAAAAGGTTTCAAGTTTGAGCAGGACCAAACTGAATACTTGGAGTGCAAGTTCGGTGACGTGACCCTTGAAGCGGATGTGGAAGTGATGCTTGACACACAGACACAGGTCATCCCCAGGAGAGGAAGTTCCAAGTACCTAGGTCAGTAATCCAAGGTAATGGGGAGATTTCCGAGGATATCAAACGTTATATTGGGGCGGGGTGGATGAAATGGAGGTTCACATCCGGTATTCTGTGTGATAAGAATATACTGCCAAAACTTAAATGTAAGTTTACAGAGTGGTGGTTAGACCGACTATGTTAAGAACTCCCATATCTAGAAGATGAGAGTAGTTGAGATGGATGTGTTAGCATACCAGGAAAGATAAGATTAGGAATGAAGATATTCGAGCCAAGGTGGGAGTGACCCCTATGGAAGATAAAATGCGAGAAGTGAGGTTAAGATGGTTCAGACGTGTGGAGAGGAGATGTGCAGATGTCCCGGTAAGGAGGTGTGAGAGGTTGGCCGTAGCGGGCTTGAGTAGAGGTAGAGGTAGAGGTAGGCCTAAGAAGTATTGGGGTGAGGTGATTAGACAGGACATAACACAACATGATCCTTGATAGGATGGTGTGGAGGTCAAGAATTAGGGTAGAAGGGTACTAGGTAGTTAGGCGTATTTCTTTTCCACTCCTAGAGTATTAGTATTATTCTTGTATTTTCTCATTCTTCGATTTCTATTACCTTTTGTTGTTTCTTTAGCCTCGATTGTTATATTCTTAGATTTTTTTAGACTATTATCTTGTTGTTTCTGCTTGTTGCTACGGCCTTTTTTCACCTTTTTTGAGCCGAGGGTCTTTTAGAAACAATCGCTCTACCTTCTCAAGGTAGGGGTAAGGTCTTCGTACACTCTACCCCAGACCTCACTTGTGGGACCACATTGGGTTGTTGTTGTTGTGATATTGGGAGTTTATAGGTCATAAGTTCGAACGGTGGAAGCAATCACTAATGTCTGCATTAAAGTAGGCTGTCTACATCACACCCCTTGGGTGACTCTTCCCCAGACCCTGCTAACATCGAATTCTTTGTGCACCGCGCTGCCCTGTTTAATATTGTAAGTTTATCCTGATGTGTGACATTATGAAAGGGCAAAAAATAATACAATCTATCCAAATATTGTATTCATCAAAACAATACAAACCATCCAAACAGACATTGTAATTAAAGTTTGATTAAAAAAAGTAATGTATCAATTCTAAGGACAAAAAGTTACCGAGTACTGAAGCATGAAACCACAGAATAACTGTTTAGGCATAGCTAAAGCAGCACGAAGGTCATCAAAAGTAAGTGTCATTCCCATACCAAGCATAGTAACTGCAATACCCATAACAGTCCATTGAGGTTTAACCCAATTGTATGAACTAGGTTTGACCAGCCCAATTAAACAACCCAAAGCTACCCATAAAGGAAACAAAACAGAAATCGCTTCCCCAATACTTTGGATCCGATCCCAAATGCTATTATTATCATCATTTGCACACAAAAAGTGGTCTTTTATTTAGAATAAGATTTGGTAAATGGGAGTTTGAGAAGTGAAGTGATTTAAGGGGTGGTGGAGCAAAGAGGGGGAAATTTGTAGAGGTTTGATATTGATTCTTGTGTATAAATCTTTTGTGATTTATGTAACATGTATTTGATGTTGACACTAAAGCCTGCATTTTATTTCGAGTTTCTAAAAAGAAACTAAATTAATTAACATCGTTTTTTAAATATTGAAATCAAATCAAATCAAACTAAATCTCGGGTTTTTTATCGATTTTGTTAATTTTTTTTGGTTTCTCGTGAGTGTTTTCATAATATATGACATACAATGTCGAAAGAAGGAATTGATCAAAATATTTCAATAATAATTGAATTAAATCTTAACAAATAAGTTAAGGATTTAAAGATAAAATACTAGTAGTTGGTCCATGTTGACTATATTTATTATGTGTCTATTTTATTAAATTAATTTATTAATTATGATTTGAAAATCTAATTTTTTGTTGTTATTGTGAAAATCTAAGTTTGACCACTATTAATATTTTATGTAGTTACTTAATGATAAATAATTATTGGAAGAAAATGATAATTCTTTTCATTTTTTGTTTTTGTTTTTTTAGTGAAACTCAAAGGAAAAAATACAAGCAAATGGGGCTAGACCTTACCTTATAATCTCATTGAAGCGTAAAAACATTTACTAATTATCATATGTGTAAAAAAATAAAAAGAAGAAAGAACTAAATATTCTATGATCATCACAGAATTTATAACACTCTCTATGATGATATTACAAATGTTAATATTCATAATAAAAAATTAAAATAAGCAAGAATGTAGATCCTTGTTTCTTTGAATCTTCAAGGAGATGTAGGCCGATAAAAAAATATTTCTTCACCTTATTTTCTTCCTCCAACCGCTCCAAAATCTCTTGATACTTCATCAATTCTTCTTGGATCTATTGAACCTTGTTGATGTAGTTGAACCTTGTCTCCTTCTGTTTTGCCATTCTATTAATAGTTGCCTTAGAACAATCTCCTCAGGCACTTTACCATCCCAGCTATACTTTATTCCATGAGTCTTCTTTGTCTTAAATCCACTCATTTGTTCCCTAGGTGAAAGATTCATCCCTAGCCACCTTAGCAAAGCATGCATCCATACTTCATTCTCATTTATTCATCAAACATGTCAATGCCCAAATCACCATCAAAAGCATCCAATGAATTTTCCACTAAAGCTCACGGCTCAAACCTCTTGAACACTATTGCATTCGTTTGAGCCACAAGTTGTCCAGCGGATAAAGATGGATGAACTATGGCATGGCTTGGCACAAATATCGAGGCTACTGGACTCAACTTGTTATGCATTGAAGGGGATAAGACCCGTCCCTCCTCCTCTGCCGTGTCCGTCCAACTCTTTCCACTTGTACCACATTTTTGGTAAATCTTAATGTCAAAACTATTGATTGAGCGCATTGGATTTGAGGCTATATTTTGGCTATTATCTGTAGAGATTAGTTGTTGTCCAGAGTCATCTTGTTTCTTCCCAAATGACTTTATAGATTGTGTTGGCATCTCATACGCCGAATGTCACACCCCAACCTTGGGGGGAGGGGCACCTATCACCTTAAGACCCGAGCGTACCAATTATAATACCTGAACCACATGACACGACCTGGACCGATAAGGCTTCCAAATGCCAATAATAAGATAGAAAGCAACCATAACCTGCACGCACAAAAGGACCAACACAACATAAATATGTACGTAAACTGAGGCCGACAAAGCCGTCACAGTTGTACCAACGTCTGACAAGGCCTGAAAAGGACACACAAAATATATGTACAATAACCTCTAATCTGGAAGCCTCTACGAGTAATATGATATGTCAATGGTCGGGACAAGGCCCCGCCATACCTCAAAACAGTTATATGCATGAACAATAGTGCCTACCAACTATGTACAGCAACTCCGGAGAAGTGGAGTGCGACAATCAACAGTTGAGTCTGATAACCTACTGAGTAGGTGCGTCTGTCTTCCTACCTGCACCTGCGGGCATGAAACACAGTACCCCAACGAAGGGGACGTCAGTACGAAATAATGTACTGAATATGTAAGGCACAAGTAAATATAAATGAGATCATCAAAAGGTAAAGAAAACCAAATGAGACAACATGTAACTCGAAAATGTCATTGTGGACCATAATATATATAAATGAAATATAATCGTGTATATAACGTTGTAGACCTCTGTAGGCAGTATCTTTCATATAATATAACGCGTATATAACGTCGTAGGCCTCTATGGGTAATACCATTAGTATCATATTTGTATAAGTTGTGTATATAACGCTATAAGTCTCTGTCAGTAATATAAATATGTAGCACATATACATAAAGACCATTTGAAGGATATAGAATACTCATTTGAGCTCATCGGAGTGACGTAAGGTCATTACACCTCTGATTAATGTTATGGAACCAACATTCATTACATTTGAAGCCAAAGGAACATTTTAACGTGGATACATACATCATGGAAAACAATAGACACGAGATTCTAATGTATAAGAGTGGAGTCGTTATGAATATCGTTTCGTTTACATTTCGTTAATTTGGAATCATGCCAAAGTGAAAAAAGTAAGCCCTACATATCTTTGTCGATAGCTCACGAGCTCCCGAATGCTATACGAATGATAATCTATATTATATGAATGACTTGGATCAATTTCGGATCAATAACTAAAGGTAGTCTTTACTTAGACATTTTATCAAACACCTTATGTGCATAGAACTTCTATAACTCATAACAATGATAACTAATCAACAAGGCAACTTCTTTAGCTTAAATAAACTTCCTTATATTCCTCATACAACAACAAACAATAGTCTATAATTTTCAGCAACTAATCATCACCAAACATCCCCAAACAAGCAGATCAACAATAACACAACATCTCCCAAGTGTTTCCATGAATTGTCTACGATACTTCCATATCTTACAAGTTATCTTCACCAATTGATCAAGCTAAGCTAGAAGGACTAGAGATCATATAGGAGTAGTAAAATCCTTACCTCAACAGCCAATGAGTCCTCCTCAACAAGCTCTATCCCAAGATCAAAGAAACTATCTACTTCACTCAACAAACTAGAGAGAACTACAAGGTGGACTTGCTCTTTCACGGGGGAAATCACTTCATCAACACTTGGAAATGTTCTTCAATGGTAAAGAAGCCTTAAGAGAGTCTTTGGGTTTGTTTTGGAGCTGATAAGGTTGAGAAATGAAAGAGAAATTATAACACCTCGTACCTCTAAACTAAGCTATGTTCATGACCCAGGGGTTAGAAAACCAAAACGGGGAGTTTAAAGTTGAAAATCAGTTCAGTTCTGCAGATTAGATTTTATGTCAGGATTAACGGACCGTAAAATATTTTACGGACCGTCAAAATGAACTGTCAATTTCATTTTGAAATTGACAAAACCTAGTAGCGTTTTACGGACCGTATAATATTTGACGGCCCATCATTTTCAACCGTCAAATTCCATTACCTTTTATAGAACCTTGGAAATTTCAAGACGGTCTGATTATACGGACTGTATAATTATTGACGGGCCGTCAATATCGATCGTCAAATTCATCCGACAACAAACAGTATAAATACGTAATTTAGTCTTTAAAAATCAGTTTTCACTATTCTCAAACCCTAATACGAATGTTCTCTCCTCCCATCATCTTCCTACATCAAGGTAAGACTATTTCAAGTGAATTCTAACGTCCATATATGAATTCTACGTAGAAATTTAATATTCTTAACCTAGAGTTTTCAGGATAAACCCAACTTAGGGCTCAAGGTTCGATCTTTGGAGTTCTCCTTCCAAGTTCAGATTTTTAAGACATGTTTTGGAGAGAATAAGGTATGTAGAGCTTCTATCTACGTGTGAGAACGTCTTTAATCATCCCCACGCCTCATTCATCAAGATTACTACGAATTAGTTCAGAGTTTGAGATTATGCCCTAGTTCATGAAAAGACTAAAATATCTATCCTAAAAAATATAAATGCATAGTTGTTCATGATTATAACTTTGATTATTGTGAACTAAACGCGTAATCAATATAGACTTGTGTTTTATATCCACGAGTCTTAGTCTAGAATATTCAACATGTTGGTAAATTAGTTAAAGCTTTAACACTCTTAATCAGTTCATGAATTCCTATTCAGTATTTCATATTAGTAAATTTCAATATTTCAATATCAAGTTGAGCACCTGTATTTTGGGCCAAAGGCCACAAATGTATTTGGGCCAAAGGCCACAAATGTATTTGGGCCAAAGGCCACAAATGTATTTGGGCCAAAGGCCACAAATGTATTTGGGCCTAAGGCCATAGTTCATGTATACATATACTTTGGCCCGAGGCTACATATATGTGCACATATATTAGGTCTAAGGCCACAATAATTTATTATTTCTGTTAAACATGTGATTCTTCATTTCAGTACAAGAAGTATTCATATTCTTTGATTTCTTATTCAGTTTTCAGTTTTAGCTTAGTTTCAGTATATTATCTGTTTATTGATTGGGTTGCCCTTTCCTGAGCATCCCACAACTATTTATTCTTTCAGTTGCTTTACATACAATATAATCAAAATGTACTAACGTCCCTTTGCATGAGGCCTACACTTCATGGTGCAGGTGCCGAGTTTCAGGATGACGGATCTGCTCAGTAGGATCACTTCAGTATCAGCTTCATGGTGAGCCCCATCTCATTCGGGGTGTCAGTCTATTATTTTATTATTATATTTTATGATAGAGGTATGCTAGGGCCTTGTCCTGGTGGACAGTTTTCTATCAGATTCCTGTTAGAGGTTTCATAGACTAGACTAGTTATCATGTCATGTCAGTTTTTCAGTTGTTCAGACTTATTATAGGGACAAGAGAAACAGGCTCACAGTCATAGGTCAGCGCGAGCCACATGGGTTTCCAGCGTCCTACTTGCAACACTTGTGGTAAGAGGCACTCATGGGTGTGTCATTCAAGCATAGATTATTGCTTTAGGTGTGGTCAGCAAGGTCACTTTCTAGAGGATTGCCCATCGGCAACGCAAGGTACTGGTGGTAACGTATCTCAATCCACCAATTCAGCAGTCAATCACAATTCTCAGTCCCAACCAGGACGTGGTGCGGCTAAGTCTGGTAACACAGACGGAGGTCCAAACCACCTATATGCTTTAGTTGTCCGTCAGGATATAAAGGCTCATATAGATGTCGTTACATGTATATTAATGGTCTTTAATTTTGATATTTATGCCCTTATGATCCTGGATCCACTCTATCATATGTAACTCTATTTGTTGCTAAGAAATTTGGGATATAACCAGAAGAGTTACATGAACCCTTTGAGGTATCTATTCTAGTTGGTGAGTCAGTTATAGCTAGGAAAATATATAAGGATTGTCCAGTTAAAGTCTATCACCGCATTACCATAGCCGATCTGGTAGAGTTAGAAATGGTAGGCTTTGATGTAATCATGGGTATGGATTGGTTGTCTTCATGTTATGCCACAGTAGGTTGTAGAACCAAAATTGTAAAATTCACATTTCCCGGTGAGCCAGTCATAGAATGGAAGGGTGATGCAGTAGCACCCATAGACAAGTTTATTTCCTATCTTAAAGCCATAAAGATGATATCTAAGGGGTACATCTACAAAATATAGTGCCTAGTTTATCTAATCTATCCACGTTAGATTGTGAGTCGTGTCAACTTGGGAAACACACCGCACTACCTTTCCACGTAGTGCTGAGAGTCATGTAGAGTCTATTTTTTATTAGTTCATTATGATATTTGGGGTCCTAGTAGAGTTAGTTCAACCTTAGGATTTCATTATTTATTAGTTTCATTGATGATTTTTCTATATGTATTTGGATTTTCTTAATGGAAGATCGTTCCGAGTTATTCTCTTTATTCAAGATTTTTTGTATTGAAATTACAAAATCAGTTTGGTGTTTCTATTCGTACTTTTCATAGTGATAATGCCTTAGAATACTTATCCTCCCAGTTTCAACAGTTTATAACACACCAATGAATTATTCATCAAGCATCTTGTCCCTACCCTCCTCAAAAGAACCGGATAGCAGAAATGAAGAATATACATCTCATTGAGACTGCTCACACTCTTCTCATTTAATCCCATGTTCCGCTACGTTTTTGGGTAGATGCAGTACTAACATGTTGCTAGTTAATTAATCAAATGCCCTCATCTTCCATTCAGAATCAGATTCCATATTCCATAATATATCCTCAGTCATCTCTATATTCTCTTCCCCCTCGTGTCTTTGGGAGCACATGTTTTGTTCATAACCTAGATCCGGAGATAGATAAATTAGCTCCTTATGCTCTTAAATATGTCTTTCTTGGTTATTCTTTAGTTAAAAAAGGGTATCGTTGCTACTCACCTGATCTCCATTTATACCTTAGTTTGCCGATGTCATATTTTTTTAGTCTCAACCTTACTTTACATCCCCTTTCGATCATCCTGATATATCTGAGGTATTAACTATACCTTAGGTTTTACCTACACTGACTTTTGAGGAATCTACAGTTACAACTACATATCTAGTCACAATGCCACCACTTCTGACTTATCATCGTCGACCACATCCAGCATCAGACCCAACATCAAGTCCAGATAATTCATGTCATACGTCAGACCCTTCACTTACTATGGACTTGTCTCCTCTTGATTAGTAGATTTCACTTCAAAAAGGTATACGGTCCACTCATAATACTAAACCACATTATACCCTTTTAAGTTATCATCATCTATCCTCAACCCATTATGCCTTTGTACCACATTATACCCTTTAAAGTTATCATCATCTATCCTCAACCAATTATGCCTTTGTATCATCATTGTCCTCTGTCTCCATTCCTAAGTCTACAGGTGAAGCCCTTTCTCTTCCCCGATGGCGACATGCTATGATTGACAAGATGTCTGCTTTACATGCAAGTGGTACTTGGGAGCTTGTTCCTCTTCCTTCTGGTAAATATATTGTTTGTTGTCATTAAGTTTATGCAGTTAAAGTTGATCCAGACAACCAAGTTGATCGGCTTAAGGCTCGTCTTGTTTTTTTATCAAGTCTTAAGACTCGTCTTGTTTTTTTATCAAGTCTTAATGCTAGCCTTGTTGCAAAGAGGTACTCAAATATTTGGGCTTAATTACAATGATACTTTCTCTCCCATGGCTAAAATAGAATTTGACCATTTTTTTCTATACATGGTTGTTGTTCGCCATTGACCGCTTTATCAGTTGGACATTAAGAATGATTTTCTCCATGGTGACCTTAAGGAGGAAGTTTATATGAAGCAACCACCTGAGTTTGTTGCTCAGGGAGAGTCTAGTCTGGTGTGTCAATTGTGTCAGTCACTTTATTTAACACCTCGTACCTTCAAACTAAGCCTTGTTCATGATCCACGAGTGTAGGAAACCAAAACGGGGAGTTTACATTGGAAAAACCAGATTCAGCTCTTCAGATGGAAAACTGACGCTATATTGTATGGACCGTAAACTATTTTACGGCCCGTCAAAGTGAACCGTCAATTTCATTTTTGAAATTGATGACTTGTTGGTCAATTGTACGGACCGTCAAATTATTGACGATCCATCGATCTTCACCGTCTCTAAATCCTCAAGTTTTGAAGTCACTAGAATTGTACAAGTTCATGACGGTCCGATTATACAAACCGTCAAAACATTGATAAACCGTAAAAATATTGACGGCCCAGACTCAGACCGCCAAACATTCGACGGACCGTCGAATGGATCATCAAAATCCCCTGACAACAAATAGGATAAATATGACACTTGATTCTAAAAATTAGTTTTTCTTATTCTTCAAGCCATAGCACGAAGGTTTCTTCTCTCATCATCCTCATAACTCAAGGTAAGCCCTTTTCATACCATTTCATGTGATTTTAATCAAGTATAATTAATTCCTAAGTGAATTGCATTACTCTTAACCTAGGGTTTTCAAGTTAAACCTAATTCAAGGTTCAAGGTGCAATCTTTGGGGTTCTTCTTCAAAGTTCGGATTTTTATTATAAGTCATGAAGATATTAAGGTATGTAGAGCTTCTATACACGTGTGGAATATCCATGTTCTTCCCCATGCCACGTTTCCATGACAATCTATGAAATTCCATAACTTAGGGCCTTAAACCAATTGCTTGATAGCCCTAATCTACATATATCATGATATACCTTGTTATTATTAATTCGTTATTATGTTCCTAATTTTGTATTATGGTAATTAGGAATATGTTTGTAACCCATGAACCCATGCCTTATTTTTTATGAGTTCTTAGAGAACAATTATGAACATTTACTCAGTTTCATGAACTTAAATATATTTTTCATGATTTATACCAGTTATATTATATATTTCTTTACATGTTTAATTTATGAAATTACAACTTATGATTACAAAATATTTCATGAAATTCATAGGCTTTCAAGCCATCTACGAGATGGCTTACCTGATCGGGCAGAGATCAAACTCCACGTTTACGCGTAGTGGTTTATGTCTTTGATTGTTTCTCTCCCTATAGATATATACATATATACAGTCTACAGATTTTACACATGTTATATTGTACTCATGTTCGTGTTTCAGTTTCAGTTCATGTTTCTATTATTTCTTGTGCCTGCTTATTTCTTTTAGTTTCTTTACATACAGTACAATTCAAATGTACTAACGTCCCTTTGCATGGGGCCTACACTTCACGGTGCAGGTGTTGAGTTTCAGGTAGATGCATCTGCTTAGTAGTATTGCTTCAGATTAAGCTGTTTGGTGAGCTCCATCTCATTTGGGGTGTCAGTCTAAGTATTTTATGATTATGCATCATTAGTAGAGGTATTCCAAGGCCTTGTCCTGGTAGACAGTTTTAGACTCATGTCAGAGGTTTCATAGACTAGTCCAGTATCATGTTATGTCAGTTATGTCAGCATTATATTTTCAGACTTCACATGTTTTACTCAGATGATTCCGCAATTATATTTTTAGACCATTATATTCAGTATTATGATTTACATGTTTTTATTATCATGTTAGTGTATGTTGTGATGCCCATATTGACAAGCAAGCCATGTGGTTCGCTCGGTCACATGCAGCCAAACACCGAGTGTCGTGTTCCGCCTAGGACATGGTTCGAGGCATGACACTTTATGTCCTGAAATAATCTCCTCGAGCCTAGTTTGGGAATTTCAGCACAGCAATTCAAGAGTTCGACAAGACTCTTAGTGAATCTGATCATTCAATGTTTAATCAGTATTCCGCTCCAAAATGTAATGATCATGATAGTATCATTAATTTAAAGCAACATCTCTTTCAGCATTTTTAGACTAAAGACCTCGACAGTCTAAGGCATTTCCTAGGTATTGAGGTTGTTCAGTCCAGATCAGGTATTGTTATTTCACAACGCAAGTATGCCTTAGACATTCTTGATGAGACATGAATGATGGAATGTAGACCTATTGATACTTTTATGGATCCAAATGCTAAACTCATTCCAGGACAAGAGGAGCCACTCAGTGATCCTGGAAGATATAGGCGGCTAGTTGATAAGTTGAATTATCTCACAATGACTAGACCTGACATTTCCTTTCTTGTGAGTGTTGATGATAGAGAGTAGAGGTGATCCACTTGATATTTAATTCTTCAAGGAAATTTGTGACCTTGGCACTGATAAAATTCCGGCCATTGTCACAAGCTATCTCCTTAGGGATGCTAAAATGACAAATAATATGTTACCAAATGAAACCTTTCACATATTTCTCTCGTATCTTTACTTAAGTTGCAGCTTCAACCCATTTAGAAAAATAGCCAGCCATAAAAATAATTTGAGATAAATGTCCTAGAGCCGCTAGTAAGGGTCCGACTATGTCCATCCCCCACTTCATAAACGACCATGGGATCACTACCGGATACAACTCTTCTCCCGACCGGTGTAACAGTTGTGCATAGCGTTGGCACTTATCACATTTCCGCACAAATGCCTTCGTATCTTCCTTGATCCAGGGCCAATAATAACCAGCCCTCATGAACTTTTTCATTAGGAATTATGCTCTTGAATGATATCCATAGATTCTTTCATGGACTTCTCATCACGTAATCTGCTTCATTGGTGCCTATGCACCGGGCTAAAAGGTTATAAAAACACCTACGGTAAAGCTTTCCGTCTACAAGAAAAGCTTTTGGGTCCTCCGAGAGCTTTTCGTTCATGAGATAATCTAAGAATTCACTTCTCCAGTCCCAAGTTAGGTTGGTTGAATTTATTTCATCATATTCAATGGGATCCAAGGCCGAATGCAACAACTGAACAACTGACTTGGTTTTAGAACCCTCGGCCTCCGTGCTGGAGCCTAAATTTGCAAGTGTATCCAACTCTATGTTTCCTCCCAGGGTATATGCACCACCATCCACTCTTGGAAATGGGACAATAGTTTCAAAGCCTTTTCAAGGAATCTTGACATACACTCCTCTTTGGCCTCGAACACTCTGTGAACTTGGTTCACTACCAGCAACAAGTCACACTTGACTTCGATGATTGGTGAACCTAGCCCCCGGGATACCTCTAAACATGCAATCAAAGCCTCATACTCTGCTTAATTGTTAGTCAACGAAACACTATATATTTCTTGCCTCAAGACTTCACCGGTGGGAGTTCGCAATACAACACCTAAACCAGTCCCTTTGATGTTGGAGGTGCGGTTTGCGTGTCTAAGTGCATGTGTTACGATCTTATTCACATTCGAGGACGAATGTTGTTTAAGGAGAGGAGAATGTAAAGTCCCAAAAATAAAAAAAAAAGAATAAAAGAGAAACTTGCACGTCTCCCCCTAAACCAACCCCTTATCTCCCTCAACCTCTTCGCCTTCCACCTCCCACAAGTTACACACACACAACTCACTATATATTCTGCATAGCACAAAAGAAAAATACTTAGCACAAAGAACAGAAGTTCAGAAAAATAGAAGAGAACAAATATTACCTTTAGCAATCAAGTTTGACGACTCTTTCGTGGTCACGAAGCAGAAAAAATGTGAGTTCTCTCACTCAGAACTCTTAATATAATTTCTTATTTTTAAGTTATAATACATATTAGAATATGATCCGGATGTTGAAAGAATGATCATGAAATTATTGTTAGTAGGTTATTTAATAACTAGTTTGGGTCATGAAGTTACAATATGTTTCGCTGAGTTACATCTGTTAGAATTGGATTAAATTTTACAGGGTTGTACATCCCTCCTTCACTATCAAATTGATCTCAAGCGGAGCTAAAACCGACATACGGTTTGAGAGTTATCGCAGTTCAAAGTTTCTGCCTCGGATCAAATGAAATCCGGAGGGCAGAACGTATAACGGAATAACTGTACGTATTGGTGAGGAATCTGAAATATTGTGTTGAATAAGAGTTCTAGATTTCTATGTTCTAGACAGTATGAGACTTTACGGAGATAAATCCAACTTATGGATAAAAAGTTATAACTATTTTAAGATTGTGTTTGTTTTACAAAATTCTGGCGAGATAGTTTGCATAGGGTTGTTTCTTTCGTGAATTGGTACTAGTTATAGTAATCATTTTCAGAGGAAACTTGGTATAGTGATATATCCCTGTGTTACCTTCAACTCGGGGTAAGAAACACCTTATTTGAAGTTACGGTTCGAGAGCTATAACCTTTACAAGTGGGAAGGGCGGAAAGTTGAAAGAAGGAAATATTATTTGAGTCTTTTGAACATATAACATATATATACAAATATATAAATGCATTGTATCGGGTTGCACATACCGCAACAAATATATAAATGCATTGGATCAGATTGCACGTACCGCAATAAATATATATAAATGCATTGGATCAGGTTGCACGTACTGTAATGAATATATATAAATGCATTAGATCGGGTTGCACGTACCGCAGTAAGTACATAATATATTATATGGGATAAAGCAGGGGTACTGGTTAAACTATGTATTTCCTAGGACGAGTGGAGAGGAGATTTTGCACGTAAAAATTTATTGGCTTAAATAATGAAAGTGTTGTAAACTATTTTTTTTTTCACAACATGCTTGTTATGTTTATAATATGATTGTAATTAGAATATTGTGAGGTTACTTTGGATTGTAAGGCGAGGTTCTCACTCAGCCCCGGATGGTAGGGCTGACTCTTTTAACTAACATATTTCAGGAAAACGCGATAAGGGGAAAGTTCTGCAACAAGGCTAGCGATCGTCCCGCAGTCCCATTTGTTCCACCAGTCCATTGCTCCGGACTTGGTGACTTTCATTCTTAAATAAGTAGGTGGAAGAAGTTAGTCTCATTATCTCGGGGGATGCCCCATGTGAGATGGTTTCTTTTCAAACTTCGAAATTTCTATTTCCATATGTGGAAAATCCATTGAGTCTAGGTAGAAGTTATGGTTGTACGAGCATGGGCTCGCGCTCTTATTAATTAAGTACATACATTTTTACTTTTATTGTTATTACTACTTCCGCACTTAAATACATGTTTAATTTGGAAAGAAGTGTATTAAAATGGTTCGCCCGGAGGAAAAGGGAAGGTTGTCCAGATGCCATCACGCCCTAAAGGAAGACTTGAGAAAAGTCGGGGTGTGACAATAACTTATGGACTAGAAATCACAGTTCACTCAGGAGATTGGTGACCCACAAGGTTTTAGCAAAGACATTAGTCACCGCCCTGTATTCAGCATCTGTAGAGGAGCTAGATACAGTGTTTTGCTTCTTTGAGGACCAGCTAATCGGATTGCGACCAAGGAACAAGATGTAACCAGATGTAGAGATTCTATCAGTGATGTCCCCAGCCCAATCCGCATCGGAGTAGACGTGCAAATTGAAGTCATCAATGGGAGTCACATGCAAGCCTAGTTGGATTGTACCACGGAGGTACCGGAGAACATACTTTACTGCTTTCCAGTGAAGGTCTGATGCTGCTTGCATGAACTGAGACAACTTGTTGACTGCATAGGCAATGTCTGGTCTAGTGAAAGACATGTATTGGAGCCTGCCTAATACTCGACAATAACAAGTTGCATCAGTTAGATGAGTACCATCAGATAGGTTAAGCAACTCAGAGGCACTCATTGGTGTATGGACACTTTTGCAGTCGGACATTAGCTCATCATTCAAAATCTCATTCAGATAGTTCGTTTGGGTGAGAATCAAACCTTCAGATCTGCGTATTACCTCAATACCAATAAAATAGTGAAGACTTCCTAAAGCTTTAATTGAGAAACGAGAAGCAAGGGAAGTGATAACCTAATTGACACCGGAAGAGTTGCTCCAGTGACAATGATGTCGTCGACGTAGACGAGGACGAACAATGTGTCACATATACCATGTCTGACAAGTAGTGAGGCATCTGATTTTGTCTTAACAAAGCCCATGGAAGAAAGGTGACATGTGAGGGCATTATTCCATGCTCGAGGAGCCTGTTTCAAGTCATAGATCGTCTTGCGCAACCGACAAATGTGAGTCGACTTGTCCTCACTAGTAAACCCCGGAGGTTGTGCCATGTACATCTCCTCGTCCAGGTCACCCTGGAGTAAGGCATTGTTGACATCAAGTTGACGGAGGTGCCAATTGTAGTAACGTGCCACAGATAGGACTATGCGAACTGTGGTAGGCTTGACGACTGTGCTGAACGTCGCATGGAAATCAATGCCCTGCCTCTGAGTGAAGCCTTTTGCAACTAAGCGCGCTAATGGGACAACAAGATTGAACTAAATAATGATGTTGGTACCGATTGTGTTGTCAGCATTGACAACTCTGAAATTGTTGCCGTTATCGTTGGTACCCATCGAGTATTTTGGTGAAGAAAAAAAAATATTTGGATTTGACTCTTTAGAGTGTTGGCTCTGATACTATATAAAAGCTTGAACAAGCTATGGAAAACTATTTGTCTTATTGAATGCAAAGAGCATCTTTAAATAGAGTTACAATGATGAAATAAGAAGACTCCTAAGTAAAGACTAATGCAGTAGTCTAACTAAACAATGACTGTTGAAGATAAACACAAACTAAACTAACTACTACTGATAACTACTGTTGCTGGGTAACTTACTGCTACTAACAACTGATATAATGTACTGTTGCTGTCCCAATAACTTCAAATACTACTGGTAATTTACAGCAGAAAGGAAGATGTTATTTCCTTTTTCCAGACTAGTAACTTACTGAATGCTCAAGTACAAAAGAGGAATATATTGTGGAATAAGTTTTAAGTCCTTAATTAGACAGGAGTGGTAGTTTGAGAAAGTTTTCGCATTAAGAAAAGAACGTTTTTCCAGGTACAAGGGTACATATACAAAAATAAGTTAAACTTTGTACCAGTATTACTCTATCGATGGAAACTTGCAATTTCCAGGCCAGCCCTTAAGGAGCTTCTCTTTAAACTGCAATATGAAGCACGTTTAATTATGAAAAAATAAAAATAAAATTTGCATGTTAGTTGTAATTTGTGAGAGATCACTCTTTATGTATCTTGGCCTTACAAAAATTGTTAGTCAAATAGCGTCAAATTATCTTCATGTTCGAAACTGACTAAATTTTATATGAATCTGTGAAAGGACGAACATGTGTTTTACAGGGAATGGAACGGGAAACTGAGTATCCTCCAGCCAAGAATGCAATAAGTAAAAATATTATGAAAAAAATCTCACCATATATTCATATGAGAATGAATTTACTACTGGTGCTGGCTTTTACATGTAAGCCAGCAGATAATCATTAGAGTGGAAAAGTTAATCAAAAGAAAATAGCAATAAAACAACTTCATATTCTTATCAAGTATTGTCGTAATTCAAGAATCAAAGCAGCACCATTCATGCACAAGTCCATCTAGACTAGCAGCAAATCAAGTTCTGGACGATATAAATGTAATGACGCTAAAACCGTCAAAAATGAACATGACTTAAATTTTGAAGTATTTCAGAAGATCACGCGCAGGTTCTAAACAGCCTTACATACTACATTTAGAAGGAAAAAAAGTAACAAGACTAAGAGTGTGTTTGGTATGAAGAAAATGTTTTCCAATTTTCTCATGTTTGGTTGGTCAAGATGTCTTGGAAAACATTTTCCTTAGGAAAACAAGTTCCTTAAAAATGAGGAAAATGACTTTTCTAATGGAAGTAGGGAAAATAAGTCCATAAGTGACATTTCAAGCTTATTGTCTCATCCCCACCTGATTGTCATTATGGGGCATTTGAAAGGCCATCTTGCACTCCTATAAATTGAGGCCTTGGCTCAATTCAATAGAAGAACATATATGAGAAAGTGAACATACTCACAAGTTAACAACACCACAAAGAGGTTAGATTTTCCTGATAGCAATCCTTCTCTTAGCAATCTTCATTATTCGTGTTCTTCGCTGAGATCATTTGTGTAGACTTTACACACTTGATAGTTTGTTGTTTCATCTTGGGAGACTATTGTCCACACTTTAATAAAGCCTATATACGGGGCAATCTTGTCTTAAAGACAGAGAGTCATCTCTCGACTCAGCCGGTGGTGTTGTGTTTATCTAATTGGTTGCTAAGTGTTTCATGTGTTAACTTAACAGACGAATGACTCTAACCGTTCGTATTCTCAGCGGATCTACAAGCCACAAGTGTAGCAGTTCATATTCTTGTATTTCCGAATACAAGTTCCATATTTGAAGTTTCAATTAAAGATCAAGATATTGACAACTTGTTGTTGTCCTCATTGTTATTTATCCTTTCGATCACTATAATAGTTATTTACTATTCTCGTTGTTGCTTTACATATTCCAACATCATTTGCAACCACATCTATAATGTGGTTATTTAACATTGTTGGAGATAAATATAGTACGAGAAGTAAATAAATATTACATGTATTCGAAAGGATGAACAAACAACCAATATTCAGAACTGCCGCAAGCTTGTTGAGTCTTGAATCTTGATAACCTGAAATCAAGAAACACTAAATCTGGATTGTTACAATTGTGGCTGAGTCGAGAGATAGCTCTCTGTCTTTAAGACAATATTGCCCCGTATATATGATTTTACATTTGCGGGCAATAGTCTCCCAAGTGTTGGAATATGTAAAGCAACAACGGGAATAGTAAATAACTATTATAGTGATCGAAAGGATAAACAACAATGAGGACAACAACAAGTTATCAATATTTTGATCTTGAGTGAAACTTCAATATAGAACTTGTATTTGGATATACAAGAACATGAACTGCTACACTTGTGGCTTATAGATCCACTGAGAATAAGAACGGTTAGAGTCTTTCGTCTATTAAGATAACACCTGAAACACTTAGCAACCAATTAGATAAACACAACACCACCGGCTGACTCGAGAGATGGCTCTATGTCTTTAAGACAAGATTGCCCCCGTATATAGGCTTTACAGAAGTGTGGACAATAGTCTACCAAGATGAAACAACAAACTATCAAGTGTACAAAGCCTACACAAATGATCTCTACGAAGAACACAAATAATGAAGATTGCTAAGAGAAGGATTGTTTATCAGGAAAATATGATCTCTTTGTGGTGTTTCATCTATAGAATTGAGCCAAAGCTTCAATTTATAAGTGTGCAAGATGGCCTCTTCAAATTCCCCACAGTGGCAATCAATTTCCATGAAATGGATGACATTTAACCCCCAAGTAATGTAACAACATAATGGTTCAAGTAATGGCCATTATTGGGTGGATTCAATGCCATTGAAACCCCCTCAACAACCAAGAATTTTGGAATTCAGTCGAGCAGTCACTGCCCATTAAGCGATGTGGCGCTGCTAGGGGGCACCGCGGCCCAGTCCGAGAGGTGCTGCGGCCCTTCTCGGCTCCGCGACTATTTTTCCGACCCGTTCCATCTTACACCTCTCATAATCCTCCATTCGTTTACCAACGTGGAACACTTGTCATTTAGCAAATAATCATCCATCATTCTATGTCTCAAACATTTCACTTACGTACCAATATCTCTTTCATTAACAAAATTTACGATACTTAGCACTAAGATTGCACGTGTGTGAAAATGATATTTCCGGCGTGCAGGGCCCAATTGTTCGAGTCATAAATAATGGGATAAACTTAATTTCACATTAGTAAATTTTCAACAATCCCCTCTTGAAAGAGATGTTGGCGCACACACAAGGTGCCTACTTTTAGCAATCTTTCAGCGGAAGGATATTGCATCAGGAGAGGTAGCTTACACTTTGAACCTTCCCTAGTTGAGAACCATCGGACTTACTTACTGCGCGGTGAACGTGATGTCTTGAACCGTCAGTGTTTAATGTAAGCCAAGACAACGGTACCAACACAATACCTCCACTTTATTCGTTTCTTCTTTTGTTCTTGTCTGTTGTGGCCGTGGACACACTTGGATTCTTAAGTGCGTTCATTTGAGACGGACAATCCTCGCACTTAAATAGGTGATCTCCTACAAGGTATCCTGTTATACCCCACTTCACAAGTGTTAGGAATCGTTAAAAGTTTCCCCAACCTTAATCTCAACCGTTTGAGGATCGTTAAAGGTTTGGAAGCTTAACCTTTATGCACCATGCAGGTAGCACTTTATTGTCTATCGCGGGAATAACTTTGGATTCATATTTCTTTACAGAAATCATCATCCGAAGTGCTCTTGCTTCCACCGAAGTGCTCAACTGAATCTTTTGCAGCTTAGTTTTTCCATTGAACCATATTCTTGGGATCTCCAGTCAGTATGGTTGGGTTACCACCGCAAAGGTTTGTATCATTTGGGTTTTAAGCTTATTCCCCTAGACAGGCAAAACTCTTGATCTTCGAGTAGCCCTTAGTTAAATGTCCGCAATATCCTTTGATTAGTAATCAAGGAAGTAACCCTCGTGATGATCAACTGTCATATATTCTTATGTCTCCGATAGATCCTGACAGATATGTCCAGACGCCGTTATACGTGTCCTTCCTGAATCTGACCTGCTAGCCACAATGTATAACTGTTGAAGGCACGGGTTTCTCCCAATAAGGAACATCCTCTAAGGAGTCAGAAAGTTACTCAACTTCTTTCATGCTTTGTTTAAAGCGATAAACTCCGATTCCATCATGAATCGGCCGATGCAAGTTTGCTTAGAGGATTTTTCAAGACCCACCATACACATTTACTTATGGCTTTGGTGTTCTTCATATCTGATGTACAGTTTGCATCAATGTGTTCTCCCAGAACCGCTGGACATCTAAAATACCATAATTCGTAGATAAGCGAATATTTCAGATATCATCATATCCGACTTAACACCTTCTATCGATCATTTCCAGAATCACGAGTGAACCTTAGTTCAACTGATCTGCTTTGAAGGCCGATACCTGGTCGGTTGTAGTATGTACAATACATTGAACTACATGTGACCTGCACATATCGCTCCTTATTTATGGGTGCACCATGATTCCAATCAGTTATATGATTCATATCCATTAATGGCTTCAACGAGACTGTCAATTATCTCACAACTGAGTTTGGAGTTAGACCAGTCCGTTAGATGTCTTAGAAATCCAACTCCTAAGATGGCATATGTGATACCCATATCTTTTATTTTAATATAACTTCCACTCTCAGACTGTTGATTTTCCAACTGTTGGCCTTCTAACTTCAGAGTCAATGTTTCTGTTGTCAGATTCACTGTTTCTATTTTATATGAAACTTCCATGACCAAAATGTACACATTTCAGGGACCAAAATGAAAGTTCAGGAAGAAACCCAACATTCCAAGAAACCAACTCTGATCCTCCCCTTCCAACTCTCCGATTATAAAGGTTGTTTCAACATCCATGCCACGCAAGACTGTAATGGCCCTGGATGTTAAGCTATTTCACAGAGGAACACGTGTACAAGTAGCCGAGGCCTTATACACGTCAGTAGATCCATCTACTTTGTACTCAATTTTGATTATCCATTTTCATAACCCAAATGTTCTTTTCCCGGAGGAAGGTCAACCATTACACAAGTATGATTCTATATGATGGAATCTATTTCTCTGTGTAGCTTCTTTCCAAAGCAGCGCTTCTGGAGATGACAATTTTCTGTTAATTGTCCATGGTTCATTCTCAACCATACAAGCTAGAAGGTCTAGAACAAGTCTTTGTCCCATCTTTGCTCCGTCTCGGTTCAACATCTTGAATTCTTGAGTTCTGTAGATCTGTAATATTAAGTTCCAGATAATGAGAAACTTCCGAGTCCTGTAGCTCTGGAACATCTAGTTCCAGATAGTTAGGCACTCACGGGTTCTTGTTAACCTCGAGCAATTACTTCGTTTTCCCTTTTCAAGGAAAGTTATCTTCAAAGAATTCAGCATTCTTTGACACCAAGAGGCGATAAGCACTACTGTTATTTGTAGATCCAGTAGATATGCAATTTACATTCTTAGGTCCAATTAGACCTATTTCGGTATTCCAACCTCTACCAAGCCACCCTACATCACAACATTTGTATGTGAGATCTTTTCCATGTTTCACAAGGAGAGTTATGCTTATCCTTATGAGTAGTTCTGTTGAGAATCGCATTAGCGGTAAGGATCGCCTTGCCCTACATATTTTGGGCATACGGCTTTGCGCTTGGGTAGCACCGTTAGACTGAGGTGAGTAATGAGCAGTCATTTAATGAACGATGCTTCACATTCTCCCCCTCTATCACTATGAATTCCTCAATCCGTAGGCTTAGTTGATTTTCAACTTCTGCTTTATAGCACTTATCCGCTTCAACAGCTTCATCTTTGCTTTTCTACTAACAAAGGATGCAATACGTTGTACCATCATCAATGAAGGTCACGAAGTACTTGTCTCCCCCCTATATTTTGTATAAACTTCAAATCACCCATTTAGGTGTGACTAAGTTCTAGAGGAGCAGTACTTCTTTAGCTATTCTTTTGACGGAATGGAAAGGTGATTTTGCCTCTTCGCCTACCTCACATTCATTTTGAGGGTTTATGTAGACAGAAGGCAACAATCTCAACTTCGTTAACTTTTAAATGACTTTCTATTTAACGTGTCTTAATCTATGATGACATAGATGCACATATTACAAATATATCATTCATTTAGATATAGATATACTATACCATTCTTAGTTATTACAGACCTGTTGGACTAGTCTCAAACCAGCTTGACCAACAATGTCCCTTAAACCAAGTTTGGGACATGTATCACCTTCTTTTAGAGTGATCCCATTCCCTAAAGTCCTATTGAGGACAACCTCTCCAACCCCTTTTACTTTTAGAGGTGACGTTGCTTCACATGAACAACCTCTTTCCCGTGGTTAGGGCGTAACTGGATCATATGTGATCTGGATACTCTGGCCCACTCCAGTTGTTTTGGCAGACTAAGTGTCCAATTTCTTTTCTGCCTTTCTTTTGGCATTCAGATCATTTAAGACCTGGAAACTCTGGCCCACCTCACTAGGTGTCCATTACTTTTCTGTCAACTGAATTCTGGCCCACTCCAATCACCCGTAGGCTTTGTACGACTGAGTGTCTAATATCATCTTATAAAATAAATTCTGGCCCACACCAGTCGCCCGTAAGCTTTGTACGACTGAATGTCCAAAATCATTCGATCAAATGAATGATCTTCTGTCAGATAGTGTGACAGGTTCAACGTCTTAAGATAAACTATTATCTTTTAGTCTTCTTCCCTTGTGATTGGTGCCCAGGCAAATTCCTGGTGCTTACTTAAGAGTGGTAACAGTTTTTCACACAGTCAGTGGATCTCTCTCCTTCGTATGTGCGAACATACTTTACACACTTTTAATACTTACACTCAAAAGAACGGATCTTTTTAAGTCGTTTACAAAGTCCAATCTTTAAATGAGAAGGAAGGAGATTTAATATCTGATTTTATAGTGTAGGAAATATAATTTTTTAATGAAAACACTTTCATATTCCCAGCCCTGCTTTACACACTTTTATTCAGATATTAAATAACCACATTATAGATAAGGGAGGATAATTAACTTAGACCTTTTGAATTCTTGCCCACTTCAGTTAGACTGAGTGTCCACATCCTCCTTACCATAATTCAGATCCTTTGTCTGGGACAGATATAGGCATTTTGCTATATGACCGAACATCATCTTCAACCTTCTCTTCTTGTCCTAGTTAACATCATCAGCCTCACGTGGGCTCTTATTTCCACCACAGTCGGGAGCGGTGACACCAACTCGTCCTTGATCTTTAGCCGTACTAGCATGACTATCAGCAGTATCTTAAAGCTCAGCATCAGATCCAGAGATGCCACATTTGACGGAAACAGACTTGTAACTGTCGTCAAAGAGAGAATCATAACTAGGACCAATCTTGAAAACACGGTTGTCAAGAATAAAACCACATCTAGATTTGGTCACACACTTGTCGACCAACATCTTTCGAATCACTAATACTAATCTTGTCTTAAAATTGTTGGAATATGTAAAGCAACAACGGGAATAGTAAATAACTATTACAGTGATCGAAATGATAAATAACAATGAGGACAACAACAAGTTGTCAATATTTTGATCTTGAGTGAAACTTCAAATATAGAACTTGTATTTAGAAATACAAGAACATGAACTGCTACACTTGTGGCTTGTAGATCCGCAGAGAATACGAACAGTTACAGTCCTTCGTTTGTTAAGATAACACCTGAAATACTTAGCAACTAATTAGATAAACACAACACCACCGACTGAGTTGAGAGATGACTCTCTATCTTTAAGACAAGATTGCCCCCGTATATAGGCTTTACGGAAGTGTGGACAATAGTCTCCCAAGATGAGACAACAAACTATCAAGTGTGCAAAGCCTACACAAATGATCTGTACGAAGAACACGAATAATGAAGATTGCTAAGAGAAGGATTGTTTATCATGAAATCTGATCTCTTTGTGGTGTTGTGAACTTATTTTTCAGTTTATATATCTTCTCATGTTCATCTATAGAATTGAGCCAAAGCTTCAATTTATAGGTGTGCAAGATGGTCTCTTCAAATGCCCCACAATTGCAATCAATTGCCATGTCATGAGTGACATTTAACCCCCAAGTAATGCAGCAACATAATGGTCCAAGTAATAACCATTATTAGGTGGATTCAATGCCATTGAAACCCCCTCAACAGCCAAGACTTTTGGGATTCTGTCGAGCAGTCACTGCCCATGAAGCGCCACGACGCTAATTTAACCAGAGAGCCGACGAACTAACTGCCAGTCATGCGCCGTGGCGCTGCTAGGGGGCGCCGTGGCGCTCCGGTGCCGCGGCCCAGTCTGGGAGGCACCGTGACCCTTTTTCCGACCCGTTCCATCTTACACCTCGCACAATCCTCCCTTAGTTTACCAACGTGGAACACTTGTCATTTAGCAAATAATCATCCATCATTCTATGTCTCAAACATTTCACTTACGTACCAATATTTCTTTCATTAATGAAATTTACGATACTTAGCACTAAGATTGCACATGTGTGGAAATGATATTTCTGACGTGCGGGGCCCAATTGTTCGAGTCATAAATAATGGGATAAGCTTAATTCCACATTAGTGAATTTCCAACACCAAGCTAAAACAACAACTAATCAACACTACAAAGCAAATAGGTTTATTCTGACGAAGAAAACAAACTCGAAACGACTTGCTGATTTAAAGGAAAATGGAAGGAAGAGTTTCTGTTTCTGTTGCTCACTCTTAGACTGATTTTCTCTTGTTTTCGTCCTCTATATACCTCAAATCTGTTGCATGCAATTTATAATTTTTTTTGGAGGAGCAGATGTGATTAAGAGGTCCTTTAAGGGAGGTGTAATCATGGGTATTCATGACCAAAAATGTTTTGTAGTAAGTGCAAAACGTTTCAGAAGTTTGGGGTCTAAAAGATAATGTCAGAAGAAGCCCACGACCGAAGACCCATGACCCGAGCCGGGACCAGCGGGCGGCAGCGGTGCGCGTGTGGGGCTAGCCTCGAACCCAAGCACACCTAGGTCATTCCTCCTTCAAACACATGGGTTACCCCTTGAGGTCCCAAATTCTTATCCATTTTTAGGCTTATAAAGAGAACAATTCTTCATTTTCCCACTGATGTGGTAGATTTGTCCCACACCATATTTCCATGTCTCAAACACCTTACTTCGTGGATCAATATCTCCTTCATTTGCTAAAGAAATTTGACGATCCTTGACCCTACGGTCATTTGCTCACTTAGTAGATTATGCACGTGTGAAGAGACAAATCCTCCAATATGCGGAACCCTAGTGTTTAAGTCATTAAATATGGGTGGATGCAACGTCTCCACCAAAGGCAAATTTCCAACAATCCCCTCTTGAAATAGATTTTGGTGCACACACAAGGTGCCTACTTTCAACAATCTTTCAGCGAAAAGATATTGCATCAGGAGAGGTAGCTTCTGCTTTGAACCTTCTCTAGTTGAATACCACCGGACTTACTTACTTCGTAGTGAATGTGATGTCTTAAACCGTCAGTGTTTAGTGTAAGCCAAGACGATGATACCAACATAATAACTCCCCTTATTCATTTTCATTCTTATTGTTCTGTCCGTTGTGGCCGTGGACACACTTGGATTCTTAAGTGCATTCATTTGAGACGGCCTATCCTCGCACTTAAATATGTGATTTCATATAGGGTATCTTGATATACCCCACTTCATAAGTGTTATGAATCATTAAAAGTTTCTCCAACCTTAACCTCAACCGTTTGGGGATCATTTAAAGGTTTGGAAGCTTAACCTTTACCCACCATGCAGGTAGCACTTTAATGTCTATCGCAGGAACAAATTTGGATTCATGTTTGCTTACAGAACTCATCATCCGAAGTGTTTTTGCTTCCACCGAAATTCTCAACTGAACCTTTTGCAGCTTAATTTTCCCATTGAACCAAATTTTTGGGATCTCCACTCAGTATGGTTGGGTTACCACCGCAAATGTTCGTATTGTTTGGGTTTTTAAGCCCATTCCCCTAGACAGGCAGAACTCTTGATCTTTGGGTAATCCCTTAGTTAAAGGGTCCGCTATATCCTTTGATTAGTAATCAAGGAAGTATCACCTGTGATGATTAACTGCCATATGGTCTCATGTCTCCGACAGATCTGACAGATATGTCCAGACGCCATCATCTGTGCCCTTTCTAAAGCCAATCAGCTAGCCATAGTGTATAACTGCTGAAGTCACGAGTTTCTCCCAATAAGGGACGTCATTTAAGGAGTCGTGAAGTTACTCAACTTCCTTCATGCTTTGTTTAATTCCATCATGAATCGGCCGATGCAAGTTTGCTTAGAGGATTTTCCAAGACCCACCATACACATTTACTTATGACTTTGGTGTTCTTCATATCTGATATCCATTTTGCATTACTGTGTTCTCCCAGAACCGCTGGACATCCAGAATACCATAATTCGTAGATAAGCGAATATTTCAGATATCATCATATCTGACTTAACGCTTTCTATCGATTATTTCCAGAATCACGAGTGAACCTTAGTTTAACTGATCTACTTTGTAAGCCAATACCAGGTCGTTGTAGTGTGTACTATACATTGAACTACATGTGACTTGCGCATATCGCTCCTTATATATGGGTGCACCATGATTACAATCAGTTCTACGATTCATATCCATTGGTGGCTTCAATGAGACTGTCACAACTTAGTTTGGAGTTAGACCAGTCCGTTAGATGTCTTAGAAATCTCTATTCCTAAGATGCCATCTGTGATACCCATATCTTTCATATCGAGACTTTCATTTCAATATGACTTCCACTTTCTGATTGTTAGTTTTCCAATTGTTGGCTTTCTAACTTCAGAGTCAATGTTTCTGTTGTCAGATTCATTGTTTTTATTTTATATGAAACTTCGAGGACCAAAATGTAAACATTTCAGGGACCAAAAAAAAAGTTCAGGAAGAAGCCCAACAGTCCAGCAAACCAACTCTGATCCTCCCCTTCCAACTCTCCGGTTAGGAAGGCTATTTCAACATCCATGTCATGCAAGACTGCAATGGCCCTGAATGTTAAGTTATTCACAGGGGAGCACATGTACAAGTAGCCGAGGCCTTATACTCGTCAGTAGATCCATCTACTTTGTACTCAATTTTGATTATCCATTTTCATAACCCAAATGATCTTTTCCCGGAGGAAGGTTAACCATTACACAAGTATGATTCTATATGATGGAATATATTTCTCTCAGTAGCTTCTTTCCAAAGTAGCACTTCTGGAGATGACAATTATTTGTTAATTTTCCATGGTTCGTTCTCAACCATACAAGCTAGAAGGCTTGAAACAAGTCTTTGTCCCCTCTTTGCTCTGTCTCGGTTCAACATCTAGAATCTCTGAGTTCTGTAGATCTGGAATATTAAGTTCCGGTTAGTCAACAACTTCCGAGTCCTATAGATACATAACGTCTAGTTCCAGACAGTCAGGCATTCACGGGTTCTTGTTAACCTCGAGCAATTACTTCTTTTTCCTTCTTAAGGAAAGTTATCCTCAAAGAATTCAACATTCTTTGACACCAAGATGCGATAAACACTACTGTTATTTGCAGATCCAATGGTTATGCAATCTACAGTCTTAGGTTCAACTTGACCTGTTTTGGTATTCCAACTTCTACCAAGCCACCCCACATCACAATATTTGTATGTGAGATCCTTTCCATGTTTCACACGGAAGGTTATCCTTATCCTTATGCATAGTTCTATTGAGAATCGCATTAGCGGTAAGGATCGTCTTGCCCCACATATTTTTGGGCGTACGACTTTGCGCTTGGCTAAAACCATTAGACTGAGGTGAGAAATGAACAGTCGTTTGATGAACGATGCTTCACATTCTCCCCCTCTATCACTACGAATTCCTCAATCTGTAGGCTTAGTTGATTTTCAACTTCTTCTTTGTAGCGCTTATCCGCTTCAATAGCTTCATCTTTGCTTTTCAACAAACAAAGGATGCAATACGTTGGACCATCATCAATGAAGGTCACAAAGTACTTGTCTCCCCCCTCTATTTTGTATAAACTTCAAATCACCCATAAAGGTGTGACTAAGTTCTAGAGGAGCGATGCTTCTTTCGCTATTCCTTTGACGGAATAGAAAAGTGATTTTTCCTATTCGCCTACATCACATTCATTTTGAGGGTTTATGTCGACAGAAAGCAACAATCTCAACTTCGTTAGCTTTTGAATGACTTTCTATTTAACGTGTCTTAATCTATGATGAAATAGATGCACAGATTACAAATATATCATTCATTTAGCTATAGATATATTATACCATTCTTAGTTATTACAAACATGTTGGACTAGTCTCGAACCAGCTTGACCAACAGCGTCCCTTAAACCAAGTTTGGAACATGTATCACCTCATTTTAGAGTGATCTCATTCCCTGAAGTCCTATTGAGGACAAACTCTCCAACCCCTTTTACTTTTAGAGGTGAGGTTGCTTCACAAGAACAACCTCTTGCCCGTGGTTAGGGCGTAACCGGATCATATGTGATCTGGATACTCTGGCCCACTTCAGTTGCGTTGGCAGACTGAGTGTCCAATTTCTTTTTTGCCTTTCTTTTGGCCTTCAGATCATTTAAGACATGGAAAATTTGGCCCACCTCACTAGGTGTCCAATATCATCCTATCAATTGAATTCTGGCCCACTGTAGTCGCCCGTAGGATTTGTATGACTGAGTGTCCAATATCATCCTATCAAATGAAGGATCTTCTGTCAAATAATGTGACAGGTTCAACGTCTTGAGATAAGTCATTATCTTTTAGTCTTCTTCCCTTGTGATTGGTGCTCAGGGAAATCCCTGGCGCTTACTTAAGAGTGGTAACAGTTTTCGTACAGTCAATGGATCTCTCTCATTCGTATGTGCGAACATACTTTACACACTTTTAATAATTACACCCAAAAGAACGGATCTTTTAAGTTTTGTTTACAATAGTCCAATCTTTAACCGGGAAGGAAGAAAATTCAATATCTGAATTTAGAGTGTATGGAATATAAGTTTTTAATGAAAACCACTTTCATATTCACAGCCTCGCTTTACACACTTTTATTCAGATATTAATTAGACACATTATAGATAAGGAAGGATTATCAACTTAGACTTTTTGGATTCTGGCCCACTTCAGTCAGACTGAGTGTCCACATCCTCCTTACCATAATTTGGATCCTTTGTCTGGGATAGATCTAGGCCTTTTGCTATATGATAGATCATCATCTTCAGCCTTCTCCTTTTGTTCCAGTTGACATCCTCAGCCTCTCGTGGGCGCTTGTTTCAACCACCCTCGGGAGTGGTGACAACAACTCATCCTTGATATTTAGCCGTACTAGCATTACTATCAGCAGTATCTTGAAGCTCAGCATCAGATCCAGAGATCCCACCTTTGACAGAAACAGATTTGTAACTGTCGTCAAAGAGAGAATCAAAACTAGGACCAGTTTTAAAAACACGATTGTCAAGAAGAAAACCATATCCAGATTTGGTCACACATTTGTCGACCAACATCTTTCGAATCACTAATACAAATCTTGTCTTAAAATTATTGGAATATGTAAAGCAACAACGGGAATAGTAAATAACTATTACAGTGATCGAAAGGATAAACAACAAAGAGGACAACAACAAGTTGTAAATATCTTGATCTTGAATTGAAACTTTGAATATGGATCTTGTATTCGGGAATACAAGAACATGAACTGCTACACTTGTGTCTTATAGATCCGCTGAGAATACGAATGGTTAGAGTCCTTCGTATGATAAGTTAACACATGAAACACTTAGCAACCGATTAGATAAACACAACACCACCAGCTGAGTTGAGAGATGACTCTCTGTCTTTAAAACAAGATTGCCCCCGTATATAGGCTTTACGGAAGTGTGGACAATAGTCTCCCAAGATGAAATAACAAACTATCAAGTGTGCAAATCCTACAGAAATGATCTCAGTGAAGAACACAAACAATGAAGATTGCTAAGAGAAGGATTGTTTATCAGGAAAAGCTGATCTCTTTGTGGTGTTGTATACTTGTATGTATATTGTTATTCTTCATATATAGAATTGAGCCAAAGGCCTCAATTTATAGGTTTGCAAGATGGCCTCTTCAAGTGCCCATGTTATGGTCATTTAAATGCCATGTAATGGCCCTTTAAACCACCAACTAATGCAGCCAAATAATGGCTGAGTTATGGAGGAAAACTGCCAAGATAATGCTCCAAAACCTCTCCATAATCAACCAAACTTTTGGACTACCGTCGAGCAAACATCTTTGCTGAGAAGCGCCTACTGCAACATTAAGTCGCGGCTCCAAAGATTCAAAATTTGAATTAGCGCCGCGACGCAAGGCCAAGCGCCCACTCATGAGGCGCCGCGGTCCTTCTCGGCTCTACGACTCTTTCCGACCCGTTCCATCTTACACCTTACACAATCCTTCCTTCGTTTACCAACGTGGAACACTTGTTATTCATCCAATAACTATCCATCATTCTATGTCTCAAACATTTCACTTACGTACCAATATCTCTTTCATTAACAAAATTTACGATACTTGGCACTAAGATTGCACGTGTGTGGAAACGATATTTCCGACGTGCGGGGCCCAATTGTTCGAGTCATAAATAACAGAATAAACTTAATTCCACATTAGTAAATTTTCAACAATAACAACTAAACACATCTAGATAAACTAAGTTATACATACGGAGGAAAGGGTGAAATCTTATTTCAACTCATCTAAAATGTTCAATCACCAACTTGTAACAACTTAAAGACATTTAACTTTAAACATAGATTCTTTGAATATTTTATAATAAAATTTATATATTTGAAAATTATATAAAAAAATACTATGAATCTGCATAATTAATAATTCACAATATATAAAAATAGTTGGAGAAAATTATAGTCAAAGAAATAGATATTTGACTCCTCAAACTGGTCAACTTTCAAATAAATTGGGACGGAGGGAGTGATCAAATAAAAAGAATTGACCCTAGAAAAAAAACACAGATACTTACCAAAATCACTCGTTAATGTAAAACCTACTTGACAGCTAATAGTAAGAAAATGAATTCTAGAGATATTTGAGAGCACAAATATTTTAGACTTGAAGTTAATACTATACTCCGACATGATAGAGAAGTCTTGTATAGTATCTCTTTAATGATTTGACACGCTTTCTTATATAAGCATGAGAAAATAGTATTAAGCCATCTGCAAAAAATAAATGACTACTGCTACGTCCGCCTTAACTGCTTTAATACCAAGTCACTCTTTGTCTGAACAACTTACAATAATCATATTCGACATTCTTTTCGTATATATAAAAGAAAAAGATATGATGACAAAGGGTACTCTGCGAAGTTTTCTACCTAATTTGAACGCATGTACGAGTGTCTTACCATTCCAAATTATAGAATCACTCAAGTAACTCAATTCACAATAAATTTTATTATGGGTAGAGGAAAATCCTATGATACCATTAATTCTGTATTCGTAGGGTACCTTGAATGTACAAAAATGTTATTACAGTGTTTTTCTTATTCGTATTATCAGCTATTCAAGTTAACAACAAAGGAAAATACAAAAAATAGAAATAGCATTTTTAATTTAAAATCAATTTTATATAATTAAAAATAAAAAGATAAATTAACAGAGTACGCTATTGGATTATTGGTTAACTGCTAAGTAAACTCAAAGAATCAATAGTCGAACTCTATAGGCCAACAAAAAAATACAAAGTCGTTTAAAAATCTTTAAATTAATAACCCGATATCGCTAAATTAATAGTAGCATTTTTTCACTTCGATTTATCGATTGAATCGAAATTTGTTCACCTCGTACAGTAATAATATAATTATTTTCAGCTTCCAATTTATTGCTAGCTACTAAGTTTTCAATTGAAGGATTATCAAACAACATAGCTTTGCATCTAAAAGTGATTTAATATGTTCAATTTATGTGGTATCATTTTTTTTAATTTATCTTAAAAAATTTATATATTTAAAAAAAAATTAACTTAATAAGATAATTTATGATCACACGAATTTCTAAGTCTTATTTTGGATCATAAATTTTAAAAATATTTTTTTCTAAATTTCATGTTTATTTAAATAGAACCACATAAATTGAACCATGGATATTTAATATGCCGAAAGACAATAAATACTAAATACTATTGGCGCGACCGCAAGCAGAGCATACTATTTGACAAGCTGGCTCAGCCTAGCACCAACAGGCAGTAACAAGAAGTGTTGTTGTTCCTGCATAAATTTTCTTGGTTGAGCATGTCACACATGACTTGTCAAGTGTGGTTAATCGGATAACGTGGTTTGCAGGCTATTGCATCAGTCCGGAATTTATCCTGTGCCCACTCAAGAGAATAGCGACTGCGGGTTCCTTCGTCAACAAGAAGTGATGTTGTTCATGTGGTTCCTTTTTTTCCCTGCCATAATCCTCATGTGTGGCACATTACACAATAATAGGAATAGAAATAGGAGTAATAAAAGGCACGATGTACGATGATTTCATTTTTTTGTTATTTATCTTCAAATGAATATCCATAGAACTCTTCACCACGAAGATAACTTCAGCATTCAAACACTTGTTAGTCTACTAGAGTGTGTGGCACAAAGACACTAAGAAATATCCACTTATATCCGTGCCACCTCAGCATGTCACTACCTTAGAACTTGACACGTGTATAACCGCCGTTTTGCCATAACCTAAACGAATCAAACATTTGTTTTTGGAAACATAAGCATAAAACCCACTGAAAATATCTCTACATCTCTTTGAAATACCTTAGGTTTTGGGCGGTGGTGGCAGGCACCAATTTTTTCTCTTATACACCTTTTAAGTTCAAACTTGCTTTTTCCCACAACCCCTTTTGACTATTGTTGAAAACCATATAAATCTTTCTTGTGTTTTTAGAGGTGGGATATTAAAGTTTGTTTACGTATTTTATAAGGATGAAGATTCAGTGTAACGCCTGTGAGGTAGCAGAGGCAAGGGTATTATGCTGTGCTGATGAAGCTGCACTTTGTTGGTTTTGTGATGATAAAGTTCATGCTACAAATAAGCTTGCTAATAAGCACCAGAGAGTTCCTCTTTCTGCTTCATCTTCACCTATGCCCAAGTGTGATATCTGTCAGGTGTTTTCTTCTGCTCATTACCTAATTTTAGTTGTATTCTATATTTTTTAGATTGTCGTGGTGTCGTGGTGTCCAAGTAAGCTTGCGCGCACTTGGACAAGTCCAAATTCTGGGGACACCTGATTCCCACCCAGCCCAGAGTATCCGGTAGCTCTATCCACAAATAGGAAGAAATTTTACCTTTCTAGAAATGATTCTCAACCTGCGTGACCACTTCATTGACCACTGGGTGATTAGTTTTACTGTATATTGAATTTTTCTGTTTGTATAGTGTGTAGTGTCTTCTATTCGATGAACTGAATATATGTTTGGATATTGTAATTCGACGAGGTGTACAGTTAATATGTCGTTTGGTTCTTGTATGTGTCTACTACTAGCATATTTCTTCAAAAGAGAAGACATGGAGTGCGTTTGGTACGGTGGAAAATATTTTTCAATTTTTTTATGTTTAGGTGGTAAATTTTCCCTAGGAAAATAAGTTCTTTAAAAATGAAGAAGGGAAGTAACGAAAACAAGTCCCTTTGATCCTCCCACACCTGCCACCCCCGAACCCCCACTCCCCACCCCACCCCACCCCACCCACATAGTGTTTTCTTAAATTGTTAAACAGAGCAATATACATGTGATATACACTGAATATACAGCAGTGTATATCACATATATATCAAAGGACTGAAGCTGAAGCAGTGGGCTGTTGGGCCTCTCGGCAGTAAGTGCAGCAGTATATTAAGGAGCAGACCAGCCCAGTCCATCACGTTACAAAGGGCAGAAAATCAGTGGCAAAACCTTGTATATTAAGGAAAGTATATTGTGTGTATATTGTAGTATATTTGTTACCTAGATTAGGATATACACTTACCATAATTAGGATATACACTTACCATATTGTATAGTTAGAATTATGGTAGAAGAAGGTTTGTAACTTGTATATATATCTATTCAATCAATGAAAATAATCAAGGGGATTATTTTTTTCATGGTATCAAGAGACTAGGTCTACACAAAAGTTTTCTCTCAACTTTTGCCTTGTGGCCGAGACCCCCCCCCCCCCCACCTCAGGTTTTTCTCTCCAAAATTTTGTCTTCCGCTCTCAAAAACCTCTCTTAAATTTAACCTCCTTCTCTGTTCTTTCAATATGTCTAAGAACAATTTTCACCCTGCCCTCACGATTTTTAATATCAAGCTAAGTGTCCCTATTGTCCTTGAGATGGAAAACGTTCAATATGCAACGTGGCGGAGTTGTTTAAAATTCACGCTATATCTTATCAAGTTCTTCATCACATCCTTCCTCCCGCTAGACCCCTTCCTACGGAGGATCCTGAGTTATGGATTACACTTGATGCTACCGTTCTTCGGTGGATATACGCCACTATTTCAGTGGACCTTCTACAGACGATTATGGAGCCAGATACCACGGCCATGGCTGCATGGAATAGATTGCGTGACATATTCCAAGACAACCAACATTCCCGCGTCGTCACACTCGAGCAGGAATTCTCTCTCGTTCGAATGGACGTATTTCCGAACGTTTCTGCATATTGCAAGAAACTAAAGGAGTTGGCGGATCACCTCCGTAATGTTGGCGCACTGGTAACAAATAATCGTCTAGTTCTACAGTTGGTTGCCGGTCTTTCGGAGGCCTATAATGGTGTTGGAACTCTCCTTCGCCAAAGCAACCCTCTTCCCGACTTTCAGCCCGCTCCATGCTGACGTTGGAAGAAGCCGGTTTGGCTAATATTCAGTGTATATCACATATATATTGCTCTGTTTAACATAAATTACATAGAAGTGCTCTTG
Source organism: Anisodus acutangulus (assembly GCA_029783415.1). Classification (NCBI taxonomy): domain Eukaryota; kingdom Viridiplantae; phylum Streptophyta; class Magnoliopsida; order Solanales; family Solanaceae; genus Anisodus; species Anisodus acutangulus. The sequence goes on along the minus strand of CM056511.1, from coordinate 11,095,941 downwards.
AAATAATAATTTTTGCTTAGTTACCAAACACTAGAAAATAAGTAAAAAATCAACTTGTTTTACAAGAAAACATTTTCCTCCGTACCAAACACAAACACACCCATGATCTTTGACTTATTGTTACAAGTATATGCTCTGTATCACAGACACAGGAGCAGTTGTCTGGAAACTCTCATATTTTTTTTTGGATATATAGATATCATTTTTTATACATCTATTGGCATACCTTCAATCTTCAATATTATACATACTGTAGTATTTGTCTCATTTTTTCTGTTCGTGTTTCAAAGGAACCAAGAATTCAAGGTCGTGTAGACAGTAGCAGCGATATATCTTTATAGCTCTATTTAAATAATTTTGAATTTTGTTAGCCGAATCCCCGCACCCGTATCCATACCTGGATACGCACCCCCGAATATTAAAATTTAGATTTTGCCGAATCCGACAATCCGATACGTACCCGTATCGGATACCCGCACCCGAGTCCGAGCAACTTAGAGTTTGAAGCACTTATTCAACAGGCTTGAATGCTGGTGCAACTTGAATGTGCATATGCATATCTTTTCCCACCTTAGTATTAGACATTGAAAAAAATAACATTCTATTGTCCTGGTCCAAGTCTCTTTACACCTGTTTCTAGCATGCTGCCCCTTCTCTCCTTGACTTATCTGGCAGCCATGTTAAGTTCAATGTGCTAAGTGTAGTGTGTTCTGCACTTGATGCTGTGTTCCTTTTCTTTTCTAGTAACAAAAGAAGGTAGAAGGTGTCTTATTCTTAATGATGGATCCTTTACTTTTAGGGGCCAGCACCGTAGAGCACCACTACGCATGCTGTTACTCTCATTCAAATGGAGTAAGACTGGTTAGTAGCCAAGGTTTGTAGGTTTATTGTAGCTTTTTTTCCCCCTTGCAAAGTTGCAATGGTTGGGCATTAGTCGAAGGAAAAGAGCAATTTATGGAATTTTCTCCGAGAGCCAGAGAATTGCGGCAGAGCACGAGAGCCAGAGAATTGCGGCAGAGCACGTAACATATTTGGAGCAAGTGAGAAGAGGAGGAATAAAGATAATAGTAAGAAAAAAGTGGTGTATCAATTAAGAAGGATAGAGTACAAAAGGCAGTGAGGGTCTATCGTTTGGGTTCACGGTTTAGTTTTCCTAGCCGTTAAACACGGATTATACAAGGTTATACGTATATTGTACATGGATTATGTATTATATTATACATCCGTCGGCTATTTTTAGCTTAAGCGGTTGAGTGGCACAACTATTTAGGTTAATTCTTCTTTTACCTATGCACTTGCAGTATGAATGATGAAGAAAGGTAGGAATGGAAAAGAAGGGGAGAGGAGAGGAGAGGAAGGCGAAATTTACTGTGGACAAGAGAGAAAGCTAAAGATGAAGGAAAGGTAGGGATGGAAAAGAAGGGGAGAGGAAGGAAGGGGCAATTTACTGTGGACAGAAGAGAAAGCTAAAGCTGAATATACCATCCTTTCTTCACAATTACAACTGTGAAAATTTTCATACTTGGTAACATATGAATGAATGTTGCATATCAAAACCCTCCCTGAACCCTTGTTCCCCACAGTAACTCTTAACTCTAAATTAAAAGAAAAAAAATTAGATGCTGAATGTTTTAGGACCACATCTGACTACATGCCCCTATGTGGATATTTGTATATGCTTCTATAATGCTATGCTCTTTGTTTTCCAGATTCTTTGTTTCACTAGTTATGATTTGCTAATTACTTTGTGGAGCCAAAGCAGTTATGTTTTATCAGATCTATTAGAGTAGTCCACCTTCTTCTGTGAAATACTCATTACTTTGATATGCCAACAACAACAACAACAACATATCCCGTGAAATCCCATAATGTGGGGTCTGGGGAGGGTAGATGGGGAGGGTAGAGTGTACCCTCGGCTCGAGACAAGACAGAGCATATGCACAAGCAAAGCAAAAGTAAAGCAAAAGTAAAGCAAGCAAGAGTAACGGTTCAGGAAAAATTTAAAAATTTAAACCAGTATGAACATGCTGGTATCAAAGCGCATACGCCATGATAACGCATTTCAAAAAAGTAAGAGATCACAAAATATTTATTTATCCATGTTATGCCATGATCACAAAATGAAAAATATTTATTTATCCATGCTTCTAGCCTTTTTCCCAGCTTTTCCCACTTTTATTCTCGTAGTAAGAGATGTTATTTTGTACAGGAAACGGTTAGCTATTTCTTTTGCCTCGAGGATCGGGCTTTTCTCTGCCGAAAATGCGACATTGCTATTCACAACGTCAATGCTTATGTCTCAGCTCACCAGAGATTCTTGCTGACCGGAGTCAAAGTGGGACTTGAACCTATCGATCCTGCTGCATCAGCATCCTCAGGAAAGTCACTTTCTATCCAGAAGGTTGTGGAGCAAGAATCTCCTCCAAGTTCTAAGAGTACTGCTCCTGTGTCATCAGATGCTCAGTGTGATGTCGTATTACCAGTCCAGACTAGTGGGACTGGGGTTTTTCCACCTAATAGACTTTCATTGCTTGGAGGTTCTGCAGCTGGAATCATTCCACAATGGCAGTATGATGAATATCTCGGAATGGGCGATTTCAATCAGAATTATGGATACATGGATTATCGACCATCTAAGGTATGATTTATGTCTCAACCTCTCTCTCCATTCTTTAGGTAAGTAGATATACGTGATATTGTGTGTATCATCATCCAAGTGTAGAGTTGTGCACTGTGTATATCTGCAGCTGCACATACAGGTCTCCTGCTGGTGTATGGCCTGTATGATTCTGTTACGTGCACGTCATTGTGTGACATGCAACACATGGTGTTCATTTTCATATGGAATTCACGCTTCGGTTATGTTCATTTCCATTTGCATAATGTTCATTTTCATATGGAGACGGGGAAGTATCCGATGGCCAGTGTCTGGTCGTACAATCGGTTCTACCAGCTAAGCCGTATAGAGATAAACCTTATGTGGGAGGTCTGATTCTCTGTATAAAATTTTGGAGTGGGAAAGGGAAGTCTAGGTACAAACTTGCTGGCCTTATGCCAAATTCGACAATCACCAAGTCCGCAAGCACCAAGATCATAGAATTTGTGGTAGCTAGTGTTGTATTGGTAGGTAACTGTGTCGGTTTTGCAAACTCTCGGGCGCTCTGAGTTTTGAGTATCGACTCTTGGGAAGTGTCAAGATGAGAGTTAGACTTTTGGTTACAGCTATTGGAAAAAATGTCAAGTAATCATTCTTATGTTGGCTAGGAATGAGGAAATCTATCTTAGATATGCAAAATATATCCTTGTTACATCTGTGGTGTCATATTGGAAGATATAGCTTATTTGAAAAAAATTGAGTTTTACCTACTGGTGATTGAGGGATTGAAAACATTATCATGTATCGTATTGTTATATTTCATCCATCTGTGGTTTCCTGATGGATATGAGTCAGATAATCGCTTTTCAAATGGCTAGCAATATATTTTACCGGATTAGATGGAATTCGCTGTGGTATCTAATTGTAGTTTTTCCTCCGTTGAGATCTATCAGGCCGACAATGGAAAACTTGGAGAATCAGATAACTCTCCAATTTTAAGAGATGCTGGCGCAGAAGTTGAAGGTGATGAGTGCTTTAGTACTGAGGTGCCAGATACATGTTGGGCAGTCCCACAAATTCCTTCGCCGCCTACAGCTTCTGGACTATACTGGCCCACAAAAACTTTCCAGAATTCATTAGATGCGTCAATTTTGGTATCTGACCTTATTAGTTGCTTCCCTTTGGAGAACATTCAACATCAACAATCAAATGGTTCTGGTTTCAAAAGGAGTAGGCAATTCTAGCTCATTCTCCCCAAGTTTCTTACGTTAGGTAGTGAATAAAGTGTTTCAGGCACTGATCTTGTTAGGATATAGGGGCAAGTGTTAAAGTTCATGGTTTGCTTGAGCGAGTGTCTAATCCCTTCCTGGTTTAAGCTGACTTCTTTGCGAGACCGATGCTATAAATGATTCTGATTACAGCTGAACATGTGGCCTTTACCTCAACACCCCGTGGCTGTGCAAAGAAGACGCCAGTGGGTTTTTCAGGTCATCTTGAAACCAGCTAAGTTTGTTAATGCCCTCATCTTCAAACTCTTTGGGGATGGAAGAAGGTAGTTGCTCAGACTTTATGGGTAAATGACGTGGCGTACAAGTGGAGGTACTGTCTGGTTTTTATCACGTGGATGTTGGAGCAAGTCCAGTTTTGATATCTGCAGTAGCCATATAGGGTCATGATACGAACGTTCAGAAAGCCGCAGAAGAATAGTTCCATAGTTCACGTTAGTTGAAGAAAATGATGTTACGGGTAAAGCTATTTATGTCCACTTGTAGCTAGATAAATATATATAAATAACAATCAGCCTATGAATGATATCGGTTTTGTTTCTCAAAGTCTCTGGCTCATTTTGTAATTGAGTTTACTTTCGTTTTCTTCCATCCCACTTTTGTTTCCCTTCTCCTTCCAGCTTAGGCTACCAGCCAGTAATGTTAATCGTAAATGTAATTGGTATGGAAGCCACTTTTGTGGAGTCGTGACAGAATCATCAAAGATTGAAAGCAAGGGGGGGGTGGGGGGGTGGCTGAAGGATAAGGAAGCTTAAGCTCAACGACAACAGTATAACAGAACTGGAGTAGTGTATCTAATGCAGGCTAACCAGAGAGCTGAACACTTTCCTTTATTTTTCTTTTTTTGATCTTATGCCGTTGTTGAGTCGTGGAGCCTAATTCATTGCCGGCAGAGTGTGGAACGCTGATCGAGCTGAGAGGCCAGGTCGATGTGGGGGTTGGAAGGGGGTTTGGAAGGGGGTGGTAAACCCCTCTCCCGGGGAGTAGGGGACGGAGCTTTCTGACTTTTTTTATAATCTAAGGTTATTTAGAGAATTGTAAACTCAAACTTCCTATTTGATTATAGTAAAATTTGATTATAGTAAAATCTGTCGCGGCAAAGTGGACGTAACTCTCGCATTGAGGGTGAACCACTATAAATTTGTGTATGTTATTTGTTCTCCGCTTATTTACTGTTTTATTTTCTGATTAGGTCGGATTTGAAACTTAAATCCTAACGTAGCTCAGGTTGGAATATTATTCACTTATTGCTCCAGCTAAATCACTCGATCACCGAGCGTGATATTGTATTGTTCAAATTAAATATGAACTCAATTCCCCGGGTGACATAATGAGGTGACTTTCATATTGTGGAGTTCAGTTTACCAGGCCTCCTTAGCTGCAAGATCAGGTAAGGTGGTGACTAATTCAGCTCCCTGCACATGCAACCACTGTTGATTAAACGAACCGGTCTCGCGGTATAAAAACAAAAAAGAGATAGGACAAAATTTATGATCAGTTGAAATGTCACGTTAACGAATGTTCTTCTACTGTTGGCAAATAGGCTGTAAGAGAACTTGCAATTGGATGATCCTTAAAATCTTTAGGTTGATAAAGTGGTAAATCAATTAAGCTAAACGAAGTCAGACAAAAGCAGAATTTTGATATTTCTATGTGTATCGTATTTTTATGCAGGAACTTCCGAACACAGTCAGTTTTCCATCCAAGTCGAGGCACAGCATTCTCATGACTTTATCATCAACCTTGATTTCGCTACGCTCAATAAGAACCCGGAATAGCGGAAATAGGTTCGTGTTCCGCTTCCAAAGTCAGTCGTCTGCAGTTCACACTTGGGCAAAGGGCTTTGCGCCCCTCTCCTTTTTCTAGTTTAGAGTCGAGTTGCTTTTCGCCCCTTTCTTTCCTTATAGTCAAGAGAGTTGCTTAAAGCCCCTTTACAATATGAAGAAAGACTTGTCAGAATTTTGCGGCACAACATTCTCATATGTAAATACTGTATTAATGTTTCTGTTGAGAATATAATTAAATATTAAATATTTTAATATGGTATCAAAGCAGGTTAAAGGTGCTGGAATCGAATCTCACACCGTCACCTATTCTCAAAAAGAATTTTCACGTGCTTGGATCATGAAAAAAAAATTAGGTCTTCTTTCGAAGGCAAAAAGATTTTCAAATCTCATAATTTACGATTAATAATAAAATTAATTATTAAATGTGTGTTGTATCTAACAGTTTAAGTTTTTAGATCAGATGGTCACATACTTCAATAGTTTCTTGATTCTTTTCCAATATATTACGATTTGTGATGTTAAGGTTCTTGTATTGATCTAGTTTCTTTTTAATTTCTAGGTCGTACGTCCTTGGTTGAAGGATAAGTCATTCTTGTATTAGTGTTCTGTATTAGTTGTTACAATATACATACATACCATTCATTCTTCATTCATATCTTGATATGGTTTGTAGTCTTTTTTTCCAGTAGCTGCAAATTCTACTTCGAAAAATCACACACTCGTTCAAGGAAAATATAAATTGAAATGTTAAAAAAAAAATTGAGTTTGCATCTCTCTTAATTCATGTTAAATAGAGCAATATACATATGATATACACTGAATATACAGGAGTGTATATCACATATATATTGCTAAAATAAAAGCAACAGAAGCAGTCCAAAGAAGAAGGCAGTCAAAGACCAGCTGAAGAAGCGATCCAGCCGAGCCTGCAGCCCAAGATCAGCTGTGGCCCAACGCCTCTCGTCGACCAGCTGCACATATTTAGGGCAGAAAATCAGTTACAAATATTGTATATTAAGAAAAGTATATTGTGTGTATATTGTAGGATATTTATTATCATAAATTAGTGTTATACACTTACCATAATTCTATAGTTAGAATTATGGTAGAACAAGATTTTAGGAATAGATTAGGAATAGGATTCTCCTATTTTAACTTGTATATATATCTATTCAATCAATGAAAATAATCAAGGGGATTATTTCTTTCATGGTATCAAGAGACTAGGTCTAAACAAAAGTTTTCTTCTCTCAAACTTTTGCCTCCTCTTTGGCCGAGAACCCCCCCCCCCCTCCCTCGGGTTTTTCTCTCCAAATATCTCGTCTTCCGCTCTCAAAAACCTCTCTTAAATTTATCCTCCTTCTTCGTTCTTTCAAATATGTCTAAGAACAATTTTCACCCTGCCCTCACGGTTTCCAATATCAAGCTTAGTGTCCCAATTGTCCTTGAGATGGAAAACGTTCAATATGCATTGTGGGCGGAGTTATTTAAAATTCACGCTATCTCTTACCAAGTTCTTCATCACATAATTCCTCCCGCTAGACCCCTTCCTGCGGAGGATAATGAGGTATGTATTACACTTGATGCTACCGTTCTTCGGTGGATATACGCCACTATTTCAGTGGACCTTCTACAGACGATTATGGAGCCCGATACCACGGCTATGGCTGCATGGAATAGATTGCGTGACATATTCCAAGATAACCAACATTCCCGTATAGTCACACTCGAGCAGGAATTCTCTCTCGTTCGAATGGACGTATTTCCGAACGTTTCTGCATATTGCAAGAAACTAAAGGAATTGGCGGATCAACTCCGTAACGTTGGCGCACCAGTAACAAATAATCGTCTAGTTCTACAGTTGGTTGCCGGTCTTTCGGAGGCCTATAATGGTGTTGGCACTCTCCTTCGCCAAAGCAACCCTCTTCCCGACTTCCATCAAGCCCGCTCCATGCTTACGTTAGAAGAAGCCGGTTTGGCTAAAAAGGCGGCTACCGGAGCAAGTCCAGTTGTCATGATGGCGTCCTCTCCTAATCCGTCAGTTTTTGTTAATAATTCGGGCCAAAACCATAATAATGGTGGCGGCAAGAATAATCGTAAGAATAATAACAAAAACCGCGGGGGCAAACGCGGTGGTAATGGTGGAGGTTCCGGTAGTCAGCAAAACCTCGGTGGGGCCCATCCAATGAACAGTGGCCCACCACCCCCATGGGCCCAGCAGTGGGGCCCATGGCAGTGGAGCGATGGCGATGGACCGTGGGCGGCGGCCCATACCCGGCGGCAGAAATTCCGGCGGTGGGCCGCCAACAATCGAGCCCAATGCCCGGCGGTGGCGGCCATCGGCGATGGCCCAACGGCGATGGTAGCGATTCTGGGCCAGGTCGGCACGGCCAGGAGTTCTTGGGCCCCGACCTCCGCAAGCCCATCATGCGGCGAGCCCTACTCGGACCGATATCGAGGCCGCGATGCACACGTTGGGATTAACTCAACCTGACCAAAATTGGTACATGGACACCGGCCACTACTCACATGACTTCCGACTCGTACTCTCTCATCTTATTCCACTTGAGCACCTCTGGGATAATCATTGGTAATGGCAGTTCTATTCCAATTCTAGGGTATGGTCAGAAAACGTTGTCTCCCCCCAATCCACCACTCCTCTTGAAAAATACTTTACATGCTCCTAAATTGATTAAAAATTTAGTGTCTGTCCGTAAATTCACAAATGACAATTCTGTTTCTGTTGAATTTGATCCTTTCGGTTTCTCTGTGAAGGATTTCAAGACGGGGAGTCATCTCATGAGGTGTGATAGTAGGGGGGATCTATATCCTATCATGCCTGGTTTCAGTCCATCGAGTCCAGCCTTGCCATCAACTTTTGCAGCCATCTCTCCTTCCATGTGGCATGCTCATTTGGGTCATCCGGGATCTTCTATTTTATCAGTTTTAGATAAAAATAGCTTTATTTCTTCTAAGGGTACGAGTCGTACTCCAATTTGTCAGTCTTGTTCATTAGGAAAAATTGTTAAGTTGCCATTTGTAGACTCCAATTCTCATACTTCTATGCCATTTGACATTATTCATAGCGACTTATGGACCTCTCCTGTTCTGAGTTCAATGGGTCATCGTTATTATGTTCTCTTCTTAGATGATTATTCTAGATTTTTGTGGACGTTTCCAATTGCGAATAAATCACAAGTGTTTTCCGTCTTCATAAAATTTATAGCGTTCATTCGTACTAAATTCGAAAGAGAAATAAAAAATATTCAATGTGATAATGGGAAGGAGTATGACAATAGGGAGTTTCGAGAATTTTGTGCTACTCATGGGATAAATTTTCGATTTTCATGTCCTCATACATCTTCACAAAATGGGAAAGCCGAACGCAAAATTCGTTTCATAAATAACATTGTCCGAACTCTCCTAATCCATGCCTCCATACCTCCGTATTTTTGGCATCATGCTCTACAAATGGCCACTTACCTTCTTAACATAATTTCATCTAAAGGTCTGACATATTCTTCCCCTCTCAAAATCTTATATAATAAAAACCCGTCTTATTCTCATCTTCGGATTTTTGGGTGCTTGTGTTATCCGTTATTCCCATCCACCACAATTAACAAACTTCAGGCTCGGTCTACTCCGTGTGTATTTTTGGGTTATCCGTCGAATCATCGTGGTTATAAGTGTTTTGATTTATCCTCCAAGAAAATCATTATAAATCGTCATGTCATTTTTGATGAAAACCAATTCCCTTTTACGAAAGTTCATACTCCCGAGCCTAAGTCGTATAATTTTTTGGATGACCAAATATCCCCGTATATTATTCGGAATTTTTCGGACAACTCCCGTGACCAAAATCCTCCAATGGCCCATCGCCTGGCCTGGTCCCACAAGCATCGCCGCCTGCTTCCGGCCATCGAATAGTTCCAGTTATTGGGCCAGTCCCACCACTCTGAATCGTCCAAATGTAACTCACTGCAGAGCCGATTTGGGCAGCCGGCCCATCGCCTGTGGCGATCCATCCCGAGCCCAGAAAATTCTCAAAATTCTCTCAATTCTTCCTCAAGTCATAGACCGGTCACTCGTAGTCAGCGGGGTATTTTTACACCTAAAAGACATTTTAATTTACATTCGGATGTATCTAAATCCCCCTTGCCCCGCAATCATGTGTCCGCATTAAATGACCCTAATTGGAAAATTGCTATGACTGATGAATATAATGCTCTTATTGATAATAAGACGTGGGAGTTGGTGCCCCGTCCATATGGTATTAATGTTATCAGGTCTATGTGGATTTTTGCTCACAAGGAGAATTCCGATGGGTCCTTTGCTCGACATAAGGCGCGACTTGTTGGTGATGGTAAGACTCAGCAGGTTGGAATTGATTGTGGTGAGACGTTTAGTCCGGTGGTCAAACCGGCTACCATTCGCACTGTGCTTAGCTTGGCTCTTTCAAAGACTTGGTCAATCCATCAGTTGGATGTCAAGAATGCTTTTCTACATGGTGACCTCAAGGAAACAGTCTATATGCATCAGCCGTTGGGTTTCAGGGATCCCAACCGCCCTCATCATGTCTGTTTGTTGAAGAAATCATTATATGGGCTTAAGCAGTCTCCACGGGCCTGGTATACACGATTTGCTGACTTTGTGTCGACTATTGGGTTCACTCACAGCAGGTCAGATAATTCCTTGTTCATCTATCACCGTGGTTCGTCATTGGCCTATATTCTGTTGTATGTAGATGATATCATGTTGACTGCCTCCTCCGATGCTTTGCGCCAGTCTATCATCAGTTCTGAGTTTGCTATGAAAGACTTAGGACCTTTGAGTTATTTTTTGGGGATTGCCGTCAAGCGTCATTCAGGTGGCTTGTTTTTGTCTCAACAAAAATATGTTGCTGAGATCATAGAGAGGGCTGAGATGTCATCCTGTAAGTCCACTTCCACGCCAGTTGATGCAAACCGGCTTCAGTCGCAGCGGGTGCACCATACGAGGACCCGACCGCTATCGCAGCCTTGCAGGGCCCTCCAATATCTTACCTTTACCAGGCCGGATATTACGATGCAGCTCAAAGAAGTTGTTTATTCATGCATGATCCCAGGGTTGAGCACATGAATGCAATCAAACGCATTATCCGGTATATTCAGGGGACACTAGACTATGGGTTGCACTTGTATCCATCATCTACATCCACACTTGTCTCTTACACGGATGCTGATTGGGGTGGGTGTCCCGACACCAGACGATCGACTTCCGGCTACTGTATGTTCCTTGGCAACAACTTGGTCTCCTGGTCAGCCAAACGTCAGGCAACTCTATCACGCTCAAGTGCCGAGGCAGAATATCGAGGGGTAGCGAATGTGGTCTCTGAATCATGTTGGCTACGTAATTTGCTTTTGGAGCTTCATTGTCCCATTCAAAAGGCAACCTTGGTATACTGCGATAACATTAGTGCCATCTACCTGTCAGGGAATCCAGTTCAGCACCAACGCACTAAGCATATCGAAATGGACATTCATTTTGTCCGTGAAAAGGTTGCAAAGGGTCAAGTTCGTGTATGCCATGTCCCGTCTCGTTATCAAATTGCAGACATCTTTACAAAGGGTCTACCAGCGGTTCTCTTTGAAGACTTTAGGGACAGTCTCAGCGTTCGGAAATCGCCCGCTATGACTGCGGGTGTGTGTTAAATAGAGCAATATACATATGATATACACTGAATATACAGGAGTGTATATCACATATATATTGCTAGAATAAAAGCAACAAAGAAGGTAGCCCAAAGAAATTTCAAAGAAGAAGTGCAAATCCAAAGAAATTTCAAAGAAGAAGGCAAAAGAGTACGCAAATTTCAAGATCACTGTGGGCCTAACTGGGCCTCTCGTCCCAAATTTACTGCACATATTTAGGGCAGAAAATCAGTTACAAATATTGTATATTAAGAAAAGTATATTGTGTGTATATTGTAGGATATTTATTACCATAAATTAGTGTTATACACTTATCATAATTCTATAGTTAGAATTATGGTAGAACAAGGTTTTAGGTTATAGATTAGGAATAGGATTCTCCTATTTTAACTTGTATATATATCTATTCAATCAATGAAAATAATCAAGGGGATTATTTCTTTCAATTCAAAAATTGAAATGATTGAATATTACATTAGTTGGTAGGATAGACCTCCCTCACTACTTCATTACATAGACATCTCTTCTGGTTTACAATATTAGGTATTTCACTTATTTTAATTTTATTCTAACAATCCTCTTAGTTTATTTATCATCAATAAAGAAAATTACAACTTACCTAATTTAGAGGAAATTTTAAAAATATATAATTTGCTTACATTGTAAAAAAATAGCTCGAAACTTACGTTGCAAAGGTTTGGTCCACAAACACTTTTATATATTTATATACAAAAAACATGTACATTATGTATGTATGTGTTTAAAGGAGTATAATGTGTAGATGTATACACTAAAAAATATAATTATACAATATTATGCACGAACATACAGACATTTATACATAATTATACAATATTTTATAAATGGGTATAAATATATATATCGATTGATTTTGTTTAAGAATTGCGTTTTTATACAAAATAGATACATTATGTATATAGGAGTATAATATTTGTATAATAGTGTATAAGAGGTATGTATACACCCATATACATTATTATATAAAAATTAACTTTGTGTTCTTACTTGCGTCTCTTCTGAATTTAACTCAAATCTACTCCAAATCACTTTAAATTTAAGTTTTGAACTCCTCGTGATGTTTTCAATTAATTGGAGCAACGCTTAATTCAAACAAATACTCCCTACGTCTAAAAAAGATTGACTTAATTTAACTTGATTCAAAGTTTAAGAAATAAAAAAATATTTTTGAAATGTGTGATCCAAAATAAATTTTAGATATCTGTATGATTATAATTGGTATGATAAAGTTAATCTTTTTCTAAATATAAAAATGAATCACTTTTTTTTGGACAAACTATAATAAAAGTAAGTCAATCTTTTTAGAACGAATGGAGTAATAATTTCAAAAAACTTAATTTCCACCACCAACTCCTGCTACCCCCTCCACGTCCACCGACTGCATCATCTGCACCAATCAAACTTTCAAACTGATTATTGATAAAAAAAAGTGACTGCAGAAACGGTCAAGGATAGAGAGCATTGGAGCACCAAACGCCACCCACATAACCCATCCATTCAATTCAATCCAATTTTTGCAAAATTTCAGAAAATCATTTCCACAATTCATCAATGAAGGATTTTTCGCTAGTAGTTATTCGTTAATCTTACACATTCAATCACGACTCTTCTTGGATCTTTCATTTTTATTCTCATAATTCATCATCACCGCAAAGTATTGAGAAGCGATATAAACTATAAAGATAACGGGGCAGAGAGAGGGAAAGAGGAGAGAGTGAGTCATTTTTTATAAGAATTTAAAAGGTGAGTCAATTTTAATAATATTGTTATCCTAATTAACATACAATGTTATTATTCCCCTAATTTACCCTTGCTAATATATCTTTTGTCTAACAAATTCTTCACAAATTAATCAAGATCCTAAATCCATCAGCTTCTTTGTTGGCCGGAGTACATTTTTTCCCTATAAAGGAAAACGGGTGAAAATATCTGATAAGACTTCGTATTGGTAAAGGTGAGGTTTATTGATCAAAATAATTATAAAAATATTAAATCTGACACATATGCTTACCTGATGTGTCATATAGTAACTTTTTATTTTGTAAGTAAAAGCTGAATGTAAACATGTAAATATAGGAAATAATATATTATCTATCAATAATTAGAATATTTTTATATATTGTGTAAATATAATTATAGTAAGACTAAGATTCCTCTTTTGTATAGGCTTAGGATTCCTATTGTATAAGGGATGAATATTGTACTCTATATATACCTTGATATTAATGAAAGACTCCCCAAGGGAGATTAATATCATCTTACATGGTATCAAGAGCCAAATAAACAAAATCCTAATAACCTCTCTTCCACAGCCGCCGGCTGCCTCTCTTGCGCCGCGACCCTCCCGGATTTTCTTCTTGTTTTTTCGGGTTTTGTTCTTCCTTTCTTCTCTTCTCTAAATGGCTATCCCTGATTCTTCCACACTTTCCTCCACAAATCCCACCACAAAGTCATCACCCCTGTTTCATCCCGCCCTTACTGTTTCCAACATCAAGAACCATATTTCCATTATTCTTGATCAAGAAAACAACCAGTATTCTCCCTGGGTTGAACTTTTTCGCAATCATGCATGTCTCTATAACGTGCTTGACCATATTGATGACACTATTCTGCGCCCTACGGAGGTTGATAATTCTATCTGGCATCGTCTCGACGCCGGTGTCAAACAATGGATATATGGTAGTATCTCTCAGGATTTGCTCCTTACTATCATGAAATCTGACTCCACAGCCCTTGACTTGTGGAATCGTTTGGAGAAAATTTTTCAGGACAACAAGCACACTCGTGCCGTGTATTTGGAAGAACAGTTCAACAAAACACGTCTTGAAAACTTCTCCAATGTCTCGAGCATCGCAAGCGGCTTAAACTTCTAGCGGATCAACTCTCCAACATCGGCACGCTCACATCGCGATGATAAAATGGTGCTACAAATGATTTCTGGCCTTACTAAGGGCGAATATGATACTTTGGCCACTATAATTCAACAGGCAGATCCGCTACCGAGTTTTAACAAAGCTCGATCACAATTGTTGCTCGAAGAAACCCGTCGTGCTAAGCAGGATGAGCACGCCCAGCAGGTGTTAGCTGTCGACACGCAACCCCAAGATTAGACGCCACCAGACAGCTCCCAACAGCGGCAGGGCCGCGACGGCAAGGGTGGAAAAGGCCGCGGCGGTAGAGGAGGCCGTGGTCGTGGCAAGGGTCACGGTCAAGAGAACCAACAACAGCAACAACAACAGAGATCGCAGAACAACTGGGCCGCGGCTCCTCAACAGTTTGTCTACAGCGTCGCGGCGCCCCAGTTCAGAGCCGCGGTGCCAAGTCCATTCCAGTACCAGCAGCCATACAATCCGTATTCTTACCCCGATTTGTTAGGCCCCGCTCCAGCCCCACAGCAGGCCCACTTCATGCAAGGTCAGGTCCCGCAACCCTCATCCGGCATGACACCCACTGAGTTGGGTTAGGCGTTCAGCACCCTCTCTATGTAACATCCTGACAATACTTGGTACATGGACTCAGGCGCCACATCTCACGTCACCCAGTCTGCAGGTACTATTCCTAAACTGTTTAGTTTAAAGCATCCTCAATATGTTACAGTTGGTAGTGGACAACGCATTCCAGTTAAGGGTTATGGTACCTCATACACACAACCTCCTCATCCACCCTTCTCCCTAAAAAAACACCTTATATGCCCCACACATGATTAAGAACCTCATATATGTCCGCCAATTTACTTGTAATAATTCTGTCTCTGTGGATTTTGACCCTTTCGATTTTACTGTGAAGGATCTCCACACGGGGACACCTCTTACGAGATGCAATAGCACGGGGGATCTCTATCCATTCACTTCCACCTCCGCTGCCAGATCTTGCTCTCCCGTCACTCTAGCGGCTATTTCTTCTTCAACTTGGCATAATAGGCTTGGTCATCCAGGAGTCCCAGTTTTTAATTTTCTTAGAGGCAACAATTTTATTGCTTCTAATGAGAAACTTGCCCAAAATTCTTGCTCTTTAGGCAAACATATTAGTCTTCCATTTAAATCATCTACTAGTGTTACATTTGCTCCTTTTGATATCATACATGTCGATTTATGGACAACTCCTATCTCTAGTTCTCTCGGTCATAAATAATATCTTGTGTTGCTTGATGATTTTTCACACTACGTTTGGTTATACCCTCTTAAATTTAAATCGGAAGTGTTTGTCAAATTTCTTGAGTTTCGCAAGTTCATTCAAACACAATTTGGAAAAGGCATAAAATCATTTCAGTGCGATAATGGTCGTGAATTCAATAACTCTATGTTTCACCGCTTTTGTACCAATAATGACATGGTCTTTCGATTTTCCTGCCCTCACACCTCACCACAAAACGGTAAAGCTGAAAGAATCATCCGCACCATTAACAATATGATTCGCACCCTATTGATTCATGCTTCCCTTCCTCCACCCTTCTGGGTCTATGCTGCTAAAATGTCAGAATACACTCTAAATATTCTCCCTACTAGCACTCTTCACAATATGACCCCTACCGAAATCCTCTACCATAGAATCCCCTCTTATGATCATCTACGGATTTTTGGTTGTCTGTGCTATCCCAACCTTAGCTCCACCGCCCCTCACAAGCTCGCTCCTAGGTCCACTCCATGTGTCTTTCTAGGATTCCCGCTGAACTATATGGGCTATCTATGCTATGACTTGTCAACTCGTCAGATCCACATATCTCGTCACGTCACATTCGATGAGACCACATTCCCGTTTTCGAATCTTCCAAAATTCCAAAAACAGGACTACTCATTTCTTGACGAGTCTGCCATCTCTCCCCTCATAATTGAATAACTCACATCCTATGTTCCGTCGTCAAAGCCGCGGCCTCGAGGGGAGGCGCCGCGACGCCTGATTTCCAGAGAGCAATCTTTTGAAACACCGTCGACAGCGCCGCGGCGCCCAAACTTCAGAGAAGCCTGTCAACCTTCTAGTGCCGCGACTATCGATCCAGGAGCCGCGGCTCCTCCGACGGCTTCGCCCCCACCTTCTCCTTATCCGACTTTACCCCCCGTCTCAAACACCACTCCGACACCCACTGTCCCTACCCATCCAATGGAAACTCGTTCAAAGCATGAAATCTTCAAACCCAAAGTCCATTTCAACTTGTCTGCCCAAACCATCTCTCCACTTCCAAAGAACCCAAAATTGGCCAAACAAGACCCTAATTGGAATGCGGCTATGTATGAGGAATTCAATGCTTTAACTAAACAGCACACGTGGGATCTAGTACCTAGACCTGAGAGGGTGAATGTCATTCGTTGTATGTGGTTATTTCGTCACAAGTTCAGAGACAATGGGGATCTTGAGAGGTATAAAGCCCATCTTGTGGCTAATGGCACAAATCAGCAGGAGGGCATTGATTGTGGTGAGACCTTCAGCACGGTTGTCAAACCGGCTACCATCCGCACAATTTTGAGCATTGCCATGGGCAAACACTGGCCGATCCATCAACTTGATGTGAAGAATGCATTCTTACATGGGGATCTGAGAGAGACAGTCTACATGCATCAGCCACTAGGGTTCACCCATCCAGCAGTTCCTCACTATGTGTGTCGTCTCCGTAAGTCACTATATGGCCTGAAGCAGGCCCCCCGTGCGTGGTATGATCGCTTTGCCAGGTATATCTTGCAGATTGGGTTTGTATGCAGCAAGAGTGATACATCACTTTTCATTTTTCATCGAGGTAGTAGCACTGCTTACTTATTACTTTACGTGGATGATATTGTTCTTACTGCCTCCTCCGACGGATTGAAAAATGAGATTATTGTCTTACTCAAGTCCGAATTTGCAATAACCGATTTGGGGAAGCTGAGTTACTTTTTGGGGATATCAGTGACCAGGTCTGCCAATCATATATTCTTGTGTCAGCGTAAGTATGCAGAAGAGATTGTGTACAGGGCTAAGATGGCGAACTGCAAAGATGTGCCTACTCCAGTTGATTCCAAATCTAAGCTCAGTGCTATGGATGGTGCTCCAGTCTCTGATCCTACTCTGTATAGGAGCCTTGCAGGTGCACTTCAGTATCTCACATTCACCAGGCCAGACATAGCTTATGTTGTTCAAACAGCTGTGCTTATTCATGCATGCCCCCAGGGAGTCTCATTTCACTGCTCTTAAGCGTATCATTCGATACATTAAGGGCACTCTTGATTATGGTTTGCACCTATACCCCTCTGCACCAGACAGGTTGCTTTCATATACGGATGCAGATTGGGCAGCGTGTCCGGACACACGACGCTCCACCTCCGGCTTTTGTGTTTTCTTAGGGGATAATCTGATTTCTTGGTCTGCCAAGCGACAGGCTACCCTATCTCGCTCCAGTGCCGAGGTTGAGTACAGAGGCGTTGCAAATGTAGTAGCTGAGATTTGTTGGCTCAGAAATTTACTGTTAGAACTTCAGTGTCATTTGCGTCAGGCATCTATTGTGTATTGTGATAACATCTCTGCCATCTATCTTTCTCATAATCCGGTTCAACATCAGCGAACCAAGCATATTGAGATAGACCTACACTTCGTTCGTGAGAAAGTTGCGTTAGGCCATGTCAGAGTGTTACATGTTCATCATCCTATCAGTATGCAGACATATTTACCAAAGGACCTCCCCGACAGTTATTTCTTGACTTCAGATCCAGTCTTAGCGTCCGGTCTCCTCCCGCTCCGACTGAGGGGTTGTGTAAACGTGTAAATATAGGAAACAATATATTCCCTACCCATAATTAGAATATTTTCATATATTGTGTAAATATAATTATGGTAAGACTAGGATTCCTCTTTTGTATAGGCTTAGGATTCCTATTGTATAAGGGATGAATATTGTACTCTATATATACCTTGATATTAATGAAAGACTCCCCAATGGAGATTAATATCATCTTACACTGAATGCTAAAGGCCTACAGTGATGCAATAATAATTTGAATTGTCGAATTTTAAGATCTTATGAGGTTTTTAGAGCCAAAATAGTGAGGTGGTATACTGCTGGTGTCTGGTGGCGATCTAATACTTCGCGGTACACCCTAAACTATGTGGCCTAATTCCTTTATAAAATCATTTCGAATTTCTTCATTTTCACCATTTGTTTTGGCTAAATTGAGTTCTTTGAACTTGGATTTTAGAATGGAATTTCTCTACGGGCTTCAAGGTAATGATTCTCTACCATCTTATGGTTATTCTATTCGAATTGAACTGATTTTATCCATTAAATTGTGGGTGTTGTAGCCTAATTTTTGAGTCGTGACAAATTATTATCAGGGCTCTAGGTTCATCAGTCTCATAAGTACAAGAGCAATGTCTAGTAGAGACTTGTGGATTGATATGTAGACGTCCGTACCCATCCTCAAGTGGTTATGAGACATTTAGGAAAATTTCATTTTTTTATTTTTATATCGTCCGTATGTGATTTTGTTTAAGGTCAGAATCTATTTGTTTCATTCTCTCACCAATGGTGAGGACGCTTCTCGAATTTTAAAACGAGTGGCATGATATAACGTTGCGTGGTATGTTAACAAATGTGTCACTGTGATAAGGACGCGTGACCAAATTCAGATTACAGCTATGAATCATAACTCAATTGAGTTGAGTTGAGTTATGAGTCAAACTCTCTAGTTCAATGATATCAGTGGTGGTGCGAAAGACTGCATTGATCGACATGTCTTCAACAACTAGTTGCGTCGAAGTTGGACGAGCGTATCTATGACATAATGAGTAATGAGAAGCGAGTTCACTATTTTAAAGGGTATGATTAGTGAAATAACTAATGATAGGCTAGCAACACGAATTTTTAGCTATATTTCACATCCTTATTGACTATACTTCAATCATATTTGAGCCATAACGTAGTAGTTTATACTTATTACGTGTGTTTCTTGTGTAGTAATTGTTTCCGAGTAAACGAGCATGTTTGGAGCTTAAAAAGAGGTGCTAGGACTTTGAAGTCTAAGTACAAGTTCAACGAACAAATCGGGATCGAGTTTGGGGTTCGAGGATCAAATATGCATGCTAAAAACTGAAGTAAATGAAGACACAACAAAGTAAGCTTGGCGAGATGTGTTGCGCCTTGCGCCAGCTCAATTGTGCTGCGAACTTCCTGAAAAATCAGGCTCTGAAGATCTGCCTTGTCGCGACCGATTGTAGCTTTTTTTCTTTGAATTTTAGAAAGGGTATTTCGGTCGCTTATTTTAGAGTGTTTAATTACAAAAAATACAACATTTTTAGGGCATCTTTGGGTGGGAAGACTGGTGGAAGAAAGAGCTTGAAGAAGGATTTCACTACTTTCTACCATCGATTCAATACGAACTTTTGGATCAAAAGTTAATTGTAATGATTTCTAATTTACTTTCTTCTGCTATTATGTCTATCCCTCATGAGATTTTGTTGCCACAGGTGTCGATTGATTCCCGGTAAGTGCAAAGAAAACTACATAAACATGTTGGTTGAATTAAGTAGTAACTATGTGATAAAGCCATCAAAGAATTGTCTGAAATCCCAATATTTTTGCTCATTTATGTTGATTGATTCACGGTAGGTACAAAGAAACTTCATCAACATGTTTGGTTGAATTAAGTGGTAATGGCGCGATGAAGCCATCAAAGAATTGTTTGAAATCCCAATAGTTTTACTCAGTTCATCATCTATTTTACACAAAACATGACGTTCCTTTCTTTTTTTGGTTAATAACCTGATTATTAGGCTATTGGTCATTCTTCCCTCAATTGTTTTATGAAGAAAGAATTTGGATCTATTTTTTTTTATAAGTTCATAATGTTAGTCATATCTTTCACATTCAAGGAGGTCAATATGAAAAATCTGAAAGAGGCCACTCATGCCATCAAGTTCATCATCCTTCATGTCCATCTACTCATAATTGTGAATATCAATTGAAAATTGTTGCTTACAACAATTGGGTTTTATTGATGTATAATTTTATTGTGTTGTATATTTTACTATTTTCTTCAAATTATTATTTAATTATTCTTCAAAACAAATTTTATACTTGACAAAATAGTCATTTAATTATTTTCCTAATATTTTGAAGTTTGAAATCAACTAAAATTCTGTTATTATTTTTTTCCTTATTTAAGCTATGTAAGAAGTCCTAATATTTAGGATATTAAATACAACTGAGATTGTACCTTTAGTATATCGTATGTTAAATTTTGATACTCTAAAACTTTTTAACTTTCTATACTTGCTGTGAACCAAAAGCAATCTATAGTAGTAGAGTGCGGTATCTTAACACAAGTCAGCAAAGTTTCGGGAAACAAATTTGATAAATACCCTTTTTATGTTAAGGTTATTTAACTGTCTAGTATAGGATTTATTTGGTGTCAACTCAGTATTTATCTCTTTTTACGCATCTTCCGTCGTTGTCGGCCTATAATGCCTACGGGGTACGTTTGTGTACTCATACTACACTTGGTGCATTCTATTTGGATCCAGATACAACTCCGTCTGTCAGTTCGGGACCGCGTGGCTGAATTTGAGCAGGTTGACTCCAGCGGGTAAGGATGATACTACTGGCATGCTCATATCTCTATTTTTGTCTTTACTTATTTTGAGAGACATGATTTGATTCTCAGACTATGTTGTTCAGTATTTGACAATATGTTGCCCTTCATTTCAGACTTGTACTCGTATTAGCGCTCTTGTATTGATTGACTAGATCTTTGGGTGATTTTATATTTGTTCCTTAGATGTATTTCCGCTTTTATATTATGATCGGCAGTTAATTAAGTATTTTGTTCTATTTCCGTATTTCTTTCTTATATTTTGTCTTATGAGATTGAGAGTGGTCGCCTACCAGTGGAAAAGTGTAGGTGTCACCATGATTCTTAAAAAGGGTTGTGACAAAGTTGGTATCAAATCTTTAGGTTAAACGGTCATAGATACAAGAGCAATCTATTAGAGTCTCGCAGATCGGTACACAGACATCCGTACTTATTTTCGAGCGGCTATGTGACTTTTAGGAAACTTCGCTTTCTTCATTCCTTTGTGCTAAGATTAATCAAATTGGTATCTGAAACTTCTTCTTCCTATTCTATCACCGATGGTGGTAACACACTCTTAAATTCATGCGTGTGTGGTTTGATATGGCATCGCACGGTAGAGCATGAGATGTGTTACCATGATACAGACGCGTAGCCAAGTTCAATCTTCAGCTATGATTTGAATGTGCAGTTGATTGGGGTTTATGTTTGGGGACCCCTCAGTTCGGTGATATCTTGGAAGTGGTAATGGTAATACAAAGGCGCAAGAAAAGGAATTTTAATGGATCAATCTCCATAACATGAAGGGAAAATTGGTATCCAACGTGCTCGTTAAGGTAAGGTTGCAATATGTGTGAGGGTGAATTTTGTATAAGGTTACTCGAGGCGAGTGAAGCCTATGGAAATAAACAATCGTGTTTCTTCAAATAAGAGTGTGTTCGCAGGGTTACTTGACGTTCGATGTTAGTGATAAAAAGGGATTGATGAAACCATGTGGTTGTTGATTTGTGAGTTATTTGGCAGCTTTTTAGTATTGAGTAGGTGTAAGAGATTGTATATGAGTTGGTGCATTGGACTGTTTAGTCATAAAATATGCTACGAACCTGCTCGCGCACTCGAAAACCTGTGAAAATGATGTTTTGACCCAATGTTGATCGGGGTCAATTCTTAACTTAAAATTTCACTAGTTCCCAACCAATGACCCGAAACACTTTTGAAGCCCTCAAGACCTAAACCAATGACTCGACTAAGTAAAAAATCACATTCCCGACTTAGTGGAATCGATGAAACATCAATACGAACGCATTTACCCCTAGGTTTGACTTTAGTCAAACTTTCTCACACTCTTAACTTAAGAACTTTTATTTTCACTAAAATCGATCTGAAATCCACCTGATTGTCTCAAGAATCGTGTCACTCATCCCTGCAAGTCAAAATTACCAACACGACGCCGATGAAAGAATATTTTGAAGAAAATGAGTTAAAATGCATAAAATGACCTGGAGGATTGTTACAAATTAAATTTAACTTTTATGCCCGACAATCTAAAGCTCTTATAGTAGCAATGTTTTTAACATGTTATGTCATACCATGTAAGTTGTCTTGTTTTTCTACGTTAGTGTTTATTAGACAGCTACTTGTCATATGGAGTCTTACACACTTAATTTTTTAGGTTAATATTTTAGTTAATTATTTGAGATCAACTGGATTTAATTTATATATTCTGATAGTCTAAAATATTCTAATAGTAGCAAGCGGTTAATAATATCATAAGGCATAAAGAGGATGGAAGAGGAAGATAGATGTGAGCTCATTTTATATTGTTAGGAAGCTCCACTTTTACATAATATCTTTATGTAGGTTCTGATAAAGTCTTCTAGAATAACACCTACTAATTACTTTCACAAACACGCTTGAATCTACCCACATTGATCATATATTACTAAAAGTGGCTACCACCTTCAAAGTTAATTAACTATTTTACCCATGCACTAAATTAAAATCTAATTAACAGTAAATTTAATTACATAGTCATATTATATCTACCTATTAATTTGTTATTTACATTAGAAGTGAACCGGTGAATTAGAAATGTAGTAGTAGCACTTTAATGCTTCAGACCATGAAAATTCAATGAATTTAATTTGAGGATTGAGGATATTCACTCTCCTTATTTACTTCCAAAAACGTTTCTCATCTTAATTATTGTAGAAAATGTTTCTCTCTTTTTTTCCTTTTTCTTGAATTCTAAATTCATAATAGACTTAGCAATAGTGGCTTAGATCTTGTAGGGTTATTTTTAATTTATTTAGGAAATTGAAATTATTTAATCATATCATTCTTTTTAATTTATTTACGAATTTAATATTATATAAACATATTTACTATATTAATTCCTCAAATCACCAATTGGTTAATCATCATGTTCAAAATATGAAATGACTAAGCAGTTGCAAAAGTAGTTTATAATGTAGACCAAATTCGTCTAATTGCAATATGAAGGATCCTTGTCCATTAATGTACTTCAATGATGCATTAAAAAAATACTCTAAAGAAACGTATAGAATTAATTAGGCTAAGAGGTTGTGGAGTTAACGATACCTCTTCAAGTTCTTAATAAGAAAAAAAAAACCTTCACCCTTTTAAACTAAGCTGCTTAAATTAGTCGAGCAAGATTGTCCTCAACATACTTTCACCAGTGAGTCCAAGGACGTTTCATTTCTCTCCATTCTCCAATGTTCTTTTGTGTATTCAAGATGAATAGAGTAACGGATAAAATCCTGTTTTTTTTTCTTTATGTATACTGCTATGGTGATTCAAATTTCAAAATCTTTCACAACAAAACCTTTGGCTAATAAGAAAGTTTTATTAATTTTTCTCATGATTTATCAAGTTACAAGGGGAAGACAAAAAAAAAAGGAGAGTAGATTGACTGGTTTTTCAGTCTAGTATAGTTGATAATCATAAAATTATTTTTTATTGGTTATTGAGGAATTATTCAGTAGAATCGCCATTAGAAATCTAGTGGTCGTATTTGTTTTACAAAAATATTGAATGCCCACCTAATAAAGATGGAAAGAAGTATGCTAGGTCTTTTTTTTTTCTACCTGTACTAATCAAATTCTTCTTCTGATATCTGTGTAGGTGATGATGCATGGAGATTGAAGATAATCCAGCAATTAGAAGATCGTCAATTTTGAGAAATAAAATCAGCCAATCAGGTATCTATTCCTCCTAATATAGATAGGAAAACCATTTCACTTTTTATAATAGCCTGATTATTAAGAGTTTCGCATCGAAAATGAAATGAGAATTTGAACTTCTTATATGGACTTGAACAATCCTCAACACATAAGCTAACTTTTAGGTGAGTAAGGTCCAAGATCTATTCTTTACATAGTATCCGATCCAGCCCATTCCAATTCTATGTTCACTGATGCTGGGTCCCCAAATTATGTCATCCAATATCAGATACATGAGTTCAATATTACAGTTCGGTCGCAAGTAGTCAACAACAAATGTCCTTATTCCGATGCACTCAACCAGTGAAGGAAATAATGTTTTTCTTTGATGACATCGGAATAAGGACATCAATTGTTGACTACTTCCAACAGAAGTACAATAGTAGACTTAGGTATCTGATGTTGCATGCGATTCATTCAGGCTGGTAGCGACGCAAAGTCTGTGTATCTACCTTAAAGATTTTCCTAATTGTCTCGGGACAAAGATACACAAATATGTTAAATGGCAGACAAGTCACAAAGATGCTAAAGCACATCTATCAAAGACCACCATTGAAGCACGGGTTCTTCAGATTCCACTGCTGAAGTATCACGAATCTGGACAAGGATCACGAGTGAATCCTAGAATTGGTCAGTGGAAGATGATTTTAGCTACGTTTTCAACATTCTCTTTGTGTATGCCTTCACAACTATAGACAATTCATTTTCAATTATTCCAACATATTTTAGATAACTGGATGAAAAGGTAAACAATCATCATCTTTTCAAATAATATTGAAACTAGAATGAAGAAATATCAATAAGTGGTATCTCGCCCTCAATTGTTCCGACCAATTGACCCAAAATGGTATCAACGCAACAAGTACCAATAGCATTATCAATCCATGTCTTAAAAAAATATATTCAAGTATTAATAGTAATGAGAATTTGATAAATATTAAAATGACCACTAAGAATTATTTTTCAGCACTAGAAAACTTACAGGAACCAAGCAAAAGCAAACATGCCTCAGCACTTCAAATGAGCATAGCTTCATGATTTTATATGTGAATTTGTATTTTTTTGAATAATTAATTAGAAAAACAATTGTTAAAAAATTGTGTTAATATAACATCAAATAGAATAATTAATTAATTAATTGAAAAAACTGCAGCTACAAAATATTATAAAGGAAATATCAACTTAGCTTTACTCGTTTACTCAATGAAAATTGATTTTCCTATGTCCAAGGCTTTATCATGTATATATGAACAAAATAATCAAGAAATGAGTTCTTAAAATGGTAAAACATATAATAATGAATACAAATGACTATTTTCTTTATTGTTTTTCCTTACTAGGTCATAATTTTTTATTTTTTTTTATTTTATAGCAGTACTTTCTTAAGAAGATTATAAATTGAACGGACAATATATATATTAGATAGAGAATTTAAGGGTTTTTATTTGATATAACTCAGGTAGAAAAAAGAAATTTACTTAGAGATGACAAGAGAAAAGGGAAGGAAAATTAAAATAAAAGAAAAAAGGTCATTTTATTAAATGTCAAAGTTATGTTTTTCTCCTTTTCTACGAATGCATAATGATTTTCTGGTCCTACCTAAAATATGCCAAGAAGAAACAAAGGAAATTATGGAAAAATAAAAAGAAAGTTATTGAGAATTCACTATTTAAAAACAGAAATTGATTCATGGTGATAATTCATGTTTACGATCATGAATTATCACTCATCTTCATGAATTAATTTCTTTATTTAAATAGTAAATTTCCAGTAACTTTAAAAAAAAAATATTCCTTTGTTTCTTCTTGGCATATTTTAGGCAGGATCAGCGCATCATTATGCACTCGTAGAAATAGAGAAAAACATAACTTTGGTATTTAATAAAATGACTTTTTTTTCTTTTATTTTAATGTTTCTTCCCTTTCTCTTGTCATCTCTAAGTGCATTTCCTTTTTTCTACCTGAGTTGTATTAAATAAAAATCCTTAAATTCTCTACATATTATATATATTGTCCGTTCAATTTATAATCTTCTTAAAAAGGTACTACTATAAAATGAAAAATAATAAAGAAATTATGACCTAGTAAGGGAAATCAATAAAGAAAATAGTCATTTGTATTCATTATTATATATATTACCATTTTAAGAACTCATTTCTTGATTATTTTGTTCATATATATATATATAATCCCTAGACTTAGAAAAATCAGTTTTCATTGAGTAAACGAGTAGATGTAAGTTGATATTTCCTCTGATATTTTGTAGCTGCAATTTTCAAATTCTGTTTATTGTCACATTAACACAATATTTTTAACAAAAAATTTCTAATTAATCATCTAAAAAGATACAAATTTACATATCAAGTCATGAAGTTATTCTCATTTAAAGTGTCAATGCATGTTTGCTTTTTCTTGGTTCTGTTAAGGTTTCTAGTGCTGAAAATAATACTTCGATCATTTTAATATTTGTCAAATTCTAATTACTATTAGTACTTTAATATATTTTTTCAAGACAGACATTGATAATGCTATTGGTACGTGCTGCGTTGATGCCATTTATTGGGTCAATAAGGTCAGAGGAATTGAGGGCGAGATACCACTTATTGATATTTCTTCATTCTATTTTCAATTTTATTTGAAAAGATGATGACTGTTTACCTTTTCATCCATTATCTAAAACATGATGGAATAATTTACCGTACACAAAGAGGATGTTGAAACAGTAGCTATAATCATCTTTCACTAACCAATTCTAGGATCCACCCGTGATTCTTGTCCAGACTTATGATACTTTAGCATTACAAACTGAAGAACCCATGCTTCAATAGTGGTCTTTGATAGGATTTCTTTCGCATCTTTGTGACCTTCCTGCTGTAACGACCCAAATCACTTAGTCCCGCGGGCACCTATCATATCCCACCTCGGTAGGCGAACCCGTTCCTTAATCATTAATTCAACAACAATAAGGTAAATAAGACAATATAAACACAAGTCTCAAGCATACATATAAATGAGGAATACAATACTAATACAACCCCAAGGAACCGGTCTGAATGCAGTACAAGAGCCACTACTAATAAACTACAAGTCTGGAATAATACAAGTCTCCAAAATACGAATACTGTCTCGAACTGCAAGAAAAGACAAGTAATAAGGAAGGAGTCTACGAGTTGCTGATCCATCAAGAATTCTTACCCTAGAAACTCAACAACAGGCCTCGGGTCAGTCTCGAGGAGTGGATGTGGAACCTGTCACGTACTCTACACTCATAAAAGAATGCAGACGGGTAGTATCAATACAAACATTATGTACTGGTAGATATTATAGACCGACAACAGTTAGCTAACATATATAAAGGAAGAAACTAAAGAATAGACATGCTCGCAATCAAGTAAAAACACTATCACAGTCCAAGAATAAGCAACACAAGTACAGAGTATCAAGTCAAAATCTAAGTAATATGTGAATGTAACGATGAGTGAATATGCAATGCAATGCGCTAGCCAAATATAATCTCCGTACACACATGCTCCGAACGGAAAATCTCTACGTTCCGGCAGTCATGACCATGCGGGACCCGTGAAGTCCATGTACCAGTCACTCCTCACACAGTCCAGAGGTGACTCTACACACCAACCACACCGTTATCAATTCCACACACAACCCAGAGATGGCTACGCTATCAAATATGTTGTAAGAATCACAGATGTTTCCTTCTCACTTATCACCATCACGCCAATCACAGGTATCAATGTATCATGAATATGAGGATGAATGCAATGCAAAATGACAATATCAAGTGTATCGCATCAATTCCAATCGTGCCACACATTGACACATATCACAATATCAGTATCAAGTCAAGTCATTTCCTCTATCCATGATAATACCAAGATAAGTGAAATACATTATATCACAAATAGGCAACAAGCCCACAAATCAGTCAACAATATTAAACTTATGTAATACATCCCAAATTCATATACGAAGGTGTAACATAATTTATACGACAGTAACTAACTCTATATATGCTTCACTAATCGAATTCTAACCAGAAGGTAAGTCGTAACCTACCTGGATGTCGAACGGGAGCCACAAATGGTCATACCTGAGCCTTGCCTTTCTGAGGATCGCGATAGTACTCGAATTCTAGTCATTATTGAAATATAAGTTAGAAATGAAAACTAATAATACTAAAAAAAACTAGAATATTCCTTGAATCCAAACCAACTATGGGAAAAGGAGGAAACAGACCGACAAGGGTAATTTGGTAGTTAAAGGATGAAATAGGTAACCCAGCGTTCTAGAAGTTCGATTCTACTCTCCAATTTCTAAATTAGTTCAATAATAGGTCAATTTTATCATTCAATGCAAAATCCCTAATTTAGCATAAACCCTAGATTTTCCAAGTTCAATTTCTCAACAAAATGGAAGATTCAAGCCTAATAGTTACTAAATAATAAAATCCATGCTTAGATTAGTAAAACCCATCAATTAATCTCACATTTAGGATTAATAATCAAATAAACTCTATTTAGATAGAACTCATCTTCTTCAACTAGTTTACGAGGCTTTTCCACTATTGATTCAAGACTAGAAAAGGTAATTAAAGGAGTACAAAGTTAAATAGGCTTACCCCAAGAAGAAATCACCAAGAAACTCTTCAAATGTCCCTAGAGATGCTTGGGGGAAATATTTTTCGAAATGGGGAATGATGGGTTTACTTACAGACTTAAAAATGATTTCTGATTTTTGTCGTCCGTTGCAGCGGAGCCTGCGCCCACTAATCCGCTATGGCAGACCAATAGAAAATCCAAGACACTATGGTGAAGAGTGAACCGAGACTCTTTTTATTGAGATTTCCCCCGGGTTTCTGCTTTATTAAAGTCTTAACTCAAGTAAGGACAAGTCCTCATCATCCCAATTGGGATAGACGGGCATGCCTCGCTGTGGGTCGCTGTGAGAAGTATTTCTTGAATTAACTCGATCTTGTCCAAAGAATCCCGCAATGCATCTGTACCCCAAGGCCTAACCTGAAATGCATCCAACCAACCAACTGGAGAATGACATCTCCCATCATACAATGCCTCAAACGACGTCATCTCAATGCTCGAATGGTAGATATTGTTGTAACTGAACTCAGCCAAAGGCAAGAATTGATCCCAATGACCACCAAAATCAATCATAAAGGTCCATAACATATTCTCAAAAACATGAATAGTTAGCTCGGATTGATCATCAATCTGAAGGTGAAATATTGTACTAAGCTCCACCCAAGTACCTAACTCATTTTGTATAGATCGCTAGAAATGGGATGTAAACTGCATACTTTGATCAGAAATGATAGAAATGAACACTCCATGCGATCAAACTATCCCTCTGATGTAGATCCCGACCAACTTCTCTGAATTATAGGTAGTCTAAATCGGTACATAATGAGCCGAATTCGTCAAACAATCCATAATCATCCAAATGGCATCAAACTTCTCCAAAGTCAGCGGTGACCCTATCACAAAGTCCATAGCGATCAGCTCTAATCCCTACTCAGGTATATACATCCTCTAAGTAATCCAACAGCCTTTTGGTGCTCGTATTTTACTTGTTGACAATTCAAACACATAGATATAAACCTCGCAATGTCCCTCTTTATACTACACCACTAATATTGTTGTTTCAAATCTCAGTACATATTTGTATCCCTCGGATGAATAGAGTACCTCGAACTATGAACCTCTTTCATGATCAATCTAGTAAAATCCTCCACTTGGAGAACACATATGCCACCCTTGATCCTCAAAACTCGCTCATCATCAAGAATTGCCTCATTTGCCTTTGCCTTTGCCTTCAACACCTTGTCCCGAATCTTACACAACTTTGCATCACCCAAACTGTTGAGCTCTAATCTTCTCTAATGAAGAATATTGTGCCTCCACCCAAGCTGGAACCTTACCAGGTTCAGAAATATCAAGCCTTACCATACTATTTTCCAAAGCCTGTATATACATAGCCAAAGGTCGCTCCCCTACTTGTAATAATGCTAGGCTACCCATGCTCATCTCCTTCCAACTCAAGGCATCCGCCAATATATTGGCCTTGCCCGAATGATAACGAATAGTCATGTCATAATTCTTGAGCATCTCTAACCACCTTTTTGCCTCAAATTAAGACCCCACTAATTGAAAATGTGTTGAAGACTCCGATGATTAGTAAACACCTCATTGTCACGCCCCAAAATTGGGGAGGCATGGACGACACCCGGTGTCTTACTTGACTCCGAGCGTACCATATATAACTTGTGAGCTCTGAAAACCCAACAAACATTCTAGGCCAAGAAGGCCTATTTGTAAACTAATCATAATATCTTAGGCCGACAAGGCCACCCTGATCTTCTACAATAAAACAACTCAAGGCAACATAAACAAGGTCCGACAAGGCCAAACAACATATGATACATATTGACGTGTGTTTACAAAGCCTCTACGAGTGACTGACATTATATGAATGGGACAAGGCCCTGGCCTACCCATTAAGTCTACAAACATGATCTGATAACTTGACAACTAGACTCGACTGCACTCTAGATGAAATAGAGCCTTACTGATCCTTCACTGAATACTGACCTTGTCTACTAGGAGGGCTCGTCAAACTGGCTATCTAAATCTACAGGTATGAAATGCAGCGCTTCAACAATAGGACGTCAGTACAAAGAATTGTATCAAGTATGTAAGGCAGATAATAACTAAACTGATATACATGATATACTAAATATAAACTGAGGAGTCCATGATAATCTATAAATATATCTATTTGTCTCTGTCTCATATCATGAATGCAATATTGAAAATAAACTATCTGGCCTCATGTAGGGTCCGGTGTGTAAATGCATATCCCCAAAGGCAATATGAATGTCCCGAAGGTAGTGCATAGCCTCGAAAGTAAATGTAAATAGCTCCGAAAGCAAACTATATCTCTGTATAGCCCCGAAGGCAATGCACATATCTGTATAGCCCCGAAGGCAAACTATATCTTTGTATATCTCTGTATATCTCTCACCAGCCATTAGGTCGGGCTGTCACTAGCCATAAGTATATGTTATAGTAACTCTGTAATAATAGTAATGATGTATTTATAAACTCTCTACGCTTTCTATTAACGTAAAATAAGTCAGAACTGAACGTAAACTCCCGACATGGGATAGCTCACACAACCATGATATTAGCCCTTCTATGATAGGCTAGCTATTAGGGACAATCATCTAAGTCCTAACTAATACTCATAAGATTAATCGTTCTACATACTCTACGATATTTTTGATTTGATACATTACTCATAGGGACGCCATGAATTCCCGTCTAGCACTCATAGGCTTATCGATTTACGTGCTATGCGTTACATCTTAAGCTCTTTCATTACTTACATAAAGAGGTGGTCTATAATTCTACATTTTGATATCATAAAGAGTAGACGTTCTTACGGGAAGCTCTACCCGTTCTCAGGATCAATGAGTTAGTTATATAACGATAGAACTCTTGGCTCTTTTACTTTATAAAACATGTTCTTTTACTCCCGTATGGTATTTGATCTACTCTATGAATATGTACTTCCGACTCTTTCTGTCTTAGGAGGAACAACATATGAGACAAGCTCAACCATCAGCCAACAAGTCAACACAAGATAAGAAAAGGCTCTACAACATGAAAGTACTCCCAACAAGGGACAAACAATAGCAAGAACAAATTTTTTCTCTTGGGAAACAGTTATTCCTACAGAATCATGTCAAAAAAAGGATAACCATTACATACCTATACTTCTGATCCTTTATCGATGACACGGTTAAATTAGCCTTCCTTAAAAACTTATCTTTTATGTATAGAACTATCCCTCCTTCCACCTTATTTCACTACGAAATAACACTGGATTTGCTTTTTCTTTAAAAGGAGAAGGGAGCAAGGACCTTTACATTGTCCGAGAGGAAAAAATACACCTTGCCTCTATGAAAATAACATTACTATTGTAAAAGGAGTTGGATATAACGTTGCTGCTAGGAAAATTAGAATCATGTTGGTGAGAGGGAGATTGAAAGTTTGTTACTACAATTTGTTAATCATCAAAAATAAGAAAGAAGTTTCAGCAAATTTCCTTTTTCTTGTACTTGAACGAAAATGGACATTTGGTATGTGATTTTTGCTTCCAAAAGTGATAACAACCAATATTAAATATGTGTCCCTCCACTTGCCTCATGTTGAGTGGTGAAGGTGTCCCTTTTTGACACATTTATTGCCTAGAAAACTAATACAATCTTTATACTTATCTCATAACATAGTACTTCAATATATATATATATATATATATATATATATATATATATATATATATATATATATATTTCTAGTTAAGTACTTTCTAAAATTCCCCTTATATTACTAATAAATCATAAGTATACATTAAAATATATCAATATTTCATAATGATTATGACATTGTTAAAAATTATATCTTATCAAATTCTAATTTGTCGGATGTCCCCGAACGCACAAATTATTGTTTCTGCTACCCTCTAGTAAAATGATCATATCTCATTATATGAAGGTCCACATGATAAACGGTTTAATATTCTAGAAACTAGACTCATAGACCTTCGATTTGGTGGGTGGAACACCCTGTAACTCCAAGTAAGTTGGGAGAAAAGCTCAATGAACTATCACTCATTTATTAAAGAACTTAAGAACGCAACTTGCGAAGGCCTTTGCCGATTTTCAATTTACAACTTGCTTGGTTTCAAAACTTATCGTATGACTATTATACATTTCAAATACCTTACGACACACTCACAATACTCTTTCAATCCGACGTAACCTTAATAATGACCTTGCTGCTCTGAAACTGCGTCGACTAACTTACGACACACCTTATCATAGAAATGCGGAGTGTTACACTCACAATGCACAACATAGAGGTAATGCCTCCAAATATTTAATACAAATACTTCCGCCGCCAACTCCAAGTCATGAGTGGGGTAGTTCTTCTCGTGCACCTATAATTGCCTCGAAGTATAGGCTATACCTTTCTCTTTCTGCATTAGATTACAATCAAGACCGATTCGCGAAGCATCATAATACACAGTAAAGCCCTCTCCCTCCACGGGAAGGGTCATAATCGGAGTTGTAGTCAACAAAATCTTGAGCTTTTGAAATCTTGCATCACACTCATCTGAATACACGCCAAAGTGTCCTAAAGAAGAGGAGTAACAATGAATCCCTCTGGTGCCTGGGCGGGTCCAATCATACTAATGACTCACCCTAAATCATCCAGATGGCATCCTCAACGGCCGGCAACGTCTCAAGATCTGCTCGTCCTAGGAATAGAATCTGCACACAAAAAGGGTATAACTAGTGTAGCATGAGTACAAAGAACAACGGGTACTCAGCAACATCGTCGACCGACTCTAGATAGAATGGAGATGAGGGTTGGACGTACGAATACCACTTCCACACTAAACCTCTATTAGTTTGAATACATAATAAAGTCAAATTGTACAAGATTCAAACCTATATCAAATTGTACAAGATTCAAGCCTAAGTATAATAACTCTCAAATTGTTCAGATTCATCTCAAATAATCAAGTAGCGTGATAGAAAGAGCAAATAAGAAATTCAGGAAAGTAGAGTAACAAACAACAATAAGATAAAATGATATGTAAATGGATGCAATGCAAGGCCTTACATCACCGGTGCACACACGTTCGAACATTAATGAATCGTGACCCATGAGCACTTTTAAGGCCCATATACCATCCGAAATCATTTTTCTTCGGGTTCTTTAGCCATTATTAGGCTCACAATACATGTCTCTAGCCACTCGAGCTCATATCAACATATCAATCTATTCGAAATTACCCACATATATATCCTCAGCATATAATGCATGAGATACCATATGAAGCATGAATATGACATGTGCAGCAACATGAAGCCAAAATATGCAATCAAGATTCAATATTTAATCAACATAAGCCATAAAGATCCGACCTTTAACCAATCTCACAATAAAGTTACAATTTTTAGCTTATTTTCCACTTTTAATGAGTATATAGGAGTGATGAGTAGTACAATATCATATAAGATAGGAATATATACATAAATATATAAATGTACGAGCTTCATACCCCAATTACAGATCCATAGGATCATACAATCTATCAGCTAGTGCCCAAAACATGACGACTAGACAATTTAAATAGCACAAATACCCACAACATGTCACTGATACCCGATACAAGTGCTCGTCACCTCATAAGTATCAGAACCCCATTATTATCCCTATACACCCTCTTAGTTAGTTTATTTATCCAACCACAATGCTTTAAATAAGGTTTAAGCTCTCAACTTTCCTGGAAAATGAGTCTGATAGTCACAACGAAGCCTTGCCCTTTCGTAACACATTTAAATGGTCCAAATCTATTCAAATATGGAAAGTACATTAACACACAATTCTATAGACACTCATATTGCTATATATAATTTTGGACTCCAAAAAGTCACCCAAAACTAGGATTCCGAGCCTCGACTGGCCAAAATGGAAAATCAGTCTAAAAATTAGTTTGCCCAAGGTATATGGAGTCTACATACCAAAAATCAACCAAATCCAACATATATATCATGATTAATTGAAGAACTCCCAAATTCCATACTAGGGTTTAAAACCCCCAATTTTCCCCAACTTCAATCATGATTTCTAGCATGAAATCCCATAATAATTGATGATATAATCACAAGGGAGTTATTAGGAACTTATCCACTTGAAGAATATTGTAAATCCCCTCAAAATGCTCTCCAAACCGAGACCTCAAGCTCCGAATTCTATCTCGGTAGGACATGCATTTCTATTACTATGAAATTCATAAATGAAGTAGTTAATGGTAGGGTTACCATTATCCTTTTTGTTGTGAAAAATCTTGTGTGTGTTCCTAAGAAAAGGAATTTGTCCATTTTTCAGGGTCTCAAAAGGGCGTGAAAACACACAAGAACTCTTGAATGGAAAAGAGATGTAACTCCAGTTCCGAAAATGAGAATGAAATGTTTTAGATTGTTTTGGAGAACTTTAATATCGCAGAACAATACCTTATTCGCGATCACGGTCCCCAGCCTTGCGATCATGGAGCCTTTCCCCAACTAGGCCCAAAGCTTTCGCATCGCGATGCTGGCCACTGCAATCGCGGATCTTGGCAATGCGGAACATTGCGACTGCGGCCTTCCCCGCACGATCTCGTAGAGCAAAACCAGTAGCATCATACCAGATTTTTCTGGTGTATTTCCAACTTCAAAACGACCATCGGGACCAACCGAACACAAATCAAATATGCACACCGATCCTAAAATATGCAACGAATTGCTCGAGCACTAAAAACAATCATACGTGGTCGTCTTGACCCATTGCTTACCAAGGTCAACTCCAAATTTCTTAAAAACTAGATTTCCAACCAAAAGTCCAAAATACCCCCGGGTCCCTCAGGAGCGAAATCAACGACTCGACTAAGTCATCTTAATTTAATGGAATTGATGAAACTTCAAAAAAGACTCATTTACTATCGATGTTGACTTTAGTCAACTAAAACTCATCTTTTAACTTAAGAACTTTATGAAATCCACAAGCTTATCTAAATTGCACCCAAATCACTTTGGACTCGTTCTGGCCATCCACCTAAGTTAAAAATCATGTTTTAGATCTAACAGAACCATCAGTATTTGATTTTGAATGGGTCTTCCCAAAAGTCAACTCTTAGTCAAACTTCCAAACTTAGAACTTCCACATTTTTAATGCTTAGATTTTCTTCTGTTATTTCAATCCAATTACCTCGGGAGTCGCAACACACCTTCGCACAAGTCAGAATATACCATAGCAGGGCTAGGGAAAGGTCATTTATGAGAAAATTAGTAAAATATGCAAAACGACCTAACAAGTCATTACATGAAGCTTCCACTGTGTCATTGCGAGTCAAATGGGATAAGACAACCCCCTAACAAACTTCCTAATCATCCATGTCTCATCAAGAAAAATAGTCAAAGCATGGCGAGAAAATGAGTGAAACCTCATGTTGTACTCAGTCACATACATCCCAACTTGCTCTAATTTATCAAACTACTCATGCCTCTCCTCCCTCAAGCTACGGAAACCCACTTCTCCAAAAACACACGAGTAAACTCAACCCAAGTGAGTGGAGGTGACCCAACTATCCTAGTCTCAACAAAAACCCTCTACCACTACTTGGCAAGGCCAATCATCTAAAATATTGTGAAATCAACAGCGTTGGACTCAACCAATCTAAAATTATGCAACCTCTCATGGGAACTCACTAAAAACTCATAGGCATCATTATGAGGATGTCTATCAAACTGTGGTGGCTTCATCTTCTCAAACTTGTCCCACATCTTCTGCTCCTCTACAGTCATAGAGGGATGGGTAACTAGTTGAATAACAACACCCGGTACTGGAAAACTTGGAAACTGAGGAGCCATATGAGCAGCTGGCTATTATCCTGGGGTCTTATACCCTACAACAACCATTGGATCGGGAGTTTGAGATCCAACTCTGGTCCGGGAACCCTCTAAAGTAGCCGGTAGTATGCTCGCCTAGGACATGCCCTCAAAGATGATCATAATACGCATGAAAGTGTCTTAAAGAACAGAAGTAGCAATGAATCCATCTAGTGCCTGGGCGGGTCCAACCCCATCTTCTTAAACTGGAACCTCCTCTAGATCCGGATTCACATCCCTAACATGGACCTGAGCAGCATTTGGTGCTCAGCCTCTGGCTGGTGTAGCAATATGGGCTCTAGACCTTTCTCAACCTCTACCACGTTCCCTACCTCTTCCACGAGCAACTGTCCTAGCAGCGAGTACGAGCGTAGGTGCAGGCTCATGATCTCCATTTGCAGCCAAATGTGTTCTCACCATCTGTGAGAATGAAATAAAGAAACTCTTAGAATTCATTAGAATAAAGTACGCACGATAAGTGAATGAAAGCTTAGAGATTTTATAGATGTCTATAGCCTCTCAAAGATGGGTACATAGCTTATCGTACTGGTCTGTAAGACTCTACTAGACATTGTTCTTATACTTGTGAGACTGATGAGATTAATTAAGAAAAATAATGTGAAATAAGTAAACAAGACAATTTAAAGTTTTCATAATTCTTATGATCATAAAAATACGAAATAAGTGTTACAACCCCCAAAACCTGGTGTCACTAGTACAAGAAGCTGCTAAAATAAAGATACAAATTTGTGATATAACACGAATATACTATCTAGAAATAGGAAAGACAGAAAGTAAAGATAGATAGAGAATTTGATGCCATGAATCATGCTAGTAGCTCACCCGAATCCTCCTAATGGCCTCCTTAATGACCGACGTAGTCTCGATATTTGCTCGTGCTAGGAACAAAATCTGCATAAAAAAAGGTGCTGCAAGTGTAAGGTTAGTACAGAAAATCAAACGTGTACTCAGCAGTATTGTCGACCGACCCTAACTAAAACAGAGACGAAGATTAGTCTTTCGAATACTACTTCCACATTTAATTGATATTAGTCCATCATAATGATAATAATAACAATCACAAGTTTCAAGCCTAGGTATAAGAAGTCTCTAAGTCTACAAGTTCGTTGAAGTAATCAAGTAAGTATCTAAGTATGATTCAATCAACAATTTAGGCAAGTCATCCAAACAAGGAATTAATAAGATGATATAATATGCAAGTGCAGTGTAATGCAAGGCCTTTCCATCACTCATACACA
Organism: Anisodus acutangulus; assembly: GCA_029783415.1. Classification (NCBI taxonomy): domain Eukaryota; kingdom Viridiplantae; phylum Streptophyta; class Magnoliopsida; order Solanales; family Solanaceae; genus Anisodus; species Anisodus acutangulus. The sequence continues at coordinate 11,057,981 of CM056511.1, read as the reverse complement.
CATATTCCAATAATAGGAAATCATGAGCCATAGGGGACTTGCAAGGTCCGTATACCATCCGAAATCATTTCCCTCTGGGTTCCTAGCCAACATTAGGCTTTCAATCACATCACTTAGCCAATTTAAGCTCGCATTACCTATCTCTAGCCAATCGGGCTCACATCAATAGTATCACTCCGTCCGGAACCATTCATCCTCAGACCCCACATATGTATCCTCGAGTATAATATGCATGAGACACCATATGAAAGAATGAATATGACATGCACACCAATAACAAACCAAGCCAAATAATAAAGAATCGGTCTTTAGCTTTTTTTCCACTTTTAAACGAGTATTCAGGAGTGATGGAAATATTTAATCACAAATAAGACATGTAATAAACATAGAAGCAATAAATAAGGGGTCTCATGCCCAATCACGAATCACACGATCAATCTATGACATTCATACAAGACTATACAATCGAAAGTACATCAATTCCCTTAGCATGGCACCGGTACCCGATACAAGTGTTTGTCACCTCACAAGTATCGGTATTCCCTTAGTTTCTCCATTAATCCCTCTTTTTAGTCCATTTAACCAACCATGGCATTTTAAATAAGGTAAAAAAAGTCTCAACTTGCCTGATTTGTAGTTCGACGGTCACAACGAAACCTTGCCCTTCCATAGATCCTCTGAATGATCCTAATTTATTCAAATACAGATTATACATTAGTACATGCTTGCGTAGACACCTATATCACTGTATAATAGTTCCGGACCTAAAAAGTCACCCAAAATAGGATTCCGAGTCCCGAAGGGTAAAACCAGAAATTAGTTCCAAAATTAGTCTACCAATGATCCATGAAGTCTAAATACCAAAAAGGAACTAAATCCAACATCAATTTGACCATAGATTGAAGAAATCTCTATTTTCAACCTAGGGCTCATAAACCTCAATTTCTTATCTCAAATCATGATTTTCAAGATGAAATTTCTTAATAATCAAAGACGCAATGGAAAAATGAGTATTAGAAACTTACCCTATTGCATAATCTTGATAAACCCCTCCAAAATCTCTCCGAACTGAGGTCCCAAGCTCCAAATATGAGAATGAAATGTTTGAGATCATTTTTTGGAATTAAAATCACTAGACACGGTGCCTTCATCGCGACCGCGGTGATCACGAAGTCTAAAACTCGGCCCAACCCATTTACTCATCATGACGCATCGCTAACCACCGCGATTGCGGAGCTTGGTCATAAGACTCAACACGATCGTGACCTGCTCCACGCAATCGAGTAGAACAAAACCAGCAACATCGCACCAGATTTTTCTGGTGTGTTTCAAACTTGAAATCGACCCTCGAAATTCATCCTGAACCCTCCGGACACAAATCAAACATGAAAACCAGTTCTAAAACATGCAACGAACCTGATCGCGCACTCAAAACAATCATACGAGATCGTCGTGATCCGATGAGGACCGTGGTCAACTCTAATTCTCTTAAAAGCTAAATTTCCAACCAAGAGTTCAAAATATCTTTGAGTCTCTCGGGAACCAAATCAACGACTCGACTACGTCATAAACAACATTCCGAACCTAATGAAATTGACGAAACTTAAAAAAAACTCATTTACCCCCGATGTTGACTTTGGTCAACCCAATCTTTTATTTAACTTAAGAATTCCTAAAAAGTCCTCTTATCGGAAACTCACCTAAACAACTCGGGATTCGTCCGAACCATCCAATTAAGTAAAAATTACGTTTCGGATAGAACCATCATAATTCAATTTTGGACGCATTTACCCTAAAGTCAACTCTTAGTCAAATGTTCAAACTTAAAACTTCAAAATTTCAAAACTTCAATTTTCTTCTGCTTTTTCCACCCGATTGTCTCGTGAATTGTGCCACCCATCCCCGCAAGTCAAATACACTATAAAGAAGCTAGGGGAATGGTCATTTAGGAAAATAATAGGCAAAGTAACCAAAACGACTCCGCGGATCGTTAAAGTTTTTCATTCTATTTTATTTTTTGCAAAAAGCTTTCTTCAAAATACTTAAACAACTTGCTGACTTAAAAAAATTATGCATGTTTTAAGCTAGATCTTCTTCAAAGTACAAGGACATCAATGTTTTCTTCTTTTCCGCAATTAAACTATGTAATGATTCTACTAATATTTTATCTACCAGGGTATAATTGGTGTCGTGGAACAGCATATATCATCTACTATCCAAAATAATATTTTGTTTGTATTTTATTTTTTCACTGTTAAAGTATAATTTGAAAATATACTATCCAAAATAATATTTTGCTATATTAAGCAATGACAGATTTTAAGCAATCATAACAGTAGAAATATCTTACATTGCATTGAAATTTATAAAACTCATACAATGTGAAAGCTAGAGGAGGACCTAATATGAGTCTGACTAATTAAATCTTACTACTATAAGAATGTACGGTGAGAAATATTTTTCTTTGATTATTTTATTAATTATTTATACTATATATAGTGGTACAAAAATATTTATCTTGCTATAAACTAGATAACATAATCAATTCTAATTACAAGAAAAATCTAATTCTACGATGTACAATTATAAATGCAATCTAATTCTATTACACCCCCGCAGTCGAAGCGGGAGGTCAGTGTATGCTAAGACTGTCCCGAAAGTCTTCAAATAAAACCAGCGGAAGACCTTTTGTAAAGATGTCGGCAATCTGATAACGTGACGGGACATGTAACACACGTACTTGTCCACGAGCAACATTTTCGCGAACAAAGTGAATATCTAGCTCAATATGTTTAGTGCATTGGTGGTGAACCGGATTCCCTAAGAGATAAATAGCACTAACATTATCACAATAAACCAATGTCGCCTTCGAAATCGGACAATGGAGCTCTAAAAGAAGGTTCTGTAGCCAACAAGATTCAGACACCACATTGGCAACTCCTCGGTTGTAACACCCCATAACTTGGTGTTAAGATGCGCCGTGGTAAACTCGTATGAGTTTGAAGGTATTAAGATCATTCATGAGATTATAGAGAATTTATGACAGTAATACTTCAAGACCCCGTGAGATTGACAATCTTAATAACATTATATATTATTTCGATATAGTGTGTGTATAGATATATTTTAAGCAGTACCTTTTATTATAGATTTAATAAGTATGCATGGGTAGTTACTATTATACTACGCCGAAATATGCTTTAAATTATACACATGATACAAGAAAGTTTATAAATGATATTTTCTTTATTATAAAGATAGAAATTATTTTCTCATAAGAAAAGAAACTATTTTCTACTATTTTGAGAATTTATAATACAAAAAATTATACTTTTGCTATTAGATTGAAAAGTTTGAATTTGATAAAATATATTTTGGGATGTTTAAATCAGTATGATATATTAGTACATGTTCAATTTTATAAAATAGTTAAAATTTATTTATTTATGAGTTGGAAATCTAATATATTTATATAATATGATAAGCATTATCTGCGATCTAAAATGATTTATCAATTACGGAAGAGTACAAAGATTGTTGCCTAACTTTATATTACTAAAGTATTATAAATTATTATGACGTGTCTTGTATTGGATTATGCTGATCTTCTACCATTTGATTATCTGGTCCAAATAGTTCTAAATAAAAAGTATATTTTCTTGTCCACCGCTTCAACATTTAATCATAACATATCTTATCATGTGAGTAGATGAACTTCAGTACAAGTTCATTAATATTTTTATTACTACTTTGCAACTAAGGAATCTTGCACCTGCTCATGATACCAAGGACCATTAACAAATTCTCCCTTTGAACCGACTTCCACCTTCTATATAAATTGTATAATAATCAACTCTCCAAATCTCATTTTTTTTTATAAGAACTCCATTTTCCGTTCGCATGAGCTAGCAAGTAAATTAACTGCAAAACTTGGATCTTTAAAATCTTTACCTCGGGATCTTTAAGCCCGGTAATAAATTAGATTTCTTTGGATTGTGTGGAACTCTCGAGACGATTGTTAGCTAGGAAATCACCCAAGGTTAGGCGTCTACCGGTAGGATTGACTCATTATAATTTTTCAAAAGTGGAATCGAGGTATGTTAAGGCAAATTATTTCTTTTTTTTGGCATGTTTCATGTAATAAAATATAACCGTGATATTGCTCCATAATTTATTCTACTCTTAGTAGTTAAGAATATTCGTGTTATTGATTCCTATGTTAAAAGCATGTCTAAATATGTTCCTAAGTCCTTATTGAGGCATACGGGAAGGATGTTGATATTCACAGTGTTAGCCGAACGTACAAGGATATTATGTCATCCGGTAAATTCAGAATGTTTTATTGTCATTCACGCATTTTTATTTGCATTATACTCATATATTACCCTGGACCCACTTGTGCTATGCACACTACTATATGGTAAATATTATATATATATATGTACCGGGAATGGAAAAAGGGAAAGGCGTTATATACGCACACCACCTGCAGCTGGTACAGACTATCACAAAAGAGCCCGAAGAGGCCAATATGATGTGATGCCCTTGTGTGGCGATATAACCTGATGCCCACAAAGGCGGTTATGAGAGGATTCATATGTGGACATTAGTATACCGCATTGGCATTATGCATACATTCATTAATCATTATATGGTATGATGCCCACAGAGGCTGTTATGGTAAGGAAGATGTCCGATGAGGCTGATGTATATGGAAACTGCATTGTGCATAACATTTAGGCATATGTATTAGGGCCCTCAAGGGCATTTACTGCTGGTCAGTTGTTGTTGTATCCCTATTATACTATTGTTCATGCCTGACATACTTAGTACATCAGTCGTACTGACGTCCCTTTTGTCGGGGGACGCTGCGTTTCATGCCCGAATGTTCAGTTAAAGAGGGTAACGGTTCACGCTAGTAGGTTGCTGGTTCAGCTGATGTTGGAGCACTCTATTTATTTCAGAGTTGCAGTTGGTCGTGGTATAGTATTTTTGCATACGTGTATGGGTATGGCGGGGTCATGTCATGTATTCTTTAGAGGCTTGTAGACAGGTGTCATGTGGTTAGTTGTCATGTGTGGCCTTGTCGGCCTTGGTATGGGTATGTATATATGAAAATTAAATTTCTGGTTAAGATTTTCTATAATTTTTTTTGGCTTAGTCCGTATTCAATTGTGATTAGAAGTTGGTTGTACGATTAGTGGTACTCGGCGGGTGGGGTCCGGGTGCCCATCGCGGCCCTCCGGTTTGGTCGTGACATCGGTATTCTACTTTGGCACTGGATCTAGACAAGGTTTCTTGTCGTTTTGAGGACCAAGAGACCAAATTATCATCAAGAAATACACAATAACCAGATGTAGAGCGTCTGGTATTCGAACAACCACCCCAATCGGCATCTGTATATGAAATAAGAGTGGTTGTCGAAGACAGATATAAATGCAAGCCATGATCGAGAGTACCCTGAATATAACACACAATGCGTTTGAGAGCATGTATGTGATCCTCCATCGGGTTATGCATGAATAGACAAACCTATTATACATCATAAGAGATGTCAGGCCTCATGAGGGTGAGATATTCCAAGGCCCTTGTAAGACTGAGGTAATGTGATGGATCGACATATGGCTTGCTGGAAGAAGCACTCAACTCCAGTTTAGTGTCAACCAGAGTGGCAGACGGCCTACACGATGACATGCCAACTCGTTCAACAATCTCTATTGCATACTTCTTTTGGGATAAAATTAACCACATGCATGACATGTCACAGCTATCCCCAAGAAGTAACTTAGTGGCCCTAGATCTTTTATTGCAAACTTAGAGCCAAGCAGTGACATGATAGACTTGCAAAGAGCATCAGATGAGACAGTTAAGATAATATCATCCACATACAAAAGAATGTAAGCAATATTATTACCCTGATGGTAGATGAATAGAGAATGATCAAAGCTACTGTTAGAAAACCCAATATGTGAAACATAATTTGCAAACCTCTTGTACCAGGCCCTAGGTGCTTGTTTGAGCCCATATAATAATTTCTTCAGCAGGCACACATGATTAGGATAAGTAGAGTCTCTGTACCCCATGGGCTGATACATGTACACTGTTTCATTGAGGTCTGCATGCAGAAAGGCATTTTTTACATCAAGCTGATGAAGCGACCATGCCTTCGAAAGAGTCAGACCGAGGATCGTCTTGATAGTTGCCGGTTTGACCACCGGACTAAAAATCTCACCACAATCCACACCAATCTGTTGAGTCTTTCCATCTCCTACAAGGCAGGCTTTGTGCCTCTCAAATGTACCATCAGGTTTTTTTTATGACTAAAAATCCACATAGACCGAATGACATTAACATCAGGGGGACAGGGCACCAAATTCCACATCCTATTATTAATAAAAGTATTAGATTCATCATCCATAGCCATTTTCTAATTCGGGTCATTAAAGACATACATAGGATTATGAGGCAACAATGACTTGGAAACATGGGTGTGAATATCATATTTTTTGTTTGGCTTAAAAATCCCGTGTTGACTACGAGTGATAGGTCGTTGGGCCGGAAATGGAGTTGGGGGGCGGGAAGGATAGACTGCCTGGCAGTGGGCTGACATTGATTGGACTGCCAGGTAGTAGGCTTGAAGGTAGTGGGATGCTCGATCTGAACGGTGGGCCGAGACACAATGGACTGCCAGCCACTAGGCCTCGCGGTAGTGGGCTGCCGATAAGAGACTCAGCTAGGCCAGCAGCTGCTTGGCTCGGTGATTGGGCCGAGACACCGAAAACATTGGGCTTGTTTGGGATGCTAATTTATGGATCAAATACGGGGATACACCTTCGTCAAGAAATTCATAGTTAGGAGACCCAGAATAATGTAATTTGGCAAAAGGGAAATTTGTTTCATAAAAAATTATGTAACGACTTACGATGATTTTATTAGAGGATAAGTCGAAACATTTGTAATCATGATTATTTGACGGATATCCCAAAAAAATACACGAAGTTGACCGGGGTTGAAGTTTATTAATGGTAGTAGAAGAAAAGAGAGGATAGCATAAGCACCCAAAAACCCGTAAATAAGAATATGAAGGGTCCCTTAGGTATAAAATTTTGAGTGGGGATCGGTAGACTAGGGTAGAGTATACACAGACCTTACCTCTGCCTTGGTAGGTAGAGCGGTTCTTTCCGAGAGTTCCTCGGCTCAAGACAAAGCATAAGCACAAGCAAAGCCAGAGCAAAGCAAGAGAAACGGTCAGACCCGTTCAAAAAACATTTAAAGCAGTATGAAAATGCTGGTATATAAAGCGAATAAATCATGATAACGCATTTTGAAAAAGTAAGTAGTAACTAGCGCATGTAACTAAGCTAAAAAAGTACACTAAAAACACATAGTAGCATAAATCAAACTACAGGGGACTATAAAGCAATATTGCGCCTATTAGTATGATAGGCTAAGCGGGCCTACAATAATAATACGAAAACTACCAGTTTGAAAGCGTAAGTAGGACTACGCTCAACTACCTACTACAATTTTACCCTAATCCGTGTCCTCCACAACCCCCTATCTAAGGTCATGTCCTCAGTAAGTTGCACATACGACATATCCCGTATAATCACCTCTACCCAATACTTCTTCGGCCTACTTCTACCCAATACTTCTTCGGCCTACCTCTACCCCTCCTGAACCCATCCATAGCCAACCTCTCACACCTCCGCACTGGGACATTTGTGTCTCTCCTCTGCACATGCCCAAACCATCTCAACCTCGCTTCCCGCATCTTATCCTCCACCGAGGCGACTCTCACTATGTCCCGGATATCATCATTTCTAATTCAATCCCTCCTTGTATACCCACATATCCATCTCAACATCCTTATCTCCGCAACTTTCATCTTTTGGATGCGCGAAGTCTTGACTAGCCAACACTCCGCCCCATACAACATAGTCGGTCTAACCACCGCCCTATAGAACTTGCCGTTATATTTTGGTGGAACCTTTTTATCGCATAAGACTCCATATGCAAGCCTCTATTTCATCCACCCTGCCCCATACGATGTGTGACATCGTCATCAACCTCTCCATCCCCTTGAATAATAGACTTAAGGTACTTGAAGCTTCCTTTTGGAATGACCTGGGTACCAAGCCTCACCTCCATGCATGTCTCAAGGTCGCTCCCGTTACTGAACTGGCACTCCAAGTATTATGTCTTGGTCCTACTCAGCCTGAACCCTTTAGACTTTAAAGTCTGTCTCCAAACCTCCAATTTAGCGTTCACTCCGCTGCGAGTCTCATCAATCAGGACTATGTCATCTACGAATAACATACACCATGGTGCCTCCCTTTGGATTTATCGCATCAGTACATCCATCACCAAGGTAAATAAGAATGGGCTAAGAGTTGATCCCTATTGCGGCCCCATCATCACTCACTGGGAAGTGCTCCTAGTCTCCTCCTACTGTCCGTACCCTAGTCTTGGCTCCATCATGCATATCCTCGATCGCCCTAATGTACACCACATGTACACCTCTAACATCCAAACATCTCCAAAGAACCTCCCTATGGACTTTGTCGTTTCTCTTCTCAAGGTTGATGAAAACCATATGTAAGTCTCTTTTCCTCTCCCTATACTACTCCACCAACCTCCTAATAGGATGAATGACTTATGTGGTCGAACGCCCCGGTATGAATCCAAACTGGTTCTCAAAAATAGACACGCCTCTTCTCACCTTCATCTCCACGACCCTTTCCCAAACTTTCATAGTGTGGCTTAACAGCTTGATACCTCTATAGTTGTTGCAACTCTGGATATCACCTTTGTTCTTGTACAAAGGGATCATTGTATTCGAGAATTCTCACCGTCTTAAAAATGACGTTAAACAACTTAGTCAGCCACTACAAATCTGCCCTACCTACGCTCTTCCAAAATTCAGTTGGGATCTCATCATGCCCGATCGCTCATCCCCTACGCATCCTGCGAACAACACCCTTAACCTCCTCAACCTTAATGCTTCTACAATACCTAAAATTCTGGTACCTACCAGATTGCTCTAGATCTTCCAACACACTGTCTCTATCTCCTTTTTCGTTCACTTCTCCTTTTCTCTGGAGAAGTGGACAAAATAATAGTCCACAACACAAAAAAGTTGTGGATTTCCCCTTTCATTTCTCCTTTACTTCTTCTTTTTATTGCAAGATGTGATGGAATTAAATTGCTGGATATCTTTTTATATATGGTAAAACACTTGTTCTTATGGTTGGCATAGGTCCAGTATGAGTCTATATTAATGTGCACTCAAATCATTAGTTGTTTCTCCATTAAATTTTCACCAAAAAATTGGTTCTTGTCTATTTCCACTTAAATAATCGCTGGATATTACATTTTCTTGTTCAATGGTCACAATCCAATTTATTTTACTGTGATGAAACTAGCTCCCACAAGTTAGTAAGCCAACCACAATCAACTTAAGCAGTTGATTAGAGAACTAGTCTTTGAACACGTGCATTACATGTGTGTCCTATACTAGTTGGTACAAATTTTTTAAATTAATATATACAAATAATATTTGAATAAGTGTCTGATGAAATAAATGAAATTTGAAAAGGAAAATTGCAACCTCAAATTGATGAATGATGAGCTTACTCCACTGATTGCAATATTATAAGCACAATCATGCCGGTAATAGCAATTAAATAAAAGGAAGTTGAAGGATACTTTTCATTTCCACGAGAGAAAGAAATGTATTTTTAGTACACAATGAATGAATTGGTAGAACTTTTTCTCATGCAGTTCTTCTAATATTTCAAATATCCACCTTGATCGTTTTCTTGTTTTTGATATTACAACAACACATGTTTAAAAGTGTATATGATAGAAGTAGAAATTGTAGCAATGTCGCCACTTTTTAATTCTCAAATTTAACCCTTTTAAAACCTGTCAAATCATTAAACATAAGGATACTTTTGTCTTTTCATCACAATCCTCAAATTTCTTCTCCTTTCTCTACAGTTTTATTAGATTGGTCTGGTTAGGGTTAATGATTTCCACTCGTTTTTCATTTGTGATTATCAAAATTCTTCATCTCGAAATTCTTAATTCTTCATCTTTTAATTTTCAAATTTAATTTTTAATAATCAGGAAAGAACATAATCGGGGGAAAAAATACGAGAATAAATAATATACAAAATCAGACGGAACAATAAATAATGAAGACATGACATCTTAATTGCCAAGTTAAGGCGAAAATTTGATACACTAAAATGGACAAACATAACGAAGTCTAAGGGCCTGTTTGGCCATGAGAATTTTTTTACTTTTTCTCGATTTTGTTTTTACTTTTTTTAAAAAAAATTAGTGTTTGGCCATAAAAATTCCAAATAGAATTTCTTGTAAAACATCTAAAATGTTGTTTTCACTTTTTTCACTTTTAGTACATACAAATAATCAAATATTCTTTTTAAAAATTAAATCAAACACAATTTCATCTTTAACTCTTAACTTTAAAATTTTAAATGAAGTGAAAAATATTTGATTTTAATCCCATATTCATGCAAGGATTGGTGATTGAGGACCAAATGCCTACTAAATAAGAGAAAGAAGAGTTGTTGCCTTGTTGGAGTAGCTGTAGATAACCTACAGGAAAAAATAAGAGAAAACACTAACAAATAAGTTCCTTGCAGATGAGAGCATGCAAGTTCAAAGACCTATTCGAGTATTTGTAATATTATTTAATCGATTTAAGCTAACCTATATTGTAATTTTTTTAGATCATCATATTAAATTAACATAGCTACCTAATTTCCAAAATTAGCAAATCATATTGGCAGTATATAACATAAAATGTTTTTTTTTAAAAGGAGAATTAAAACATAACTCAAATAGTATGAAAACTATAGGAAAATCTTTTCCCACCAACTAACAAAAAAGTACTAAATATTTGACGTACCTGCAATAGATGTTGATGAGGAGCTACACAAATTCATAATTTTTAAAGGGGGGAAATAATATAACTAATGAATAATGAAATGATCTAGACTTGCACTTTATAAAGTGATAGGAAGAATATCAAAGGCTTTGTGAAGGGGAAAGTCCCGAAGGCGAAACCCCCACCTGTACCAGAGGCCTATTGGTCAGGTGGGATGTAAATCGAGGGATATACGCGAGTGGCAGCCCTGCAAAGGAGAGGACCAACGGGACACGAATCCAACAACAACCCTTGCAATATTTCAGCAAAGACTGTCACCACACGGATTCAAACCCGCGACGTCGGAGTGGTTGTACCCCAATCACCTTGTCACTTACCAACTCGTCTGTGCCCTGGGGCAATATCAAAGGCTATACGGTGGGAAAATGAAAGGGCTATAAAAGGCGTGCACGACTATGTAATATTAATCACGGTAGTTATTAGTAAAGGGTGAAGGGGTGCAACGTTTCTTTCTTCTAATTAATTTCTATTTATTATTTTTATTAGAATGTATATTTACATTTTTTTATAAAAATTTATAATTGAAGGAATATTAAATTAAAGGGTGTTATGATCACTCAATTTTATGAGGTTATTTTGATCTTTCAACTTTTAAACTTGAGGCTTCCTACTTATACTATAATATGATTTAGATAGTTTGAAAAGACTTAATTATTGTTGAAGGCAAGAAAGTAGATGCATACAGAAGTAAACGTGTAGATGGAAAAAAACGTTCCACCTGCTTTACTGGCATCTATCCACGTTTAATTAATATCAAGCATCTTTAGGTAACTCTTTTTCAGAATTTGATAGTGGATTAAAGAGTATTAATGATTGAAAATAGAAAGACTCATGGGCATTATTCAACCGTGAGTAATTTTACTTTTAGGTAAGAATAATTTTGTCATTAATCTTGTAATTCAACTTTTAACTTAGAAGCTTTTCACTTATAACATAGTAATAAATAAGGAATAAGTGCTACAAATTTTCAAAACTTGGTGTCACTAGAACAAGAACGGACTAAGTAGAAATACAAGTCTGAGAATACATCCCGAAATACATGAACTGCCTACGAATAGAAAAGGCAGAAAGTAAAGATAGATGGTGAAATCTGGTGCCACATATCACACTAGGGCTCACCCCGAATCCTCCAAATGGACTCCTGAACGACCGGCGACGTCTCGAGATTCCCTCTTGCTAGGAACAGAATCTGCACACAAAAAGGGAGCTGCAAGCGTAGTGTGAGTACGGAAATTAACGTGTACTCAGCAGTATCGTCGATCGACCCTAGTTAAATTAGAGGCGAGGGTTTCCATATGAATATCACTTCCACACTAACCGCTATTAGTCCGATAAAATAACAAAGTTGATAATCACAAGTCTCAAGATTAAATATAAGAAGTCTCTAAGTCATCAGGTTCATTTCAAACAGTCATGTAGCATAATAGTATGATCAATGAGCAATTTAGGAAAATCAATCAAACAAGGAACAATGAGATAAAATGATATGATAGTGCTATGAAATGCAAGGCCTTTCCATCACCGGTACACATCCAAATCTATTCAAACACGGATAATATGTTAACACACAATTCCGTAAACACCCATATCACTATATGCAATTTTGGACCCAAAAGTCACCCAAACTTAGAATTCCCAGCCTCGAAGAATAAAATGGGAAATTAGTCCAAAAAAGTCTACCCATGGTCTAGGAAGTCTATATATCAAATATTAATCAAATCCAACATCAATTTCATGATTAATTGATCAATCCCTCATTTCAACCTAAGGTTCAAATCTCAATTTCCCAACTTAAATCATGATTTCTAGCATGAAAATCGTTAATAATCAATGATATAATCGTAAGAGTGATTAGAAGCTTACCCACTTGAAAAATCTTTAAAATCCCCTAAAATTCTCTCCAAACAGAGACCCAGGCTCCAAATATGAGAATTAAATCATTTTTGGGAATTTTAAGTCACTGAAATAATACCTCATTTGCGATCCAGGCCCCAGTCTCGCGATTGCGGACCTTAGTCAACCCGACCCAGTGAACCTTCATCACGATCGCGCCCCTAACACCGCGATCGTGATGACCAATGGAAATGCGGCTCTCAACCGCGAAGAAGAACATCAGTACTTGCACACCAAATTTTTCTCGTGTGCTTCCAACTTAGAATCGTCCCTCGAAATTCATCCGGGACTCCCTTAACACAAACCAAATATGCAAACCAGTCCTAAAATATGCAATGGATCTGCTCGCTCACATAAAATGATCATACGGGGTCGTCTTGACTCGATGTTGACCAAAGTCAACTCCAATTCTCTTAAAAATTAGATTTCCAACCAAATGTTCAAAATACCCTCGAGTCCCTCTGGAATCAAATCAATGACTCAAAAAGTCGTAAATGACACTCCAAACCTAATGGAATTGGAAAAACTTCAAAAAGACTCATTTATCCTCAATATTGACATTAGTCAACCCAAACTTTCTTTTTAACTTAAGAACTTCTAAAATTTTACTTTCTTGTCTGAAACTCACTCAAATCACTCGAAACTCGTTCAAACCATCTACCTAAATCAAATATCACGCTCTGAATCTAACGGAACCATCAGAATTCGATTCCAGGTGCTTTTACCTAAAAGTCAACTCTTAGTCAAACTTCTCAAACTTAAAACTTTCAAAATCCATAACTTCAATATTTTTCATTATTTCCGCCTGATTGCCTCAAGAATTGTGTCATCCATTCTCGCAAGTCAATACACCGCAAAGAAGCTATGAGAAGGGTCATTTAGGGGAAAATAGGTAAAATAACCAAAATGATCTAACAGATCGTTACATTATTCATCACTTAAATACATGTTCGTTCTCGAACATAAAGAGAAAAAAAGTACCCGAATCGTTGAAAAGCTAGAGATATCTACTCTGTATGTATGACTCAATCTCTCAAGTAGCCTTCTTGTCTGAACAATGCCTCCATTGAACCTTCAGCGAAGAAATCTCCTTAGACCTCAACTTCTGAATCTGTCTGTCAAGAATGACAACTGGCTCTTCCTCAAAAGTCAAGTTCTAATCAAGCGACAATGAATCCCATTGAATCACATGAGAACCATCTGAATGGTGATTTTTGAGCATCGAAATATGAAATACGAGTTGAACGCCTGAAAATCCAAAAGGCAAAGCCAACTCATAGGCTACCTTACCAATAGGTTGACAATCTCGGGCTAATATACCTAGGGCTCAACTTTTTCTTCTTTCCAAACCTCATCACACCCTTCATGGGTGAAACCTTCAACAAACTCCGCTCACCAACCATAAACTGCAAGTCATGAACCTTGTGATCTATATTATTGTGTTGCCTACTCTAAGCCGTGAGAAGTCTCTCCCGAATCAACTTGACATTGTCCAAAGAATCCCGCAAAAAGTTTGTACTCCAAGGCATATCCTCAAATGCAATGACCCAACCAATGAGAGAACGACACCTCCTACCATACAATACCTCAAACGATGCCATATCAATGCTCAAATGAAAATTATTGTTGGTAGCAAACTCATCCAAAGGCAAGAACTGATCCTAATGACCGCCAAAATCAATCACGCAGGCCAGTAACATGCCCTCAAGAACCTGAATAGTTCGCTCAGACTCACCATCCATTTGAGGGTGAAATATTGTACTAAGCTCCACCTGAGTACCCAGTTTCTTCTACATATATCTTCAGAAGTGGGATGTAAAATGTGTGCCTCGATTCAAAATGATAGAAGTAAGCACCCCATGTAATCGAACTATCTCTCGAATGTAGGTACTGGCTAACTTCTTCAAATTGTAAGTAGTCTAAACTAATACGAGGTGAGCCGACTTCGTCAACCTATATACAATCACCCAAATGACATCAAATTTTCCCAAAGCCCGTGGTAACCCTACCACAAAGTCTATATCGATCCTCTCTTATTTCCACTCCTCCTAGTAAGCCCACCATGCCTTTGGTACTCATACTTTACTTATTTACAATTCAAACATTGAGATACAAAACTTACAATGTCTTTTTTCATACTACACCACCAATAATGTTGTTTCAAATCTCAGTACATCTTCGTTGCCCCTGGATGAATAGAGTATGTCGAATTGTGTGCCTCATCCATGATCAATCTAGTTAAATATCCCACCTGGGAAACATATATGCGAACCTTAATCGCAACACTCATCATCAAGTATTAGTTCTCTTACCTTTCCTTTTAACATTTTGTCCTTAATCATTCACAACTCGACATCATCAAACTATCGAGCCTTAATTTGATCCAATAGCGAAGACCATGCCTCCATACAAGCTAGAACCTTGCCAGACTCTGAAATATCAAGTCTCACCATACCACTTGCCAAACTCTAAATATCTATAGCCAAAGGTCGCTCCCCAACTTACAACGATCTAGGCTACCCATACTTACTGCCTTTTGACTCAAGGCACCCACCACTACGTTGGCCTTGCCCGAGTTATAAATAATAGTCATGTCATAATCCTTGAGAATCTCTAACCACCTCCTATGCATCAAATTGAGATCCATTTGATTGAAAATGTGTTGAAGACTCTGATGATCGATAAATAGCTCACAATGCATATCATAGAGGTAATGCCTCCAAATCTTCAATGCAAACACTGCTTCCGCCAACTCTAAGTCATAAGTGGAGTAGTTCTTATTGTGCACCTTCAATTTCTTTAAATCATAGCTATAACATTCTCATTCTTCATCAGAACACAACCAAGGCTAATCCTTGAAACATCAAAATATAAAGTAAAGCCTTTTTTCTTTTTCTTTTTTTACAGTAAACCCTTCTCCCTCCACGGGAAGATTCAAAATTGAGGTTGTAGTCAACAAAGTGTGGGCCTTTTGAAAGATCTCCTCGTACTCACCTGACCAATGGAACTATAGGCGTTTTGGCCTTGTGTAACATCATGTACTTTCGGGCCATGGTTTGAATCTCTAGACGTGTGTAAATAGACCCGAGCGTTGGAGGAAATTTAGTTGTATTCACGTATGTAAATAAAGGAGCTTAGTATATAAAAGGATGGGGTCCCAGACTAATTTAGGACTTAAGAAGTGTGACAACGGGAATTGAAAATAATAGTTGTATGTCCTAAAAGAGGGTATGGACTGGTGCTATATCGCACGATTATGACATTGAGTATATGAAGGTTTTATAAGTCATTAAGATTTAAGTGAATTGAGATCAAGCAATCAATTATTTGGATAATTAGTTAAATGTTGAATTGTAGTGGGAGACAAAAGAATTTATCAAAGTTTTAATTGGATATATATTAAGGGACATCATGTCCAGGTGGCATTGTAGAGAAACATAGTTAGTGACTAATAATCATATAAGTTGGTGTAGTTAATATTTATTGATGAGTGTCATTTGATCTTTGGGATAAGTTACATGTGTAAAGCAAAGAGGAATGTGTGGCAATGTAATCTTTGGAATTACTTTGATGGGAATTTACAAATTGAAAATGGGCAGCCACTTGTTTCACGAGAAATAGCAACAATATACAGCATACCTCTTTATAAATTATACCTAGAAACTTTTATATACCTAGCAGTATAATATATATATATATATATATACACGCATATACACCAGGTCATTTCGTCTGGTTAGTCCCAAAACAAAACAACACAAACTAAGCTAGAATATAGCTTCAAGGAAGCTCTCAACAATGAATTATTTCCATAACATACCAGCACTGGTTTCCTCTTTGTTTATTCTAGTGTTGTCTTTCTTTGTTGTGGATTAACTTATAGAGGAAGCCAATTCCACCATCATTGTTGAAGGGTCAGTTTAAAGGTATGTTAAGGCAAATTCTTCTTTCTTTTGGCATGTTCCATATAACAAAATGTAGTCGTAATATTGTTCAATAAACGATTCTACTCTTAGTAGTTAAGGATGTTCATGTTATTAATTCATATGCTAAAAGCATGTCTAAATATGTTCCTAAATCCTTATTGAGGTATATGGAAAAGATGTTGATATTCCCAATGTTAGCCGAAGGTACAAACGTATTATGTCATCCGATGACTTCAGAATGTTGTATTATCATTCATGCATTTGCATTATATTCATGTATTACCCTGGGATCCACTTTTGTTATATATACTACTATATGGTATAAACTATATATGTATGTAGGGGATGGGGAAAAGGGAAAGACATTATATACACGTCACCACCTGCAGCTGGTACAGATATCATGAAAAGGAAGATGCCCAATGAGGCCAATATAATTATGCATGCCCACAGAGGCCGAGATGATATGATGCCCACAGAGGCTGTTATGGGAAAGAAGATGCCATTATGTGGCCAATATATATATGTATACCATATTTGCATCATGCATGACAATTAGGCATTCAGTACTAGTCGGTTGTTTCTGTTTCAGCTGGTTGTTATATTCCTATTATGCTATTGTTTATGCCTGACATACTCAGTACATCAGTCGTACTGACGTCCCTTTGTCGGGGGACGCTGCGTTTCATACTCGCAGGCTCAGGTAGACAGTGGACGGTTCGCGCTAGTAGGTTGCTGGTTCAGCTGATAATGGAGCACTCTACTTGATTCAGGGGTGCAGTCTAGTCGTGGTATGGTATTTTGCATATGCAATGGGTATGGCGGGGCCCTATCCCGTCCTTGTGATGTCATGTTTTCTTTAGAGGCTTGTAGACAGCTGTCATGTGTATAGTAGTTGTGTATGGCCCTGTCGGCTATGATGTATGTGTCAGTCGAATGTTTGGTAACGGCCCTTATGGCCATGATTGTTTTCGGTTAGGTGGTAAGTATGTGAAGAGTGGTGCTTGGCAGGTAAGGTCCGGGTGCCCGTCATAGCCCTCCGATTTGGGTCGTGACACCTTGCTAGTTACTATTGGCATTTGTAGAATGGTTTTCATCGAGGTTGTAGTCAACAAAGTTTGGATCTTTTGAAAGCTTGCTTCATACTCATTCGACTACTGGAATGGTACAATCTTCTGAGTCAATCTGGTCAAGGGAGATGCAATAGATAAAAACGATTCTACAAAACGCCTATAATAACTAGTTAGGCCAACAAAACTCTAAATCTCAATAATTGAAGTAGGTCTAACCCAATCATGAACTGCCTCAATCTTCTTGGGATCCACTATAATGCCATCCTTGGTCGCCACGTGGCCCAAAAATGCCACAGAACTAGACAAAACTCACACTTCAAAAACATGGCATAAAGTTTCTTCTCCTCTAACATTCCATGCACGATCTTTAAATGTTGCCCGTGCTCTCATCTACTATAATAGTATATCAGAATATCATCGATGATCACAAAAGAATTCAAGTACAGTCTGAAGATAGTATTCATCAAATCCACGGAAGTTGTTACGACATTAGTCAGCCCGAAAGACATGACTAAGCAATCATAATGACCATAATGAGTCTTGAAAGATGTCTTAGAGATATCCTCCACCCTAATCTTCAACTTATGATAAACATACCTTAAATTTATCTTAGAGAAGATCGATACACCCTGAGGCTGATCAAATAGGTCATCAATGAGAGGAATGGGGTACTTGTTCTTAATTGTGGCCTTATTCAACTGTCGATAGTCAATACACATCAGCAGAGACCCGTCCTTCTTCTTCACAAAATATACTGGAGCACCCTAAGGTGAAACACTCGACCTAATGAACCTCTTACTTAACATATCATATAACTTCTCCTTCAACTCTGTAGGCGCGTGCCCGGATCCAAATCAATACAGAAATCAATATTACGATTTGGTGGAACACCCGATAGATCTATCGTAAACACCTCATGAAACTCCCTCACTACAGGCATTGACTTAAGAGAATGAGTATCAGCGCTAGTGTCCCCGAACATATGTCAAATAAGAGAAACACCCTTTCTCAACCATCCACCTAGCCTTAAGATAAGATAGCACCTTCTTCGGTGCATGACTAGTAGCACCCTTCTACTCCAACCCATGAATTCTCGGCATGTCTAACGTATCTATTTTGGCATGACATTCCAAGATCACATGATAAGGATACAACCAATTCATGCCTAGAATAATGGTGAAGTCTAACATATCTAGAACCATCAAATTAGCCCAAGTGGCATACCCCGTCAAAGTCACAACACAGGATCAGTACACCCGATCCACCACTACGGAATCCACAACAGGGGTAGAAATACAAACAAGAAAGTCAAGTGACTCACACATCATACCTAGACCCGAAGCAAAATAAGTAGACATATAAGAGTATGTAAAGATCTGATCAATTAATGTTATTTCCCATCGACGACAAACTAAAATAGTACCCATAAGGACTTCATTAGAAGTTGCTACCTCTTATCTACCTAGAGATGCATAGCACTGAGCATGGCCACCTTTGGCCAGAGAACCTTCACGGCCACCAACACGGCCTATCTGAGAACCACATTTACTTGAGTGAGAACCACATCTACCACTATATGCAACACATCTAGTCGGTTGTGCTGCTGCCATAAATGCATAACTCTAAGAACTGGAGTGCTGACCATTCTGTCTATGTCTGGGGCAGTCTCTCACGAAGTGTCCCACATCATAATACTCATAACATTCAAATGGTACAGAGGTTGTTCAGAAGAACTTGAAAGGCCGAAATTACCACCTTGAACTCTAAGTCAAGAATAAGAACTCTGGGAACTCTGTCATAAACTATAACCACCATGACCTGAAGAACCACCAGTTGAAGTCTGGATCGCTGCCTGAACTGGCCTGCTGAACTAGGGTCGATGTCCCCTATTGTGATAACCCTTACATCAAGATGAGGTACCTCCATAACTGCCCGAGTTGCAAGGTTTCTTGCCACATCTATCCCAAAACTCTTGACGCTTAATAGACTCAACACTCCTAGCAGTATCCACCATTACTTGAAAAGTAGCTCCTGAAGTTGTCATCTGCGTCATTGAAAGTCAAAGGGATAAGACAGATCCCTAACAAACTTCGTGATCCTCTGCGCCTCTTCTAGCAAAATAGCCAAGGCATGGTGAGATAAGGAGTGAAACCTAATCTCATACTCGGTCAAAGACATCCTAACCTGCTCCAACTTATCAAACTGTTCACGCCTCTTGTCCCTCAAACTATATGGAACCCTCTTTTCTAGAAAACCTCTAGTGAAGTGTCACGACCCCCTTTCGGGAATTGTGGTGGCACCTATATAATCCCACCACGTAGGCGAACCACTCCCAAATCATATTTCAAGACATGATATCAGACTATCACTTCTTTCCGCTTATTATACTATGAGACCGTATTTGTGGCATTATATATATACACAAATGCCACAAATACGGTCTCATAGTATAATAAGCGAAAATAAGTGATAGTCTGATATATCCAACAACGCCCCCAAGAGATCTAGTCTTGCATTCAAGAGCACTAATAAAACCAAAAACAATCTAATGATAAGGCTACGCAGGCCAAAACTGAAATTCATAGTCTAAAATATGTCTCTAAAGTAAGAACAAATGACCATAAGTAGAGGAAAGTATCCAAGGTATGCTAGAAGGAGCATCCTTACCCTGAATACTGAGGATCACAACTCTGACTCAGCTACTTGGTCCTGCGGAGGTGGAAGGTATTGAATCTTCATCCAAAAAGAATGCAACAAGTGTAGCATAAGTACACAACGTACCCCCGTAGACATCATATGCCAACAATAACAGAAGAAGATACATAATCAGAGATAAATACCAAGTTGACACCAAATAATCCTATGCTAACAGTTCAATTACCCAAGTACATCATATCTCATTGGTCAAGCAAGCCCCTATCGTCTAGTGGTTTAGGACATCTCTCTCTCAAGGAGGCAGTCGGGATTCGAATTCCTCTTGGGTAGGGTACTATGAAAGGAAATTGATCACTCAATACACAGTTCATCATAATTCATTAATGAAATGATATAAAGTATGTATGATATGAATGCAATGCATATGTAAGGTACTTTTCTCAACTTGGTATACAGTATATCAAGGTTTAATTATGATCGTATATCCATAAAGGACCCATGAAATCCATATACCGCTCCTAGCCAGCCGAAAATCTACACATGAATCTGACTAGAGCCCATGACTCATATGTCGAGTATCAATCATGTGATAGGTGTGCAACTCCGCTCCACACATATCAATATTTGTTGCAGCGTGCAACCCGATCCATCCGTATCATTATCATCTCAATATTGCCACAATCTCATAAGTGTTCTTACCTTTTCTAGTCCCTTAGACCACAACATATCCATACCACTCTCACATCCAATTACAGAACCATGAGTGTATGCATGCAATGACAATACAATATAAGATATCATGATATAATGAGATGCAATCAAGTATAGAGATGATGTACACATGTTTTCAAGAGTTCAACAACACATAAACAATCCAAGTCAAATCAGGATATCAATCGAAAGAATATGTGATGAGTAAACAAACAATAGCAAACATGACAACAAGCCTACATATGACTTCAAGATCAAATAATCAACAATCGGAACAAGCATAAGGTTGATTCCCCAAATCATCCCATCATCACAATTCAACACTGATACCCACTCAATTGTTCATCACAGCCGGTTGAGTGGGACCCCCAAACACACATAATACCTCTTAATATTTATAACTAATTACGTACTTCTATCAAAGTCTAAAAAAACTAAACCGTAGCCTACCTCAAAATCGAACAGGCGCGCAACAAAATCAAGTCTCTAAGATAGCCTTGCCCTTTTTTGCGCCTCATGATAATCGAAGTCTATTCACGCATATCACATCGTTAATATAAAGCTAACACAACAAAAACAAGACTTTAAATACCCATCCCAGGCCCACGCTACCAAGACTCGAACTTTGTTACACAAAAACCTTTATTACATACTAGATAGTCACGTCCTTAAAATAATTGCAAATCTAAACACAATTGAACCTCCAATTGAATAATAATCTAAAAGCCCCAATTTGAAATCCTAAATTTTGCACTTTTTGAAAAAACAAACTTCTATAATCAAATTAAGCTTTAAAACATGATAATATAGCATAACCCAATCCTAATTCATGATATTAGCACTATTTTATCCATAAATTTCCATTAAAATCATCCCTATAACTCTCTTAATCTCACAATATGCATAACTCATCTTCCCCAACTCACATAATATGTTAAACCATCAATAAAAGAACCCATAATCATAACTTAATCCATAAGAGAGAGAATCTATTACATGAATGTTGGAAATGCTTGTAAAGCTCTGAAAATACCCTTATGCGACGCTGGTTTCGAAGTTAGCTACTTGGAGAAAGAAACTTTGACCTAAAAATATTTATAGCATACTTGAAAAGTGATCCACCCCAGCGGAATCGACCCCGCTGTGGCAAAAAATACCTCGCTAGGACGAGAGTCTCTTGACAACACACCCCTCTCCGCGGCGGACACGACAACGCTACAGAGGACTTTTCCTGACTCCCAAATTCCACTTTGGCGAGCCAACTCCTCGCTGAGACGGACTGCAGGAGCGGATGCTGGTTTTGCCGTGGAGGTCACCAGACATCTGCTGATGGAAAACAGTCCAAAACCTCCGTTGAACACTCGAAACACTCCCGGAATCCCCCAGATACAATCTAAACATGCTCATATATTGTAAAAAGTGCTATAAATTTGCTCGTACCCTTAGATTTCACAAATAACCAAGCCACGACATACTTTACTAAAGAATCGTCCGAGATAAACCAAAACTCCAAACTTACAAATAAGGCTACAAAAAACATCAGATTGTCTCAGGAAGAAAACTAATGACTCGACTAAGTCATAAATGATCCTCTGAAACTACTGAAAGCGATGAAACTCGAAAATGAATGCATCTAGACAAAAGTAAACTTTGAGTCAAAATAACTAACTCTAAGTTCTCAAACTTGGGCTTTTCATCCGGAACTCATATAAACAAACCTCGGGATTTATTCCGCCCATCCCCACATATCATAAACCCTACATAGAGTGTACGAAAAGGGTCAAATAGGCAAATAAAGGTCTTTAGCTAAAAGCAATTGGACGGGTCATTACATTAGATACTAATTAAAACAACATTTGTCCTCGAACGGAGAAAAATGAAATAGGAAACATACCTGAAGTAGTGAACAATCCAGGATATTTGCTTTACATATCAGACTCGATCTCCCAAGTCGCCTCCTCAACAGGTCGATGACTCCATTGAACCTTCACTGAAGCTATCTCCTTCGATCTCAACTTCCTCACCTACCTGTCCAAAATAACCACATGCTCCTCTTCGAACTCTATATTCTAATCAAGCAATACTGAATCCCACTGGATAAGATAAGAACCATTAGCATGATACTTCTTCAGCATAGACACATGAAATACTGGATGAACGCCTGAAAGACTCGGTGGCAGAGCTAATTCATATGCCACATCTCCCACTTTCTGAAAAAACTCAAATGGTCTGATATACCTTGGACTCAACTTTCTTCTCTTGCCGAATCACATCACACCCTTCATGGGTGAAACCTTCAGAAGAACCTTGTCATCCACCATGAACTCTAAATCTCAAACCTTTCGGTCCGCATACTCCTTCTGTCTGCTCTACGCCACCAGAAGCTTATACTGGATTACATTCACTCTCTGTAAGGACTCCCTCAACAAATCAGTACCCCAATGATAAACCTTGAACTCATCAAACTAACCAATCAGAGATCGATATCTCCTACCATACAATGCCTCGAACGGTGCCATATCAATATTGGAGTGATAACTGTTGTTGTACGCAAACTTTGCCAATGGTTAGTGTTGGTCTCAATGACCATCAAAATCAGTATTTTATTCTCCTTTTTATACCACCACACCATTTTCATTAACTAGGCAACTCACTTTTACCCAACTTTAGGCATAAGCCTCATTTTCCCATTATTACACCTATCACCTCCAACTTAGGCTTTTAGCCTATTTTTCATCATTTTAAGTGTCAAAGAGGGATCGGGTGCAAAAAAAGGATATACATAATGAAAGGTATTAGCTCATTAATGTCTAGTCAAAGAATAGGCTTATAGGATCAAAATAGCAAACTAGGGTTATTTATATACATAGGTTAGGCTTATGAAAGGCAAAAACTGTGTTCTATATCAACAAACAAAGCCTAAGATCACTTCACAACTCCACTTATTCTAAGAAACAAGGCACGACTAACCTAGTAAGTTCTAGATTGCACACATAACAAAAGAACAGATACACAAAAACCTCACTACACACTGGCATAATGATTGTCAACATACTGGCTTCCCCGCTAAGTATTCAACACACAATGTAACATAATGCTCTAAATGTCACGGAAAGAATCATGTATGTCAATTAAGCAACAAGTTCTAAGTATACGTCACAAATTTTTCAGAGGGGAGTATTTTTTAAGTATCACATCAAACATGCCTTAAGTTACTCAAACCACCACCACCACATAAGTCAAAATTACTCTATTTTATCTAAACACGACCTAAACATTACAAGTTCAACCAAAATAAAACCCCTCGGGAAAAGAACCATGGAAAAGGAAAGCCGAGGAAGTCCTAACACATATATACACTACATAAAGTCAAGTAGCCCCACCCCCAACTGAAACATTATACATTATCCCTAATGCAGTAAAATAAGGACAAGGGAGTGGCCTTTTAGGCATCAACTTTATCTATAACAGTATTAGCACAGCAGTACCAGCAGGCTCTGGCACTGGTGGAGGTAGAGGCAGAGGCAAAGTCACTTCGGCTGAAGCACTACTAGATGAGGATCCAACAGTACCGCTGGGAACATCAGTGGGGTAATTCTCGACAAGAGAATTTTGCATGGCTAACTGGACAATTTGCTTCTCTATGCTCCGAACCCTAGGTCGAGTCCTCTCTCGAAACTCGTCACTCAACTCACGTCCTCATCTTTTGGCCTCTTCCTCTATCATTTGTGGGAGTGGCAGCTGGAGACTCATCATCCTCAACTAACTAATAAACAATAACAAAATCTAAAATGTCCACCTTCTTGGTTGGAAGAATATCCTCCAATGTGACTTGATCACGAGCTTACAGTGCCTAACATGCAGCTCTCAGCTGCTATAACTCAGTTTGAAGTGACCTAGTATCACTAATAGGACCTGACCGCTCGAGAGTTACCAACCTAATCTGAAACCCATCTAGGCGAGCATGTAGTACCTAGTGAGATATCTCTATGTCTAGCCTCAGTGGCTCAAGAGCAGTGGTGATCTCCTTGTTCACAAACTTCTTGAGTTGCCCTCTGATAACCCCAGTCTGTCTATCTGCCCTCTCTGCCTTAATCGCAAACTGCATGAAGTTATCTCTAGTAAGGGCAAATGGGTCTGCAACTCTGGCAACAATATGTGGCTGTGTGGAAGGAATCTTGCTCAATTATGAACTAGGTGCAGTTGCAGGTGGTGGCACATCGGCTATAGTATGTGCAATCTATAATACATCGTAGTAGTGGCAAGCGACACCTCTGTAGCATTACCTATGGCCCCAAAAGTTTGATCATTCGGGGTTTCTCACGCCCCTCAAGTAATGCTGGTAAAATATCCTCAGCATTCAGACCCTCCTTGAGGGCCTCATCTTTACACTTCTGCAAATTATGTACACGTGACATGGTGATGCGGTGATCTCTAGTCGGGAAAGTAGGGACACGTGCTCTACAACATAGCTTAGTAATCAGACACGGTAGAATGAAAGGAATGGAAGGTTGTGATGCTCTGCGTTAAATCTCTTCTGCCATATACCTTCCAAAATTTATCAGGTACCGAGACATCAATTCAACGACTAGAACAGCTCGATCTGTGGTGAGTGCATTATCTGCCTGATTGCGAACAATTCTCATTTGCACCACACTCTACCAACATTTCCCTTCAAGCATCAACCAGTGTTTTAATATTCTCTGTGACATATCTGTAGCCTCACTCTGCTTGCCAGGTTTTGCAATCACTGCAACCACCCAATCACATTCACATTATAACTTAATCTGGTCCAATTTATTATTCAACTCAGTTTCCTAGGTCGATGTAGTGTAATCATCACGAAAGTAGACTCGGTTGATTGCTAATGTCGACTTTTACACCTCATACCTCAACCTCGTCTGATAGTGGAATCTGGAGTATTGGTTACTTTGGCTTCTTTACTTTATTGATCATGGCCCCATAAGCAGCATAGCGCTCTCGCATCAGAACCGAACAATACTCCACCAGAGCGTTGTATAGAAAACCTAGCCTGTAGAACTCTGAAGTCTCTCACATGTGGGGAATTATCTCTAACCCCTCAAAATTAATTTGTTGCTCCTCATAAATGCTCCTGCTCGGATTTTCTCCGTCCCCCTTTGTCAATGCAATACCTTTGTCAAACAACTCCGTTACACCCTCCATTGTGAATAAAAATAGTCCTCTTCTAATTGTTTACTTTGAATCTCTTGCAATGTCACAACATCATCACTATCATCGGCTGTTGGAGAAGCATTGTGCATTCTGGTGGTTGTTTGGCAGACATGTGCATCATCCCCAATCTCAGATTCGAAAGCCTGGTTAGAATCCTCATTATCAGATCTAGATGGAGACTATCCCTCCTTGTCAGACTGGGAGGAATCAGAAAGTGAAGGCAACGGTAAGACTGGCCGGTGTGGAATGGGAGCAACGGTCCCATTTTTTTTTGGCAGGAATAACCTGGGCCTCCTTGTCTGAGACTTCATCTCTCGGTCTGGTTTTCACAATAGTCCGATTATTACCTTTTCCTTTCTTGGGTTGTTTTGAACCGCCCTCCATTTGGTTTGCAATTTAGGAGGAGACATACCTACGAATATAAGCCATTTCAAGTCAATATGCACAAGAAAATAAAAAAAAAGCATTAAAACATGATGGCAGGTTCTCAGGTTTTCAATTGTCTGTAGATCGTCTAATTTTTTACGTACCGTCAAATAAAGCGACGGGCTGTCAAAGTAATTTGATGGTACCGTACAGAAATTGTATGGTCAGTAAAATTATTGAGGGTACCATCAAATTATTTACGGCCCTGTCTTAGAATAAAATTTACAGGTCTACAATCTTTCTCAACTTCATAAATGCAAGTATCAGTCAAACAATTATACATGATTTTGGGGTGTCGGAGCACGGGTTACTCTGACTTCGCCTCTATTTCTCATGATTACACTCATTGGTATATGATCGGGTTTTCGGTGGGAATAATAACTTCAAACTGAAGTTATCTATCAAGATGCCCTCCAACCCGTTGAAAGATACTCGAACTTTACTCTCATTCGTTAATCATATTTATCATAATCCATTTCACGAACAATTGGCGGGCATAATGAATCGACACGAATGTGGATCAAAATACCCACCAACTCAATGGAGGTGTGATATTCTCATCCCCACGAGCCCTAGACTACAGCATTCATACCAAATCCCATAGCCCTAACCAATAATAGCAATCAAATTTAGAGGATAACAAGAATTCAAGTTCAATTTCAAACCCTATGTTTATGAATTTCACCCACAAATATTGATCACTATATATCAGTTCACTGCCATGATGATGCACCCACAAGTGAGTTCAAACACCAACAATCACAAAGTAATGCTCACAATGTCCATTATCTCGGTTGAATTGGATACCCTAGATGAAATTTTCATTAACCCAGAACCAAATACCAACAACACACGATTTATACACTTAACCATTTACCAGGAAAGAGAGTACAATGTCAACATACCTGTTTATAAAGAATCGCGAGTAAATTAGTGAGACACGGGCAATTTAGAACTGGGACAGGTACCCTAGGGAAAGTGCGAACAACAGTGTAGTGCACGGTGATGTGGAATGAGGATGTTAGAGAGGAGGGTGTACGACAATGGGATGGTCAGCTATGAAGGATGGATTTTTTGGGTGTGTGTTTGAATGAAGATGAAGTGGGAAAAACATGGTGGGTCGATGAGTTTTGTTAAAAAGAAACATAATTGTCGTATGATTTTTACGGATTGTCGTATTGTTTGCGGTACCATCGAGTATTTTACGGTCCCCAAAGTACAAAACTTACTTGGACTTTTGACAAAGTGGCAGCAAAGGACGGACCGTCAAAATTTAGACAGTCCGTAGAATTCCACTGATTCTTGACCTTTACAAACCATTGACCACCCTTTTGAGACTTGGTAAGGACCGGTGTGAATTGACGGACCGTCAAACTTTTTACGATCCATCAATGCCCGGGTGGAACCACAAACAAAATGAGAGAAAAAGTCGAAAAGAAAGGGGGAAAGAAGTCTAGTGCTAGTTCATACTAACACTTCTTTATCTAACTTTCATTTTCCCTTTGACCTAAATTTTGCAAACATTTATTTTTTCTATGACCTGCAATACCTACAACACTAACATACATTACACAACCCAAAAACACTACACTACTGAAAACAACAAAAACAAATAAAAATACATAAATTTATACTTGGATTGCCTTTCAAGAAGTGCTTGATTTAACGTCGCGGCACGGCAGTGGTACCAGCTTATTCAGGATCGAGTTCAGGAGTGTATCCATGTTCCAGACAATGTCTATCCATGATCTGGTAACCATCAATGAAGCCATGGTAGTGCTTCACCCTGTGGCCATTTACTCTAAAAGTTCGAGTACCATCTCCATATTTAAAATCCATCGAGCCATTGGGTGAAACACTCACCACTTGGAATGGCCCTGACCATTTCGATTTTAGCTTGCCCGGGAAGAGTTTCAGCCTTGAATTGAACAGTTGGACATCATCTTTCAGCTGAAAGTCCTGCTTCATAATCTTTTTATCATGATAATGCTTCTTTCTCTCATTGTATAGGGTTGCACTCTCATATGCTTATTACCATAACTCGTCTATATCATTGAGTTGAAATAATTGAAGCTTGGCTGCTTCATTCTAATCCATATTTAACTTTTTCATAGCCTTCATGGCTTTGTGTTTGAGCTCAACATGAAAATGGCATGCCTTACCAAAAACCAGCAGGTAAGGTAAAGTTCCAATGGGCGTCTTGAATGTCGTTCTATATGCCCAAAGAGCATCATCTAGCTTCCTCGACCAGTCGATCCTATTTGCATCAACTATTTTAGCTAGAATGCCCTTAATCTCTCAGTTTAAAACTTCAACTTGGCCACTCGTTTGAGGATGATGCGGAGTGGCCACTCGTTTGAGGATGATGCGGAGTGGCCACTCGGTGCTTAACCCCATACTTTTCCAGCAGCTCTGCAAATGCTCTATTACAAAAATGTGAACCCCCGTCACTGATGATTGCCCCCGATGTGCCGAAATGGGTGAAAATATTCTTCTTCAAAAACCCTATCACACTCTTGACTTCATTGTTAGGTAAATCCATGGCTTCTACCTCTTTAGAGACATAATCAACAGCAACTAATATGTATTCATTCCATAAGAGCTCACAAAGGGACCCATGAAGTTGATCCCCTACACATTTAAAATTTCCACCTCCATCACAAAATTCAGAGGCATCTCGTGCTTCTTCGTGTTGTTTCCCTGCCATTGGCATTGGTCACATAACCTATCCATGATATTCGCATCTCGATACATAGTAGGCCAGTAGTACCCACATGATGCGGTTTCCACGATGATGACCCCCAGCCGGAGAGTCATGGCATGCCTTCAAAATAGACATCACCTCATATTTAGACATGCACCTCCAAATCATATTAACAACACAAGTTCAGAATATGTATGGCTTATCCCAGTGACTGACGACAGTCTCATAAGAATTTCTTCTTTTGATAGTTTTTAAAATTCTCAAGCACAAAACTACTAACCACAAAATTAGCAATAGCATCATACCAGGGAGTCGTGGCACAAAACAAGGCTAGAAGCCTCTCATCAGGAAAAACATCATCAATATCTAGATCTTCCTTCGAACCGCCAGCCTCTTCAGGTCACGAAAGATGATCAGCAACCTAATTTTCAGACCTTTTTCGATCTTTAACCTCAAATTAAACTCCTATAGCAGCAACACCCAATGAATCAACCTCAATTTTTCCTCTTTCTTCACCATCAGATACCTCAATGCAGTAAGGTCTGTTTACACAACCACTTTCGAACCCATCAAGTAGGATTGAAATTTCTCGAATGCATAGACAATAGCCAGAAGTTCATGCTCAGTAATAGTATAATTCATCTGAGCTGCACTCAGAGTGTTTCTAGCATAATAAATATAGTGCATGATCTCATTGTGCCTTTGACCAAGCACAACACCAATTGAAAAGCCGTTAACGTCACACATCAACTATGGTGAAGTAATAATAGGAGCTGAAGTAAGTAGGTCCTTCAAATTTTTAAACGCCTACAGGAACTTCTCATCAAACACGAACTTAGCCTCTTTTTCAAGAATCTTGCACATTAGATTAGCAAGTTTAGAGAAGTCCTTTTATGAAATGCATGTAGAAATTAGCATGTCTAAGAAATCTACGAAGTCCCTTAATAGAGATAGGCGGAGGAAGCTTGGAAATCACCTAATCTTGGCCTTATCAACCTCAATACCATTCTCAGAAATTTTGTAACCAAGCACAATCCCCTCCTTCACCATGAAATGTCACTTCTCCTAATTTAGGAGAAGATTAGTCTCTTCACAACGCTTCAGCACCTGACCCAGACGGTGAAGACAATCATCAAAAGAATTACCTACGACTGAGAAGTCATCCATTAAAACTTCTAAGAAGTCTTCCATCATGTCAGAGAAGATAGACATCATACACTTCTGAAATATGGTCAGAGCATAGCATTACCCAAAGGGCATCCGGCTAAAAGCAAAGGTCCCATAGGGACATGTGAATGTTGTCTTTTCTTATTCCTCTAGGACGATATTTATCTTATTGTAGCCAGATTACCCATCAATAAATAGTAATATGACCGTCTCGCTAGACGATCAAGCATTTGATCAATAAAAGGCATAGGAAAATGATCTCGACATGTTGCAGCATTCCACTTCATGTAGTCCATGCACACCCTCCAACCTGTGATTGTTCTCTATAGAATCAACTCATTATTTGCATTTGGCACCACAGTGATGCCACCCTTTTTTGGAACGCACTGAACTGAGCTAACCCACGAACTGTCGAGAATATGGTAGACAACTCCAACATCTAACCACTTGATGACCTCCTTTTTTAACACCTCTTGCATAGGTGGATTCAATCTTCTCTGGTGCACCACGCTTGGTGTACTATCTTCCTCAAGTTGGATCTTATGTTCACAAATTCCGGAGGAAATCCCTCGAATATCAGCTATGGTCCAACCCATAGCTCGCGTGTACTTTCTCAACACATCTAGAACCCTCTTCACCTGCTTTTCAATCAACAACATAGATAGGATTACATGCAAAGTACTATTCAGACCCAAGAACTCATACCTCAAGTGTGAAGGAAGTTGTTTCAGCTCTAACTTTGGCGGTTCAATAATGAACGGTTTTGCTGGAGTAGTCACCCAATTTTCTAAATCAAGAGAAAGTGTATTTTGATGGTAATTGTATGAACCCAAACCTACTAATGAATTCACAGTCTCCATATACCCCTCCATATCATCACCATCAAAGTTTACCAAAATCACAACTAGAGCCTCACCGAGACACTCTTCCTCCATTTTGAATTCAACAGCCTCTTCAATCACATCAACAGAATTAATCATTGAAATACTCTCATAGTTGCTCAGCAGCTTCATTCCCTTGCTCACTTGAAAAGTGAATTCTTCATCGTTAATCCTGAACTTGATCTCATTTTTCTCAGAATTTATGAGTTCCCTTCCAGTAGAAAGGAAAGGTTGACCCAAAATAATCGGAATCTCTTTATCAACTGCATACTCCAGAATTACAAAATCCATAGGAAAAAGGAAATCACCCACACGAATAAAAACATCACCAATTACTCTTGCTGGCCTCTTAATAGATTTGTCAGCCATCTGTAATCTCATGCTAGTCGGCCTCGGCATACACAACTTGATTGCTTGTAGATAGCAAGCGGCATTAAGTTAATGATATCCCTATTATCACAAAGAGCTCTGGCAAAATCATGTTGACCGATAGTGCATGGAATAGTGAAGTCTCATGGATCTCCTTTCTTTTGGACCTTAGTGTCAGAAATAATTGAACTTACAGGGTGAGTCACACTCACGATACCATGCTTAATCGGTCTGTTCTTTGTAATTAGCTCCTTCAGATACTTGGAAAATCCTGGCATTTTCTGGAAAACATCCAAGAATGTAATATTCATCGACAACAGCTTCGATTGATCATAGAATCTCTAACATTTTGCATCCTCAATTTTCTTCATCAACCTTTGAGGAAAAGGAGGTGTGGATTTGTACAACTGTGTTAATGGTCTTGGAGCCCATGTTATCTTGCTTTTTCCATTTTCTATGATCACCTATGGAGCCTTTGGTTTCTATGCAGCAACATCATCAATTTCAACAACTTTCATATTTGGAATAGGAATCTCATCATTAGCACTAGGCACATCAAGTGATGCCTCCTCTTCTAACTCAACGGGTTCTAAGTCAATAACTTTTTCATCTTGGCTTTGAAGTAGTTTCCCGCTCCAAGTAGTGATAGCATCGCAGTTGGCCATATCACCTCTGATATTCTTAGAATTATAAATAGTATCACTAAGAAGTGTACCCTGCTACTGCAGATATTTCTCTCTCGAAAGGTCTCTCATTTGTGATTCAAGCTTCTGAATAGAAGTTGTGTGAGAACCCACTACTTCAGTCAAGCATTTCATGGACTTGTCTGTTTTCTCTTAGTTAGCCAATACCCTTTCAATCATACTATCCAAGCTAGAAGTACCCTGATCATTCGAAGAATTCCCTCGCCAGTTCTGTGAATTGGACCCTTGACCCTTCGGTGGAATAGATACATTGGAATTCTGATTTCTATAGTTACCATTATTGTTGTAGTTCTCATGGTTCAAACCATTGTAGTCATTACACCCATACTGATTACCCTTTTCCCAATTATCTCCACTAATTCTGATTTTGGTATTGATTATGATAACGAGACCCCTGGTTCTAATAGTTCTGCTTCTGATAACCCCTCGAGAGTTATTCACATAGTTAGCATCTTCAAACTGCATTGGTGGCCGCTTACCATACAGACTATCTTGTGGCTGATACATACCATTCGGTAGTGACTGCATATTATCAACTGCATTCACTTTATTCATCTCATCTTCAAACATCCTCTTGGTCAGCAAACTGATATTTGTAGCCAGTTGAGCAATTGTTTAATCTCTCTCTTGGTGCTCTTTTACTATGTTATTAAGTAAAAGAGCCCCATATTCTACTCCATCACTACCACCTGAGTTCCATGCGTGATTATATGTTGTCATCTTGTCAAGCAAGTTGGGGATACGCGTGAAGGTTTTGTCCGTAAAACATCTGCATTATTAGCCACTGATCGTGTTATCGAATCCAGCCCAGTGTAGAATTTCTCCATTAGAATATTCTTCGGAAAATCATGATTTGGAGACTGCATCAAGTATTGCTTGTATCTATCCCAAGCCTCATAAAGGTGCTCTCCCTAGAGTTGCTTAAATTCAAAAATCTTGTCTCGAAGCTCAGCTTTCATGCCCGGAAGGAACCAATTTTTTAGGAAAACATTCACTACCTCAGCCTAAGTGTGGATTGAATTATATGGCAACTTCTCAAACCATGCCCTAGCTTCACTAGCCAAAGAATATTTGAAAATCCGAAGCCATAATGTATCTGGAGAAGTTACGTTCTGAGTATGTGTCGAGCACACACCCAAAAATTTCTCAAGTATTATTGAGGATCATCATAGGTGGAGTTTCAGAAATACCTCTCAAGCTTGAGCAGCTGCTAGAGTGAACTGTCAAATTTAAAATTAGCACCAGCCCTATGTGGAACAATGGTTGATGCGTACCTCTTGAATAAGATCCGCGAAGACATTTTCTCCTTCGTTTAAAATTTTCGGTGGTGGAGAAACTGGATTGCGTCCCCTACCATCATTAGCTCTGCGACCATTTCTACCTGCCATTTCACCTGGTTCACCAGAAAAAGAAAACAAGGTATGATGGAATAGAAAAAGACTTTACTAATAAAATCCTACAAACTATTTATGCAAGTAAAACACTCAGAATAAAACTTGAAAAAATAAACATTCGACGGTCTGTCAAATAATAGACGGTGGAAGTTTGACGGTACAAACGATCGGCCATCGAATGTTCGTCGGCACTCTCAACCTTCCCATATCTTAACCTTTACAAAGCAGTAAGCATCATATGACCCAGGTAAGAGCCAGTGGAAATCAATAGATCGTCAAACATTCGACGGACCGTCACATATTCGACAGTCCGTACAATCTCCAAATTGAGGATTTTTCTTCAGTTTCCTTGTTTTTGCTTTCCGATTGATAATTACCTGAAACATAAATAAAA
Organism: Anisodus acutangulus; assembly: GCA_029783415.1. NCBI lineage: Eukaryota > Viridiplantae > Streptophyta > Magnoliopsida > Solanales > Solanaceae > Anisodus > Anisodus acutangulus. The sequence goes on along the minus strand of CM056511.1, from coordinate 11,023,513 downwards.
CACATCAAAACAACACAAACTTGCAAACAAGTAAAACTTATAGTTAAAAAGCATCAAATGTGCCATAATTCCATAGTACATCAGAAGCGTCAGATCGAAGCTCCCGGGTAGAAATCAGACAAGTACAAGGTGTTGGAAGTAGTAGACCACATTGTTAGCAATGTGGAAGGATACATAACGGATCATGCTTATCCAATATTGAGTTATGTTCTTAATGTGGAGCCTTGGGCCATAGAGCCAGAGAATGTCTTGAGAGATTTCAGTCGTTATGCCATCAGTGTGGACATGTGCATTATGGACAATGCCTAGGTGATCGTAAGGAATGTTATTGGTGCGGGAGAAAGAGTCATAGGGTATATAGATGCCCGAGGTTGAGTCAGGGAGAATAGCCAGTTTTGATGCTACTTAGAATCGTGCAATAAATCAGGTATGTTTGTAATTTTATTAAGAGTAGATATGCTTATATTTATGATTGATCATTTTTTTTATATAAAAAGTATGTCATACAAAACGTATATAAACCATAAATCGATGATAGAAATGGAAAGTTGCAAGTGAAATCACAGTTATATTCAAGGATCTAAGCAAGGTGATTCGGGAACTAACCCATTATTGACTATATAATATACATACTCAGCACCTTTAGATTTTGTAGCGTGAACAGTACTGGGACACAGAAAGCAAATGAACATGTGACCTGAAAAAGAAAAGTCACGAGTCCAAAGAATTTAGAGGAACCCCAGAAGAGTTGTAAGGAGAATGGACTTCTAGGAATGAGTTACCTAAGATTTCGTTAAGTAGATAGTTGAAGCAAGAAAAGAATGCGGAAGATTATACATAAACTAGTAATCTCAATCCCTTCATAAGAGTTAAACTATTTAGGAAACCCATGGAACGAGATGATTTTTGTCAATTAAAGGCAAGCTATATGCCATTTTTATTGTAAAAGATGAAAAGATTCTCGACATTAAGTGGAAATAAATTTACAACGAGGATATGATTAACAGAAAAACGGTGATAAATAATAAGCGGATACTCGATAAACACAAGTAAAAGCGTTATGACAAACTTGGTATCATATTTCCTACAAAAAGATTGACGGAAAGCTGGTAATAGTAAGAAGATCGACAAAGGAATCAGAGTGAGACCTCCAAGCAACAAGGGTACCAATAAAAAGATAGGCGTACAAGTAAAGAAGTGGTATTTAAGTTTCCAGAGCTAAAGATATAGATTACGACGTCCATAAGTGACGATACCGAAAGTATGCTAAGACGAGGAATGTATGAAGAAATTCCAATTGGTAATCGCCAAGTTGAGGGATCAGACAACAGATAGAAAATAATTCTAAAACCAATTTAGGGGAGAAATCCCAAAGTTAGCAACAAGGATGAATTTAGCTATGACTTGAATTAAGAATGTCAAACCTTAGGTCCATCATGAATATCAGTAAAGATGTTTAAAGATATATGAGTAAAACTCAGTATGAGTGAAGTCTAATGTAAGTATAGGACGGAGAAACGAAGAGATGGTTTAAAGTAAATGATAAGGAAAAGAGCGAAAGAATAAGAGTAAAGGGTGCCAATATGAGCAAATGAGTGATAGTAAATTTGGACGGCCAAGTAAACCAAAACTCTTACAAGAAAGATATTGTAATGATCATAAAGTTAAAGATATCAGTACAAAGGAAGACAAATCAAGGAATAAAGATGACAACATTGACTAAAATACGGTAAGTGTGAATGGAATCCGGTGGATCAACACCTTGCAAAAGTAAAGCCTTCAATGAAAAAAGACATGGGATAACTCCTTACATGAATGAGATTGGAAATAACGTGAGTACATCAAGGTTTACTTTAAGGATACAAGTGCACAAGAAATACATAGCAAAAGGATGATCATAAGAGTCTCGGAGTTCTGAAAAGTGAGTATATGCCCCTAGCATGAAGAGAAATCTAATTATGAAAGACTATAAGTCCGAGGCCAGTAAATATGATGGACCCTCAAGAAATAAAGTCGATAAAAAAAGAAACAATGATGGACAAGAAAGAATGTCTTGCTTTCGGTGTGTAATGGAAAAGAGAAGATAAAGAAATTAACCAGGTAAGGATTAAGAACGAGAAAGGATACTCAAGCGAATATGGGGTATAACTAAGAAAATGATGAATATACCTTGGAATACATAGCATCGCCAAATAAGTATACAAACTAGAGACATGGTAAGAATCTAGAAGATGGGAGGTAAAGAGCAGAAAGGTAGTGGACTATAGGGTCATATGTTGTTAAACAATGAGAGCCACTAAGGAAGCCACAAAAAAGGACCACCCTAAAGAAGTAACAGGTGGCCAACCGTAATAAAAACTGAGTAGTACCCCCCCCCTAGAGCTATAGGTAAACAAATTCTTCCTTATATTGGAAATTGAGGAGTGTCAAGAAAAAACATCTCATCTAAAGCCCATTTAAGAAGTATTGAGATATGGAGTAGAGATAATAACGGGAACCTTATCAATATCCAAAAATTGAGAGTATCAGATAGAAGCATTCGAGGAACAGTTGCTTTTGAAGTTGAGGTATTATGTGTGGATTATTGAGTGAACTGTGGACCTTTAAGGACCATTACATAACCAAAATATCAATTCCAACGTGTCTCATTAGTCTACACGGTAATGATTAAGTCTGGCTATACAATCAAAGCTTGATCGAATGATTATTTTGAAAACTATCTTAAGCCATTGCACGATTACCATTAAGATAACTCGCGAATCAAAGAATCAATTTAAAGTAGGGATGTCCAGTGGGTTGGGTCGGCCCGATCCCGCCACGTCCCGTCTGATACCCGCCCCGCCCCGATCGCTTATAAAAATAATTATCGGTGTTGGGGTTCGAACTCCGAATGGGGCCTGGGATCGTCCCAATTCCGACCCGCCCCATTCCGAACCCTTTCCACCCCGTCCCATCACGCCCCACCGTCCCCCATTCCTCTTTGCAAAAATAACCATTGCAACAATGGCCAAATTTTAATTTTAGCCGTTGTGCAATGGTTATAATGGCCATTTTTGCTATAATGTTCCCCCTCCCTCAGTTGCATGGCATTTCTTTGATAGAGACCAAAAGAATCAACTAGCTAGATGTAAAATTTGTAAAAATGTTTATAAATTTAAAACCGGAAAAGGTCAAGGTGGTACGGGAGGTTTATTGAGACATGTACAAGGCGAGCACACATCTAGGTGGAATCAATACCAGGCTAAAATATTGGGTGTGCCAGCTGAGTCAGGACAAGGTTCACATATTGTCCCCGACCAAGTACATGGTCAAATTAACCCGACGACGGGGGGAATTTTTGGTCCTAAATATGATAAAAACAAAGATAGGGAAAATATGGAAAAATTAGTTGCGGTGGAGGGTTTGTCTTTTTTATTTCCTTCCTCTCCTGGTTTTATTTATTACATTCGAGAAACATATAATCATTCGTTTAATGGTTTTCCTAGATCAACTGTTAGAAGGGATGTTTTTAAATTTGCAAGTGAATTTCAACAATAATTACGTTATGCATTGTATCATTTTAATGGCAAAGTGGCTATCACTTCTGACATAGGCCGTAGTACTAACGGTAATGATTATTTAACGATAATATGTTATTGGATATATCAAAATTGGTCTATGCAAAAATACATTTTAGCATATAGATATATTGATGATAGGCACACTGGAAGTTTTATTGCATAAAATATTAATGAAATTTGTGATTATTATGGATTAAATGATAAAATTATGACAATTACATTAGATAATGCTACTTCTAATATGCTACAAGACTTTTAAAAGTTCGATTAACTCCATATTTTCCTGATTATTTTCATATAAGATGTGCGTACCATATTTATAACTTAGTTGTAAAGGATGTCCTAAAACTTTTTGAAAGCATTCTTGATAAATACAATTTGCTATAATTTTATTTTTAAAGGTAATAAAATACAAAGACTAAAAGAGTATAAAACAACTTGTCAGTGGATTACCTTATAGAAAAAATTCAGAAGAAGTTTCGACTAGGTGGAATTCTCTATATGAGCAACTACTTGTTGCTTACGATTATAGACAACCTATAACTTTATTATTTAACGCCCATAATAAAAATTCAAGGGATATGCTTGTAGATAATGATTGGGAATTTTTTTTAGAACTTAATGGATTTCTAGAGAAATTTTTTCAAGATACTAAAGAATTCTCCGGTATTTATTATCCTACTATTTCAAATATGTTATTTTATATAGCTCTAATATTTTTGTTACTTAATGAATATATGCAAAAACCAACTTATAAGGCATCTATTGAAAAAATGTTTAAAAAATTAAAAAAATACTTTTTTCCTATTCCCACTATTTATCTTATTGGTGCGGTATTAAATCCAACTATTAAAGTAGACGGTTGTAAAACACTAATAGAAACGATTTATAATTGTATAGAAGTACTTCCAACAGACCCAACTTACAAACCAACTAAAGAAGAAGTTACGTCTAGCATACACACTGAATGCAAACAAGTATATATGTATTACCAACAACAAAGTGCAAATAATCAACTGGTTTCTGTACTATCTTCTACTACTTCGTTGCAACCTTATAAAAAACATGCAGTTTCAACTACAAGTATTCAAGGCCTTAGAAATAAAATATTTAGTGGTTCAACTTCTTCACAAGTTAGCGAATTTGATGTTTATGTTTTGCAGGGTGTTGTACCGTACAAATTAATTGTCAATGATGAAGGAAATGAAGACTTGCTGAAATGATGGAGGCAGAATGAGAATACATTTTCAACACTATCAAAGATAGCCAGAGATGTGTTGAACATTCAAGCGTCATCAACAGCGTTTGAAAGCGTTTTTTCTACTAAAAGATTTCAAATAGGAGAGCATAGACATTCATTGGCGGGAGACGCGTTGGATATTGCAGTTCTATTCAGAGATTGGATTTGAGCGGAGCATAGAAGGTGCGGTCAACCGGAGATCAACAAAGAAGAAGACAACAACTACAATGAAAACTTGTTTGAGGGAACATGAAGCAACGTCGAACAATTTGACCTACAAATTTCAATTCCAACTGAAGATCCTCAAGACATTGTGAGGAAATTAGAAAAAGTATGGTTAACTATGTAATTTTTTTAATTGCAATTTTACTGTGTAATTTGCAACTTTTGAACAACACCACAAAGTTGCAAGTTTGAAATTGTATTACAAAAAAATCATATTTCTATTAAATAATATAAAAGGCACAAAAACAGCATTGGGATGTTTTTATTGAACTATATTATTCAATTATTGAAGTATTTATATATATTATTTTTTAAAATTAAGTGGCAAAAAAACCATAAATCCCGATCCCGACCCGTCCTGACCCGACCCGTCCCCCCGAATCCCGACCCCTCTTCCAACGGGAGCTTCAGTGGACCAGGCGGGTCGGGGTAGTCGGGATGGGAAGAGGTCCCGTCCGTTCCCACATCCCGCCGAAAGAGGGGCCGGGATTCGGGGGGACGGGTCGGGTCGGGATCGAGATTTGTGGTTTACTTTTTTTGCCACTTAATTTAATAAAATAATATATATATAAACACTTCAATAATTGAATAAGATAGTGTAATAAAAACATCCTACGCTGTTTTTGTGCCTCTTATTTATTTAATAGAAATATGATTTTTTTTGTAATACACTTTCAAAATTGCAACTTTGTAGTGTTGTTCAAAAGTTGCAAATCACATAGTAAAATTGCAATTAAAAAAATTATATAGTTAATCATACTTTTACTAATTTCCTTACAATGTCTTCAGGATCTTCGGTTAGAATTGAAATTTGTAGGTCAAATTATTCGACGTTGCTTCCTGTTCTCTCGGACAAGATTTCGTTGTAGTTGTTGTCTTCTTCTTCGTTGATCTCCGTTTGACCGAACCTTCTACGATCCGCTCAAATCCAATCTCTGAATAGAACTGCAATCTCCAATGCGTCTCCCGCCAATGAATGTCTATGCTCTCCTATTTGAAATCTTTCAGCAGAAAAAGCGCTTTCAGATACTGTTGATGACGCTTGAATGTTCAACACATCTCGGACCATCTTTGCTAGTCTCGGAAATGTATTCTCATTCTGCCTCCAGTATTTCAGCAAATCTTCATGTCCTTCATCATTGACAATTAATTTATACGGTACAACACCCTGCAAAACATAAACATCAAATTCGCTAATTTGTGAAGACGTTGAACCACTAAACATTTTATTACTAAGGCCTTGACTACCAACAGCAGAAATCACATGTTTTTACAAGGTTGCAGCGAAGTAGTAGAAGATGGTACATAATCCGGTTGATTATTTGCACTTTGTTGTTGGTAATACATATATACTTGTTTGCATTCAGTGTGTATACTAGACGTAACTTCTTCTTTAGTTGGTTTGTGAATTGGTTCTTCAGTTGGGTCTGTTGGAAGTACTTCTCTATAATCATAAATCATTTCTATTAGTGTTTTACAATCATCTACTTTAATAGTCGGATTTAATACCGTACCAATAATATAAATAGTGGGAATAGGAAAAAAGTATTTTTTTAATTTTTTAAACATTTTTTCAATAGATGCCTTATAAGTTAGTTTTTGCATATATTCATTAAGTAACAAAAATATTATAGCTATATAAAATAACATATTTGAAATAGTAGGACAATAAATACCGGAAAATTCTTTAGTACCTTGAAAACATTTCTCTAGAAATCCATTAAGTTCTAAAAAAAAATCTCAATCATTATCTACAAGCATATCCCTTGGATTTTTATTATGGGTGTTAAATAATAAAGTTATAAGTTGTCTATAATCCTAAGCAACAATTAGTTGCTCATACACATAATTCCACCTTGTTGAAACTTATTCTGAAAATTTTCTATAAGGTAATCCACAATCATGACAAGTTCTTTTTATATTCTTTGCGTCTTTGTATTTTATTACCTTCAAAAATAAAATTTATAGCAAATTGTATTTTATCAAGAATGCTTTCAGAAAGTTTTAGGTCATCTTTTACAACTAAGTTATAAATATGGCACGCACATCTTATATGAAAATAATCAGGAAAACAAGGAGTTAATCGAACTTTTACAAGTCTTACAACATAATCATTAGAAGTAGCATTATCTAATGTAGTAGTCATAATTTTATCATTTATTCCATAATAATCACAAATTTCATTAATATTTTATGCAATAATACTTCCAGCGTGCCTATTATCAATATATCTATATGCTAAAATACATTTTTGCATAGACCAATTTTGATCTATCCAATAACATGTTACCGTTAAATAATCATTACCGTTAGTATTACGGCCTATGTCAGAAGTGATAGCCACTTTTTCATTAAAATGATACAATGCATAACGTAAATATTGTTGATATTCACTTGCAAATTTAAAAACATCCCTTCTAATAGTTGATCTTGGAAAACCATTGAAAGCAGTATTATATGTTTATCGAATGTAATGAATAAAACCAGGAGAGGAAGGAAATGAAAAAGGCAAACCCTCCACCGCAACTAATTTTGTCATATTTTTCCTATCTTTGTTTTTATCATATTTAGGACCAAAAATTTCCCCCGTCGTCGGGTTAATTTGACCCTGTACTTGGTTGGGGACACTATGTGAACCTTGTCCTGATTCAGCTGGCACACCCAATTTTTTAGCCTGGTATTGATTCCACCTAGTTGTGTGCTCACCTTGTACATGTCTCAATAAACCCCCCGTCCCACCTTGACCTTTTTTGGTTTTAAATTTATAAATATTTTTACAAATTTTACATCTAGCTAGTTGATTCTCTTGGTCCCTATCACAGAAATGTCATGCAGCTGATTTTATTTTTCATAGTGTGGGGACTCGACTCGTACTAGAGGAAATAAGAGGCATTCCAGTTTCAGTTTGAGACTCAGTCTGAGCCTGAAGTTGAGGTGCACTAGTGGGTATGTCATCTAGATTATCGTCTAAATTAAAGTTCGGTTCATCTACCTCATCATCTAATGGTATATCATTAAAAAGAAGTTTCATCTATATGAGTAAAATCAATGAAGTTATCGGGACTAGGAATAGGATTACTAGAAGAAGTACATATGCCCTTGTTACCCCTACTAGAAGAAGCACCCTTACCTTTACCCTTAAACATACCTCTTAATCCTTTTATTACCTATGTCCTTGTTACCCCTACTAGAAGAAACACCCTTACCTTTACCCTTAAACATACATCTTAATCCTTCTATTTTAATTATGCAAATAAATAATTAAAGATAATGAAATTAAGTGCGATAATTAAAATAAAGTAACAATAATAATTTAAAGAAGGAACGAAGGTACCAAACGCCAACGTAACGTCGACGTGTAATCGAGGTTGAAATTTGAAACTTTGCTCGATGGATAATCCTCAAGCTAGTTGCCAACTTCACTCTCAATTTTTTAACTTTGATATAAATGAGAAAAAAATATAATATTTAGTAGGCAATGTAGAATTGTAGATAGATAAATTGAGAGATTGTAGGAAGATTTGTGAGAAAAATGAAGAGGAGAATGAGGTATTTATAGTTGAGAAATAGGGTTAAAGTGTCAATTTATTAACTTAGGGTTAAACATAAATATTAAGGGAGTAAGGGAGTTTACGGGGTGGGGGCAAAAATGGCCATTATAGCCGTTGCACAACAGCCAAAATTGAATTTTGGTCGTTGTTACAACGACTATTTTTTCAAAGGAGGAAGGGGGCTGGCGGGGCTGGCAGAGACGACTATTTTTGTAAAATGAAGATTTTGGACTCCTTTTTATGATAAGAAAATATAACGTTTTGAGGAATGAAAAGACATGCCTCATTATTGCAATACTTCACGTCGATCAGAGAAAGCAGACATTTGCCGCCGTTTCAGAAGCATTGAAGAGATGTGACGTTTAACATTTTTTGCAATCATTATGTTTCAAATTTCCTGCCTAAGCATAGGTTTCGTTCAGACCGGTTTTAAATCCACTTCTCGGGCGCGCAAAGACACCCCCAGAAAGTGCGGGGACTACTGTATAAGACAAAATTTGTATAAGACAGATGTACGAATTATTATGTGACACGTGGCAGAAGATGCTGAGTCAAGTCCATGTTAGCCAGAGGCTCTACTGGTAAGACGCGAGCAGGGCCGTCGCATGTACACATGGTACCGGTAATTCAGAAGGTCAGTTGAACCGTTTAAATTGCAACGGACGACCATTACTTAACCGGTCATACATCTTCTAACAGAGCATTGATGTCATTTATGGAGATACTAATTCTCCAATTATTACATTATTCATTCTCTTGTATTAATAAAGACATATTTCGTGGGGGTGTGTACCTGCAAGCTCATGTATAAATAGGACACATTGTTTCATTATAAATCACCATATGCAAGTTGTTATAATATACTTCTTTACTTTGTCTCAATTACGACGCTTTCATACTAATCTCGAAGATTTTTCCCAGAAGCTAACACAAAGCTCAGGCTAATTTTACTATACTTCGTCTTAATATTATTTACTTGCACTGTATTTTACCTAGTATTATTTTCAGGTCAGTCACTTGAGATCCAAGTGTCCTTGACCACGTATACAAATTTAACTATACCATTTTACGGGTAAACATGAGGTCTCAGGTTCGATATCCCCTGCCCATGACGAATTTACCTTCTGGATCGAGCTCGTCACACGAGGCTTCCCTAGTAGATTTTTATGTTTGAGAAATAGAAAAAACAATTTGAAATAGTTCGTAATCATTAAACCCTTTCCTAATTAAAAAAAAAGATATAATACCTCCTCTTTTGAAAATTCATCAAATTAAAATATTCGTCGAAATGAAAGGGTAGAATGAAAAGAACATGAACAACAACAACATACTCAGTGAAATCCCACAACATGAGGTCTGGGGAAGGTAGAGTGTACGCATACCTTACCTCTACCTTGGTTGGTAGAGCGACTGTTTCCGAAAGACCCTCGGCTCAAGACAAAGCATACGCACAAGCAAAGCAAGAGAAGCGGTCAGACCCCGACACACAATTTAAAGCAGTATGAAAATGATGGTAACAAAAGAGAATAAGTCATGGTAGCGCATTCTAAAAAAAGAAGCATTATCTAACGCATGTAAATAAGATAAACAAAGTACATTAAAGAACTCATATCAGCAGAAATCAAACGACATGGGCCTATAAAATAATATTGCGCCTACTAGTATGATAGGCTAAGCAGACCTACAATAATAACACTACAACTACTAGTTTATAAGCGTAAGTAGGACTACGCTCAATTACCTACTACCCTTCTACCCTAATCCGTGTCCTCCACAATCTCCTATCTAAGGTCATGTCTTCAGTAAGTTGCACCTGCACCATATCCCGTCTAATCACCTCTCCCCAATACTTTTTCGGCCTACTTCTACCCCTCATGAACTCGTCTATAGTTAACCTCTCACACCTTTACACTGGGTATTTATCTCTCTTCGGAAAAGAACATGAACACGTCAGAAAAAAAACAGCCCCCATGTGCTTTCTAGCTGAATGTTTTTTACTGGATCTTCTCTATCAGTGTGGGCCTATGGGTGCATTTATTTGTTCGAACAAATTGAAGTCAGACGTAGCCCTTTAATATCTCAATAAATTGGAGTATCAAAATATCTAACAATTTCCCACACATGGAGATTCAATTTCTTGCCTTCCTAGCTCCCAACCAAATAGGCTAGCAATATTCAATATAGAGAAAACAAAAGATACTGAAGAAAAAGGAAAAATAAAGTAGAAGAGAAATAAGCACCAAAAACAAGATAAATTAAACGTATTCATAATTTCCTCATAGTTCACACCTCTCTGTCGCAATTCTTGTGAAGGGAATTGAAGTGTGAGATTAAAGCATTTGATTTTTTCTTGTGAAGGGATTTGAAGTGCGAGATATAAGCACTTAATTTTGAGTGTATGGATTTTATAGTATTTAATCAAAAATACTAATAGGGAGATTCACTTTTTTTCTTTAGCGGAAACGGATCTACAACAATAATAACATGTGTTACTGATAGTCAGAATTCCCACAGAGCGAATGAATTCCCATATTTCCACAGTCTAAAAATACTCTCTAGGAAAATGCCAAAAAAATCTTCTCTGCAAACCCTAATCGTCATATTAATATGGAAAAAACAATTTTTCCAACACCTCATAATGGTGTATTTATACATTAACCATGCCCAAAAAAATTTCTCTGAGAAGTGTGCATTATTACTTTTCTTTGTAAATAACGTTTTTTCCAAATCTTATAATGATGTATTTATATATTATAGGCAGGGTTTACGAGAAGAACAAGCTAATGCACTAACGGGCTAATTAGCACCTCTTATGGCTAGACCTAAACCAATAGCTATTTTCAATTGAATTTTTAGAGATTTATAATAAAAATTTACATTTTAAATATTACATGAAAAGTCTGAATAAGTTTAACAATTCATATTTAGAAAAAAAGTTGAATTAAACTACCGTCAAAGTAAAAGTTTTGACAAATGTGACCTAGGAATATCCTTTTTTTTCTCTTATAGAGAGGTTTGGAGTTTGGATTAGAGGTGGCAAGTGGGCCGGGTCTGGCGGGATCGAGGTCGGGGCGGGACGGGCGAAGGGCCTGGTCGGGTCCAAGTGGGTCGGGTGCAGCGGGACTTGATCCAGCCTGTCTCCGATCCCGATCTCGATCCAAAGATGAATCTGCCTGAAGTGGCCTGATCGGCCTGTTCACTGGTTTTTTTTTTTTAAAAAAAAATAACATATGTATAAAAAAACTCAATAAACAAGACAAGATAGTATAATAAAAACATCTCAATGCTGTTTTTGTGCCTCTTATATTATTTAATAGACATATGAATTTTTTGTAATACAAATACAATTGTCTAAAATCTAAATTGCAACTTTGTGGTGTTGTCCAAAAGTTGCAAATTACATAATAAAATTGCAATTAAAAAAATTACATTCTCAAAAACACGTTTCTAATTGCTTGATGATTTCTGTGGTTCTTCCGCTGGAATTGGTATTTGTTGGTCAAATTGATCCACGCCGCTTCCACCACCTTCTGATAAGATTTCGTTGTAATTTTCGTCTTCTTCTTCGTTGATCTCCGGTTGACCGCACCTTTCTCGCTTCGCCAGATCCAATCTCTAAATAATACTGCAATTTTCAAGCTGTCTCCGGCTAATGAGTGTCTGTGGTCTCCTATTTGATATCTGTCGGCAGAAAAAGCGCTTTCAGACGCAGTTGATGACGCTTGAATGTTCAAAACATCTCGGGCCATTAATGAAAGTGTCGGGAAGGTCTTCTCATTCCCCCTCCAGTATTTCAGCAAGTCTTCATGTCCATTTTCATTGATAACTTCTTGGTACGGTACAGAACCCTGCAAAACAAAAATATCCAACTCGCTAATTTGGTTATTAGTAGAGGTACGGCCGCACATTCTATTTCTGAGGCTTTCAATACTAGCCGCAGAAACAGTATGTCTTTTGTGAGGTTGTGTTGAAGATGAAGAAGATGGTATGGAAGCCGGTAAGTTACTAGCATTTTCTTGTTGATAAAATCTATATATTTTTTTGCATTGGTGTTCTACGCTAGACAACACTTCTTCTTTAGTTTGTTCAATAGGTGGTGGGTGATTTAGATTTTTGGGACTTGGAGGTGGTAGTACTTCTATACAATCATAAATAGTTTCAATTAGTGATTTTGTACCGTCTATTTTAATAGTCGGATTTAATACAGAACCAATAATATAAATAGTGGGAATAGGAATAAAATATTTTTTTATTTTGACAAATATTTTTTTAATAGCTGCCACATAAGCTAGTTTTTCCATATATTCACTAAGTAATAAAAATATTAGAGTTATATAAAACAACATAGTTGAAATAGTAGGATAATATATACCGAAAAATTCTTTTGTTGCTTGAAATTTTTTTTCTAAAAATACGATAAGTTCGGAAATTTTTACCCAATCACTATCTACAATCATATCAGCTGGATTTTGATTATGAGAGTTAAAAAATAAAGTTATAGGTTTTCTATAGTCATAAGCAACAAGTAGTTGCTCGTATAAATAATTTCACCTAGTGGATACTTCTTGTGGAATTTTTCTATAAGATAGTCCACAATCGTGACAAGTTTTTTTATATTCTTTTCTACGTTGTACTTTATTACTTTTTAAAATAAAGTTTATAGTAAATTGTATTTTACTAAGAATGTCTTCAAAAAGTGATAGACCATCCTTTAAAATTAAGTTATATATATGGCACGTGCATTTTATATGAAAATGATCTGGAAAAGATGGAGTTAAACTATTTTTTAAAATTGTAATTGCGTAATTGTTAGAAGAAGCGTTATCTAATGTAATAGTCATAATTTTATCGGTTATTCCGTAATAATCGCACACTTGATAAATATTATCTGCAATAAAAGTATCAGTGTGCCTATCATCTATATATCTATACGCTAAAATACGTTTTTGCATAGACCATTTATAATCTATCCAATGATAAGTTACAGTTAAATAATCATGGCCGTTAGTACTACGACCTATATCATACGTGATAGATACTTTGCCATTAAAATGATATAATGAATAACGTAAATATTGTTGATATTCATGCACAAATTTAAATACATCTCTCTTAACAGTTGATCTAGGAAAATTGTTAAAAGCAGGATTATATATATCTCTAATGTAATGAATAAAATCGGGAGATGAAGGAAATGAAAAAGGCAAACCCTCCACAACAACTAATTTTGATATTGCTTCCCTATCTCTATGTTTATTGTATTTAGGGCCTACAATTCCCCCCGTCATAGGGTTAATTTGACCTTGTACTTGGTCCGACAAGATCGTGATGTGAACCTTGTCCCGATGGAGCGCGTTCTTGCACGTTTTGAAGCCTGGTATTGGGCATACCTAGCCGGATGAGCAAGCATTACGTGTCTAATTAAACACCCCGCCCCACCGTGGCCTTTTCCAGCTTTTAAATTTTAAAACATTTTTACAAATTTTACATATAGCTACTTGATTCTCTACGTCCCTATCAAAAATGTCCATGCATCCGATTTTAATGGTCGCTTTCTTTGGACCTCGTCTCATACTAGGGGGAATAAGAGGTATTTCAGTTGAAGGTGCACTAGTGGGTGTGTTGTCATCAACATTAGTGGGTGTATCATCTAGATCATCGTCTAAATTAAAGTCTTCTTGAGTTCCAGAAAATAGCTCCTCGTCTAAATCTAATGGTATTGTAGGAAAATGTTGAGTATCAACAAAATCATTCTGTGTAGGAATAAGATTACTAGAAGAAGTACCCTTGCTCTGCTTTCCCCTACTAGAAGAAGCACCCTTACCCTTACCCTTAAACATACCTCTTAATCCTTCCATTTTAATTATGATAATAAATAATTAAAGATAATAAAATTAAGTGCGCTAAATAAAATAAACAGACAATAATAATTTAATGAAGGAACGAATGTACCAAACGCCGACGTAACGTCGACGTGTAATCGAGAGGTTGAAAATTGAAACTTTGCTCGATGGAAGATCCTCAAGCTAGTTGCCAACTTCACTTCCAATTCCCAAATGAATAAATAAGATTGAATATTTAGCAAACAATGTAGACTTGTAGAGAGAAGAGAGATATATTGAGAGATTAGAGAGATTGTAGGAAGATTTGTGAGAAAGATGAAGAGAAAATGAGTTATTTATAGTTGGAAAATTGGGTTAAAGTGTAAATATAATAACTTATGGGTTAAAAATAAATATTAAGGGGTAGGGGAGGTTGGGGGGAGGGGGTAGGCCTAAAATGGCCGTTGGCCAACGGCCAAAATCTAAAATGGTTGTTGGTGCAACGGTTATATTTTCAAAGGGGGAGCACTCGGGCGGGGTCGGACGGGCCTGGGGCGGGCTCAGGTCTGGCGGGACGAGACATTGTCCCGTCCCGAGTTCTAGTCCCGCTACCGTTTTTTTTTTTTTTTTTACTCGGGGTCGGGGCGGGCTCTGAACTGGGTCGGGGCGGGCCGTCCCGGCCCACTGGCCAGCCCTAGTTTGGATACATCATTGCTGTAAAATATCTACAGCAAACTTAGGATTCAAGTCTATGGATAGAACAGGTTAAATCTATAGTTAGTACAGTGTACAAATATTTTAATGGACTATAAGGAGCTCAATTTCAAGGGTTCACCCTAACAACTTTTTTTACGGACATTTTGCTTTTGTGGGAGAAAAAAGCTTGTTCCAAAAAAGTACTACAGTGATTTGAAAACATTAAATTTAAGAGTAAAATATTAAACTACAAACCGACTATTTCATTAAGTCCTTGATCTATTTCATTGTCCTTAATTAAAAAGATGAGATATTCCGTCGGATTCAAATCTCAATTTCTGTAGCACATTCTTCTTTTAATCTGATTTTAAAAAATGCCACATTTCTATATTTATAACCATTCAAATTTTAAAATTTATTTTGAAGTATAAACTTCAAAAATCTTTCTTTTTTTGTTAAATTTCATAATAAATCAAATAATGCCTCTAGCACTAATTGAAAGGTCCAAAACAGGACCTTTGTACAGACACCGAAGAGTCGATATCACAAACATTTTTTAAAGAACACCATTTGTACCTAAAACTGAAAAATGACAAAAATGATCTCTTATTTTTTGTAGTAGATTCAAAATAGTCCCTTGAATATTATTTGGGCAATTTTGGTTCTTTAACTTTGTTAAAATGGACACTTTTGATCTCCGTTAAATATTTATCAAGCTTTAATTATTAAATCTAATAAGAATTATGAAAATAGAAAATTTTAACAGGAACTCACATGTAGGAGTATAGTTTTTGAAGTTTATGTTATTTTTAATCTACTTCAAGAGTCCGGTGTAATTTCTTAAGTTGCAACTTTTGTTACTATTTTTTAATCTATTTTTTTTGTGTTTGGTGTAGTTTTTATGTTGTAGTTTCTTGGTTTTGACGGAAATTACTGGTGTTTGTAGTTAACTCTTTTTTTTACACTTCCGATTAAATTTAACAATCGGAGTTTGAAAAATATCTAATAGAGACTAAAATAGAAGTTACGTCTAGACTAAAAATCGGAGTTCGAAAATCACTTATCAACAAGCCTGAATTTTGAAAATTAGTAATTTCTGATAGTGATAGTAATTATTTTTTGTTTCTTCTTCTTATCTACAAAGAGTTAAATGCTCTCTTTTTTCTCTTTGATTTTCATCCTCATGTATTGATGAAAACTACACTATCAGAAAATTGCTAATTTCTGATAGAATTCGTTGGAATTTGGTTCGTCAGTAACATTTTCGATGACTTTTTCATAGAAAATCACTTGTCAACAAGCCTGGATATTGAAAATTAGCGATTTTCTGATAGTGATAGTAATTGTAATTGTTTTTTGTTTCTTCTTCTTATCTATAAACAGTTAAATGCTCTCTTTTTTCTCCTTGATTGTCATCCCCATGTATTGATGAAAACTACACTACCAGAAAATTATTAATTTTTGATAGAATTTGTTGGAATTTGGTTTGACAGTAACGATTTCGATGGATTTTCCATCGAAAATCACTTATCAACAAGCCTGAATTTTGAAAATTAGCGATTTTCTAATAGTGACAGTGAATGTTTCTTTGTTTCCTCTTCTTATGTATAAACAGTTAAACAGTCTTTTCTTCTTTGTTTTTTCGTCCTATGTATTGAACTTTAAATTGTTTTGCTAAATCTCATGATTTTTTTCATTTTATTTTTATTTTTATATTTGGAGTCTCGAAGTTAAAACTGTTCTTGACATTTTTCCTGTTCTAGATTGAATGATATGCATTGTTTTTGTACTATCCGCGTCAGCTTTTTCTTTTTATTTTTGGTTTGGTCGGATTTTTGCTACTACTGTTGTGGTGTGCTTATTTGATTGTTTGTGTTGGTTGATTTTTCAACATTATTAAGTAGTATTAGTAATAGTTTAACATCAAAGCTAATAAAGTAGACTTAAGTAATGAAAAAAATTCCCTGTCTAAATCTTTTCTTTCATTAATAATTCTGTGGGTAGGTGTAAAAATTAAAAGGTCGTTTGGTTGCTGGTAAATATTATGTATTTACTGTGTCTCAAATTATTTGTCATTTTTTTTGTTTACACGTACCTTAAGAATTACTACATCCGTCTCAAATTATTTGTCATTTTTTTTATTTATACACCCCTTAAAAAATACTCCCTCCGTCATAAAATACTTGACATATTTTTCTTTTTAAAAGTCAATTGGACTAAATTTCAAAGTTAAATTAGATTATATTAATTCAATATTTTAAAATTAAAAATTTAGTTATTGGGAAACTATACGAAAAGGATTATAAATTGCAATTTTTCTCGTATTAAAATGATAAAAATATAGTTCATAATGTTGGTCAAAGTTGATATAATTTGATCCTTGAAAAGCGTAATGTGACAAATATTTTGGAACAGAGGGAGTATTAATTATGAAGGGTATTTGACCTACTTTACCTTTATTTATTTCTAAGTTATAATCTCTCTATTATATATTTACTTTATTGATGTGTCATCTTCATTAATGACAAATGATAAAATAGAGAAAAATTAATTAATTATGATTTGAACTTCTAAAACGACAAATAATTTGAGACAACTATTTTGAGTAACCACGAAAATAATTTGAGATGGAGGAAGTATTAATTAGGAGGGATAATTGACCTACTCTACCCTTATTTATGTCTTAATTATAATTTTTCTCCATTAAATGTTTCCTCTATTTATGTGTCATCTTCATTACTTACAAAGGACAAAATAGAGAAAATATAATTAATTATGCCTTGAATTTTAAAACGGTAAATAATTTGAGACAATCATTTTTAATAACCACGATAAATATTTTGAGACGGATGAAGTAAGTGTTGGTAATGTAGGATTTAGTAATTCATGCATTTGTCATCTTCTACCCTATATAGAATAATATGTAAATTGACTTATAATTTATACATATTTTAATTATATTGAATTATAAAATTATAATCAAATACCACCGGTGATGTGCTGAATTTTCTACAAAGCAATTACAAAACTATCAAATATGATATTAATTACTAATTTTAATATATAAATAATATCCTTTCTAATCAACAACGAAACGATGCCTAATATTATAAGACTAAGTTGACCGATATACCACTATTGTATAACGTTGATATTATAACTACAAAATATACTAATAATATAAAATTTATTTATACTTATTACTCTTAACTGTTTTTCTCCAAGTGATGGCCGCGTTGAATTGTCACATGTTGCATTTTTCTATTGAATTGATCTGGACTGCTTTGACTTATTCAATCTTACAATGTCAATCACATGCTGCTTTTAACAAGTTGTTTGTTGATTTTATTAATCATTAATGCAATTTCTCTAAACCTATTTTAGTTGATTTATGAGTTGGTTCTTCAGTTGACTATGTTGGAAGTACTTCAATATAATCATAAATCATTTCTATTAGTGTTTTTACAATTGTCTACTTTAATAATCAGATTCACACCAATAATATAAATAGTGGAAATAGGAAAAAAATGTTTTTTAAATTTTTGAAACATTTTTTCAATAAATGTCTCATAAGTTGGTTTTTACATATATTCATTAAGTAACAAAAATATTAGAGATATATAAAATAACATATTTGAAATAGTAGGATAATAAATATCGGAAAATTCTTTAGTACCTTGAAAAATTCTCTAGAAATCCATTAAGTTCTAAAACAAATTTCTCAATTATTATCTACAAGCATATCCCTTGGATTTTTATTATGAGTGTTAAATAGTAAAGTTATAAGTTGTCTATAATCCTAAGCAACAATTAGTTGCTCATACAGAGAATTTCATAGAGTAGAAACTTCTTCTGAATTTTTTTTATAAGGTAATCCACAATCATGACAAGTTATTTTTATACTCTTTGCGTCTTTGTATTTTATTACCTTTAAAAATAAAATTTATAGCAAATTGTATTTTATCAAGAATGCTTTCAGAAAGTTTTAGGTCATCCTTTACAACTAAGTTATAAATATGGCACACACATCTTATATGAAAATGATCAGGAAAATAAGGAGTTAATCGAACTTTTACAAGTTTTACAACATAATCATTAGAAGTAGCATTATCTAATGTAATAGTCATAATTTTATTATTTATTCCATAATAATCACAAATTTCATTATTATTTTATGCAATAAAACTTACAGTGTGCATATCATCAATATATCTATATGCTAAAATACATCTTTACATAGACCAATTTTGATCTATCCAATGACATGTTACCGTTAAATAATCATTACCGTTAGTACTATGACCTATGTCAGAAGTGATAGCCACTTTGTCATTAAAATGATACAACGCATAACGTAAATATTGTAGATATTCACTTGCAAATTTAAAAATATCCCTTCTAATAGTTGATCTAGA
Source organism: Anisodus acutangulus (assembly GCA_029783415.1). Classification (NCBI taxonomy): domain Eukaryota; kingdom Viridiplantae; phylum Streptophyta; class Magnoliopsida; order Solanales; family Solanaceae; genus Anisodus; species Anisodus acutangulus. Next base: position 11,004,004 of record CM056511.1, on the reverse strand, counting down.
AAAACCATTAAAAGCAGGATTATATGTTTCTCGAATGTAATGAATAAAACCCGAAGAGGAAGGAAATGAAAAAGGCAAACCCTCCACCGCAACTAATTTTATCATATTTTCTCTATCTTTGTTTTTATCATATTTAGGACCAAAAATTCCCCCGTCGTCGGGTTAATTTGACCCTGTACTTGGTCGGGGATACTATGTGAACCTTGTCCCGACTCAGCTGGCACACCCAATTTTTTTACCCTGGTATTGATTCCACCTAGCTGTGTGCTCGCATTGTACATGTCTCAATAAACCTCCCGTCCCACCTTGACCTTTTCTGGTTTTAAATTTATAAACATTTTTACGAATTTTACATCTATCTAGTTGATTCTCTTGGTCCCTATCAAAGAAACGCCATGCAGCTGATTTTAATTTTCGTTGTGTGGGGCTTCGACTCATAGTAGAGGAAATATGAGGCATTCTAGTTTTAGTTTGAGACTCAGTCTGAGCCTAATGTTGAGGTGCACTAGTGGGTGTGTCGTCTAGATTATCGTCTAAATTAAAGTTTGGTTCATCTACCTCATCATCTAATGGTATATCATTAAAAAGAAGTTTCATCTATATAAAATCAATGAAGTCATCCGGACTAGGAATATGATTACTAGAAGAAGTACCCATGCCCTTGTTACCCCTACTAGAAGAAGCACCCTTACCCTTACCTTTAAACATACCTCTTAATCCTTCTATTTTAATTATGCAAATAAATAATTAAAGATAATAAAATTAAGTGTGAATTAAAATAAAATAATAATAATAATAATTTAAAAAAAGAAACGAAGGTACCAAATGCCGACGTAACAACAACTCCGATTAAATATCTAATATCCTAACAACGATCAAAACTGTTGATATGATACTTAAAAGTACTATTATAAAGTTACTATCAATAATAAGGGACCATTTTTGCCATTGTTTTTTCACCTAGAACTCCTTCATAATCCTCTCCATTATTGTCTCAACACTTGTCTTTCCTTTCTCCATTCCCGCCTTCCATTTCAAGGCTTTAACTTGTAGCCATCCTTCGTTGACCCTATCACACGACTTTATTACTACAAGTTACATATTCTTCATTTCATGTTTCACTTATGGTCAGTTCCTACCCTTTTTATATGTTTTATAATTTAGAACAATATGGTCTAATGTGTCTTCCTTTTTCACAGCATTTGTTTTAATTAAAAGGGGCTAAAACTTGAAGAACTCTTCTACTCAGCAACAACTAGAGATCAACTTCAATGGATACTAATTGTATCAGATTTTGTGGTTTATTTTCTTTTATATCTTTGGCTTTGAATTGCTTCTCTCCATTGGGATCTGTCGCGCAACTTTTGCCTCAAGAAGAAGGTTAGTTACTTATATTTTCTCTTCTTTTGACGGTTTCTCCAAAGTACACTATCAGAAAATCGCTAATGTTTTATGAATTTTTTTTATGGCGGAATTTGGCTTGTTAGTAACTTTTTTGATGGATTTTCCATCAAAAAATTCCTTATCAACAAGTCAAATTTTGAAAATTAGCGATTTTCTGATAGTTGTAATCAGTAATTGTTTTTTTTTTCTTCCTCTTCTTATCTATAAACAGGTAACACATCTTTTTTTCTCTGTGATTTTCATCCGGGTATTGATGAAAAACAAACTATCAGAAAATTGCTAATTTTCGATAGAATTTGTCAGTAATGTTTTCGATGAATTTTTCATCGAAAATCACTTATCAACAAGCCTGAATTTTGAAAATTAGATATTTCTGATAGTGATAGTAATTATTTTTTGTTTCTTCTTCTTATCTATAAACAGTTAAATGCTCTCTTTTTTCTCTTTGATTTTCATCCCCATGTATTGATGAAAACTACACTACCAGAAAATTGTTAATTTTTGATAGAATTCGTTGGTATTTGGTTTGACAGTAACGATTTCGATGGATTTTCCATCGAAAATCACTTATCAACAAGCCTGAATTTTGAAAATTAGCGATTTTCTAATAGTTATAGTGAATGTTTTTGTTTCCTCTTCTTATCTATAAACAGTTAAACACACTCTTTTCTTCTTTGTTTTTTCGTCCTATGTATTGATCTGTAATTTGTTTTGCTAAATCTCATGATTTTTTTCATTTTATTTTTATTTTTATATTTGGAGTCTCGAAGTTAAAACTGTTCTTGACAATTTTCCTGTTCTAGATTGAATGATATGCATTGTTTTTGTACTATCCGCGTCAGCTTTTTCTTTTTATTTTTGGTTTGGTCGGTTTTTGCTACTACTGTTGTGGTGTGCTTATTTGATTGTTTGTGTTGGTTGATTTTTCAACATTATTAAGTAGTATTAGTAATAGTTTAACACCAAAGCTAATAAAATAGACTTAAGTAATGAAAAAAATTCCCTGTCTAAATCTTTTCTTTCATTAATAATTCAGTGGGTAGGTGTAAAAATTAAAAGGTCGTTTGGTTGCTGGTAAATATTATGTATTTACTGTGTCTCAAATTATTTGTCATTTTTTTGGTTTACACGCACCTTAAGAATTACTCTATCCATCTCAAATTATTTGTCGTTTTTTTTTTATTTATACACCCCTTAAAAATATACTCCCTCCGTCATAAAATACTTGACATATTTTTCTTTTTAAAAGTCAATTGGACTAAATTTCAAAGTTAAATTAGATTATATTAATTCAATATTTTAAAATTAAAATTTAGTTATTGGGAAACTATACGAAAAGGACTATAAATTGCAATTCTTCTCGTATTAAAATGGTAAAAATATAGTTCAAAATGTTGGTCAAAGTTGATATAATTTGACCCTTGAAAAGCGTAATGTGACAAATATTTTGGAACAGAGGGAGTATTAATTATGAAGGGTATTTGACCTACTTTACCTTTATTTATGTCTAAGTTATAATCTCTCTATTATATATTTACTTTATTGATGTGTCGTCTTCATTAATGACAAATGATAAAATAGAGAAAAATTAATTAATTATGATTTGAACTTCTAAAACGATAAATAATTTGAGACAACTATTTTGAGTAACCACGAAAATAATTTGAGATGGAGGAAGTATTAATTAGGAGGGATAATTGACCTACTCTATCCTTATTTATGTCTTAATTATAATTTTTCTCCATTAAATGTTTCTCCATTAAATGTTTCCTCTATTTATGTGTCATCTTCATTACTTTCAAAGGACAAAATAAAGAAAATATAATTAATTATGCCTTGAATTTTAAAACGGTAAATAATTTGAGACAACCATTTTTAGTAACCACGATAAATATTTTGAGACGGAGAAAGTAGGTGTTGGTAATGTAGGATTTAGTAATTCATGCATTTGTCATCTTCTACCCTATATAGAATAATATGTAAATTGACTTATAATTTATACATATTTTAATTATATTGAATTATAAAATTATAACCAAATACCACCGGTGATGTGCTGAATTTTCTACAAAGCAATTACAAAACTATCAAATATGATATTAATTACTAATTTTAATATATAAATAATATCCTTTCTAATCAACAACGAAACGATGCCTAATATTATAAGACTAAGTTGACCGATATACCACTATTGTATAACGTTGATATTATAACTACAAAATATACTAATAATATAAAATTTATTTATACTTATTACTCTTAACTGTTTTTCTCCAAGTGATGGCCGCGTTGAATTGTCACATGTTGCATTTTTCTATTGAATTGATCTGGACTGCTTTGACTTATTCAATCATACAATGTCAATCACATGCTGCTTTTAACAAGTTGTTTGTTGATTTATTAATCATTAATGCAATTTCTCTCCCCCACCCCCACCCCCCCACCCCCACCCCCACCCCATCCCAATGCAAAATTTACTACTTATCAACATCTTTACGGAAAATGACTGGACAAAAAACAAAATTACTCCTTGAACACAAATATTAATTGTTTTAATAAACTAAATCTGTTTCATGATACTTGATGTATTTAAAAGTATAATAGGTCATTTGATCTACTTTTACTGTTCTAATTAGTGAAACAATGATTATTAATTAAATGACGTTTAAATGAGATAAGAGTCGTCACTGTTAAGGCTTACAAGAAATGTTATATGAACAATGATTTATGGAGTCTCTTTCTCTTGCTATCTTTTTTTTTTCTTAGAGGTTGTTGTGCATACTCTTTTTTAGTTGGGGGCCAGGGATGTTCGGGTGAACACCTCGGCAAAAAATTACCGTGTATATATGATAGATTTTCTGTGCTTATGTACATGTATTAACTTTTGAACACTTTGAACAAATGCAAAATGTTAGCCTAAGTGGTCCAGGGTGTTCAAAATTATCTATAGCATCCTAGGTTTGATTCTCAAGGACAACATTATTTTTTATATTTAGCTTTTGTTATTTTTTTCGAACACCCTAAGTAAAAATTCTAGATCCACCACTGTGTAGGAAATGCTTCTCCTTTAATATGCCTTGCAACGTGATTCTAAATTAGCCGCCTTATCTTTCTATTTATAAGCCACATCCTACTTCGACGTTTCCAATTTCCCATAGAGGAACTGCTTCCTGCGTCTGCGGCCCAGTTTCAAAGGGAGTTCTTGACCAGTTGAAAAAAATGTTAGCTAACTTTTGGTACAGTGAGACACTTTATAACAATCATGCTTTCTGTAGAATCGATATTTCATGTTGTGTTATATTATATGTTTTCTATAACAATATTTCATTAGAATGATCGGGACAAATGATGTTGTTATAGATAGGTTTCACTGGACCAAATGAGTATAAAAATGATATTGTTGGTTAGACTAAGGGAAACCTTATCTTATAGTACATATTATTTTCAATTTTCAGGACTATCTAAAGGAACATGTTTCCTTGGCTTTCATTGATTATTGTGTACAATATATATAGTGTTACATGGCTACAAACTAGGTAACTAAATCTTTCAAATTACAATTGGAATATAAATTTATCTAATATAAAAGATATATAACATATGGTAATATTCTAGCAATGGTAATATACAATATACATAAATATTCTATCACACCCCCGCAGTCGAAGCGGGAGGTTCTCGTATGCTGAGACTGGCTCGGAAATCATCAAAAAGAATGTGTGAAAGTCCTTTAGTGAATATATCTGCAATCTGATATCTGGAAGGAACATGAAGGACGTGAACTTGGCCACGAGCCATTTTTTCACGTATAAAGTGAATATGCATCTCAATGTGTTTAGTGCGCTGATGTTGAACGGGATTGCTGGAGAGATATATCGCATTGACATTATCACAATAGACCAATGTAGCCTTACAGATTGGGCAATGAAGTTCCAATAGAAGGTTGCATATCCAACAAGACTCAGAGACAACATTCGCGTCTCATCTGTACTCGACTTCGGCATTGAATCAAGACAGAGTAGGTTGTCTTTTAGAAGACCGAGAAAGCAAGTTATCTTCGAGGAAGACACAATAACTTGATGTGGAGCGACGAGTTTCCGGAAAGCCACCCCAGTCAGCATCAGAATAAGAGGTGAGACCATGGAGTGTGGACTTATACAGGTGGAGGCCGAAGTGAAGAGTACCTTGCACATAGCGCAAAATATGTTTGAGTGTATTCATATGTGCATCCGACGGGCTATGCATATGTAAGCATAATTGTTGTACGACATATGATATATCTGGTCTCGTGAAAGTGATATATTGTAATGCTCCTACTAAACTGTGATAGTGAGTCGGGTCAGCATCCAGGGAACCCGAAGAGGCACTAAGTTTGGAATTAGTATCCACTGGCGTGCGGGCCAGTTTGCAAGACGTCATACCTGTTTGGTCAAGGATCTCTTCGGCGTACTTTCTTTGATAACGAAATAAGCCACATGCATGTCTCGTAACAACAATGCCCAAAAAATAGCTTAGGGGGGCCCAAATCCTTCATAGCAAACTCAGAGGCAATGAGTGACATGATGGACGCGAAGTATATTAGAAGATGTAGTGAGGATGATATCATCAACATATAATAGGATGTATGCGATGTCATTACCCTTGTTATAGATGAACATTGGATGATCATATCTACTATGTGAAAAACTGATAGAGGATACAAAGTCAGCAAACCGTTAGTACCATGCACGAGGAGCATGTTTCAGTCCATAGAGTGATTTCTTCAAAAGACACATAATCTGGATGAACTAGATCCCTAAATCCCATAGGCTGATGCATATATACGGTTTCAGTAAGGTCCCAATGCAAGAATACATTTTTGACTCAAGTTGATGAATGAGCTAAGATTTGGACAAAGCAATACTGAGAACGGTCTGAATAGTGGTGTCGTGGAGAGCGGTGGCTGGCCGAGAGGTAGCTGAGACGGAAGGCCATAACGGTTGTTCTGAGGCTCGGCTGGCCGATAGGTAACCGAGATGGAAGGCCATGACGGGTTTGTCCGAGGCTCTCATTGCAGGGCTAGGTGGACTTTCCGCCTCGGGACAGTAGTGGTGGGGCCGATTGCCTGTGATGGTGACGATTGATTTTGCAAGTGATGAATTAGAAGAGGATTTAGACTATCATTTAGGAAATCATAGGAATTTGAAGGTGGAGAATTGAGTTTGGCAAAGGGGAATTGGGACTCATTGAATATGACATGCCTAGAAATGATTATTTTTCGGCTTGACAAGTCGTAACAATTGTAACCTCTATGATTGAGGGGTAACCAAGAAAGACACACGGGGATGACCGAGGTTGCAGCTTGTTGATTTGAGTGGAGTGATGGAGAGGGTAGCATAGACATTCAAAAGTTCGTAAATGCTTATAGGAAGGATCCCAAAGATAGAGAACTTGAGTGGGTGACATGTGTTTGAGAGACTTGTTTGGGAGAATGTTCAAGAGATAGATTGCCATTGAGAGTGCGTAATGTCAAAAATAAGGGGGGATAGAGGCGTGGGCAAGGAGGGCACAAATTATGTTGTTTATAGTTTTAATTTTCCATTCGACTTTTCCATTTTGGGGAAAGAGATGATTGTCTATAACCTCGAATGGAAATGCCTTGTCCACTACCAACAATAATATTACGATTTAAATTGTTCATATTGAAATAAGATGAGAGAGTACCTTGGGATGCCATCATATGAGATGTGGCACCAGTGTCCATGTACCAACTATTGTCAGGAACGTTGAGAGACATCGTGTTCATAGCCGTCTTAATATTCGTCGGTGCGTAGGTTGAATGATGAGAGACATGTGCACTGTGTGCTTTCTGCGGACGTGCGTTGAGGATGCCTGGCTGGGGCGCAAGACGACGTCGGATAGGGACACGGTGGAGTGGCCCAAGTCGGTGGGGCCCATGCATCCCATAGTGGGTAGGCAGCCCACGGCAGGGCCGCCGCCATCGCATCGCCGTGGCGGCCGGTCGCCGGCAGGCCGGTCGCCTCTTTCTCCGCCGCCATCGCTTTGCCAGGCCATCGCGACTTCGGCCAGAATTTTACCCTTTATTGTTGGTTCAGAATTGTGAGCCACGTTTTGGGTCATTAGCTTGTCGATGTGGCGAGGCAGAGGCCGAGCCCCTCGGGTCGACAATTGGGCCATCGATGGTCACGAGGGCAGCATCAACAGTGATTGCATTGGCCGCATCCCACTTGGTTTTCCGTGTTTCTTTAAGAATGAGTCTCGAACGGGCTTCATAAAATGGAGGCAATGGCGTGCTTTGTTGGAGGATGGTAGCGACGTCGTCATACGATTCATTCAAACCTGCAATGAGATGTATCATCAATCGTTGATTGGTGACCGGTGCACCGACGTTTGAGAGTTAATCGGCAATCATCTTAAGCTCTTGGCAATAGGCCGACGCATTAGGAAAATTATCCTACTGAATATCCTTGAATTGATTTTTCAAATATAAGGCACGCTGTGTCTTGTTATCGTGAAAAATACTTTTCAGTCGCTCCCAAGTTTGTTGTGCAGTAGCGTCGGTTTCAATGATTGTATGCAATAGATCATTCGAGATTGTGTCGTAGAGCTATTGTAGAACAACAACATCTAAACGTGACCAAAGTCTGTCATCATGTTTCTCCAGGGGTTCGGCAGTGGGCTTGGATTTTGGAGGGATGATGTGATCGATGATTTTGTATACACGATAATGGATCTTAAATAGTTCCTTCCAAGAGTAATACTAAACTTTTTCCATCTCAAGAGTTATGGGAATGAAATTCTTGATGTTGTTGACTGCAAGAGCAGGATGTAATTTAGGTTGTTCAGCCATTGAAAATTGGGAAAGAAGAGGGGAGGAGAATTTGCGAGAATTGAAAGAAAAATGGGGGGGGGGGGGGAGGATGGCACATGGAGGTCGGCCGAGAGATTAGGCGGCGACTTGTGGAGAGAAAAGAATTAGGGTTTGACTCTGATACCATAAAGGAATATGTTCATTTGCCTTTCATTGATAATTGTGTACAATATATATAGTATTACATGGATACAAACTATGTAACTAAATCTTCCTAATTACAATTGGAATATAAATTTACCTAATATAAAATATATACAAAATATGGTAATATTCTAACAATAATAATATACAATGTATGAAAATATTCTATCACTATCCGTTCCACCTCCTAGCACAAAATATATTATCAATGACCAATATGATGCATTATGTGTAAACTGAGGATCACATTTCAGTGCTACCTTTTTTCATATGTGACCATTTGAGAAATAAACAGACTACCCTGGTAAATTTGGAAACTTCAGATGCAATTATTTAATACAACTCTAGGAAGAGGAGTCTCAGAGTAACGCTAAAGTTGTCTTTGTGTGACTTGTAGGTTAAGGTTTGAGCCATGAAAGAAGCTATTAATGCTTGCATTAGGGTAGAATAGGCTGTGTCTACATCACACCCCTTTGAGTGCGGCGCTTCCTCAAACCCTGTTGCTCTTAACACTTCAAAAACAACTAAAATTAACTATGAATTTCTTGTAAATCCATCGCTAAATTGCTCAAAGCTAATAGCATTTTTTGATAACCCGTCACTAATTCATCGCTAAATAGGATTAGTGACGGATTTTGCTGTTTAATTATAGAATTTGTTCATAGCTAATTCTTACTTTTTTAGTAGTGACAGTACAAGAAAGTACAGAATTGACAACAAAATTTTAGCAACAATAAATATATTGTTGCTAAAAAATGTAAATAACAACAAAAGTTTAATATATTGTTGCTAAAATCATAAATGGAAACAAAAAGAGCAACATTGTTGCAAAAAATTATCGCATCGGAGGTTATTGCAACGACATGCAACAATTTTTGTTGTTGCTAATTGTTGTGAAAAGTACTTTTTAGCAACAATATCAAATATTTTCTAATACGGATAGTGATTGTTTTTTGTTTCCTCTTCTCATCTATAAACAGTTAAACACTCTTTTTTCTTCTTTGTTTTTTCGTCCTATGTATTGATCTTTAATTTGTTTTGCTAAATCTCATGAATTTTTTCCTTTTATTTTTATTTTTATTTTTATATTTGGAGTCTCGAAGTTAAAACTGTTCTTGACAATTTTCCTGTTCTAGATTGAATGATATGCATTGTTTTTGTACTATCCGCGTCAGCTTTTTCTTTTTATTTTTGGTTTGGTCGGTTTTTGCTACTACTGTTGTGGTGTGCTTATTTGATTGTTTGTGTTGGTTGATTTTTCAACATTATTAAGTAGTATTAGTAATAGTTTAACACCAAAGCTAATAAAATAGACTTAAGTAATGAAAAAAATTCCCTGTCTAAATCTTTTCTTTCATTAATAATTCAGTGGGTAGGTGTAAAAATTAAAAGGTCGTTTGGTTGCTGGTAAATATTATGTATTTACTGTGTCTCAAATTATTTGTCATTTTTTTGGTTTACACGTACCTTAAGAATTACTCTATCCATCTCAAATTATTTGTCGTTTTTTTTTTATTTATACACCCCTTAAAAATATACTCCCTCCGTCATAAAATACTTGACATATTTTTCTTTTTAAAAGTCAATTGGACTAAATTTCAAAGTTAAATTAGATTATATTAATTCAATATTTTAAAATTAAAATTTAGTTATTGGGAAACTATACGAAAAGGACTATAAATTGCAATTCTTCTCGTATTAAAATGATAAAAATATAGTTCAAAATGTTAGTCAATGTTGATATAATTTGACTCTTAAAAAGCGTAATGTTACAAGTATTTTGGAACAGATGGAGTATTAATTATGAAGGGTATTTGACCTACTTTACCTTTATTTATGTCTAAGTTATAATCTCTCTATTATATATTTACTTTATTTATGTGTCATCTTCATTAATGACAAATGATAAAATAGAGAAAAATTAATTAATTATGCTTTGAACTTCTAAAATGATAAATAATTTGAGACAACTATTTTTAGTAATCACGACAAATAATTTGAGACTAATGGAGTATTAAGTAGGAGGGGTAATTGACCTAATTTACCTTTATTTATGTCTTAATTATAATTTTTTTCGTTAAATGTTTGATCTATTTATGTGTCATCTTCATTAATTACAAAAGACAAAATAGAAAAAAAATTGACTTATAACTTATACATATTTTAATTATGTTGAATTGAAAAATTATAACCAAACACCATTTGTGATGTGCTAAATTTTCTACAAAACAATTACAAAACTATCAAATATGATATTAATTACTAATTTTAATACTTAAATAATACTCTTTCTAATCAGCAACCAAAAGATTCCTAATATTATAAGATTAAGTTGACCGATATACAACTATTGCATCAACCTTGATATTATAACTATAAAATATACTATTAATATAAAATTTATTTATACTTATTACTACTCAACTGTTTTTCTCCAAGTGATGGCCGCGTTGACTGTCACATGTTGCATTTTTCTCTTGAATTGATCTGGACTGCTTTGACTTATTCAATCATACTATGCCAATCACATTTCAGTGCCAATCATACGTTCCACCTCCTAGCACAAAATAATATTACCAATGATGCATTATGTGTAAACTGAGGATCACATTTCAGTGCTACCTTTTTTCATATGTGACCATTTGAAAAATAAACAGACTACCCTGGTAACTTTGGAAACTTCAGATGCAATTACTTAATACAACTCTACGAAGAGGAATCTCTGAGTAACGATAAAGTTGTTTTTGTGTGATTTATAGGTTAAGGTTTGAGCCGTGAAAGAAGTCATTAATGCTTGCATTAGGGTAGGGTAGGCTGTCTACATTACACCCCTTTGGGTGCGGCGCTTCCTCAAACCATGTTGCTCTTAACACTACAGAAACAACTAAAATTAACTATGAATTTCTCGTTAATCCATCGTTAAATTGCTCATAGCTAATAACATTTTTTGATAACCTGTCACTAATTCATCGTTAAATAGGATTAGTGACGGATTTTGGTGTTTAATTATAGAATTTATCCATAGCTAATTCTTACTTTTTTAGTAGTGACACTACAAGAAAGTATAGAATTGGCAACAAAACTTTAGCAACAATAAATATATTGTTGCTAAAAAACTTAAATTGCAACAAAAGTTTAATATATTGTTGCTAAAAACATAATGGCAACAAAAAGAACAACGTTGTTGCGAAAATTTATCGCATCGGAGGTTATTACAGCGGCATGTAACAACTTTTGTTGTTGCGAAAAGTATTTTTGACAACAATATCCAATATATGACAACAAAATCATTGTTGGCAAATGCCTTTGTTCTCGTAGTGTGAAAAATTGATCTATCGGGAGATAAAAAACGTTGTATAGCTCAAGTGTCACAATATGCAAGTTTGTTATTTGTTCTTCGAGACTAACAATAGTATACTTTGAGTTATAATTGTGATTTAATTTTAACTTTGATGTGACAGTAAATGTTCTGAAAACAATATCATCGAAACTTCAAAACAAATATTGGAACGGCATCAATAGAGCTTCTTGCAGGGAGGGGAAAGGTTTCAACATGACGGATCCTCTTAATGTTAAAAACCTCAGCAACGGAACATGTGATTGCACATTCAATAGCAACTCAATTTGCCATATTGTAACAATGTAAGTCTGCTTCTTTTAACTTTGATTCATATCCTAAGTCGTGAATTATGCTAAAAGGAAGTATCACTATTGCATATATTTCTTTAGTAATAGATGAAGAAAAGGGTTCTTATATTCATTATGCAGGGATAATATATAAATGTTTACATTATTAAGCTAAGTTTACCTATTAACTTTTCATATAGCAAGCGTAATATAGTCCTTATGCTGAGGTCTACTGAAAACAGTCTCTCTACCTCTTAAAGTAGGAGTAAGGTCTGCGTACACTCTAGCCCCCAGACCCCACCTTGTGGGATTTCACTGGATATATTGTTGTTATATAGCAAGTCTAACATAGAAACCTGAAAAATAGAGTAACTATATGTATAATCAGTTAAATTGAATTGATGATTTTTGTTTTTTACTTTCAATATATATAGCTTAAATTTTATTCATAAATCATAGGAGTAACTTTTTGTAGAGCTTCATCTATGAGTTCGGGAGAATCTAGTAGCTTTTGTTTGAACTTTGTATTTGTGTTTAAAAATTCACTTAAATATATATACATAATTATCTAGAACCTAGTAAACTAGGTATTTTAGATAGCAGAACTCATAATTTTAAAATCCTAACTCCTCCTCTGTGTGCATCGGGTGTTTACACTAAACGAATAAATGCATGATATGTGCTTGCACATGCGTTTCTCATTTAATCATGGTTAATTAGAACATCCCATGCGGGTAAGTATTTACCTATAAAGGGAGTCCAAGAACAACATCCTCTTGTGATTTATATTCCATTGACTATTACATCTTCAAACTGAATGCATATTTTAAACTCTATTAGTATGTGTGTGTTTTTCTTCTAATTGAACTCCTTTACCATTAGGTGTTAAGAAATTCTTTTAATTTCTTCTGCTTTTTTTGTTGATACAGCCAATTGAAGGGTCTTGATATGTCAGGAATTCTGCCTCCAGAATTTGCAGAGCTTACTCATCTACGAGAATTGTGAGTATCAGTACAGGATTTCTGTCATTTGTTTTCACATGTAAATATCAAAATTTTATCAATAAGTTAAAAATGTTGGTTACAAAGATGCAGAAAACGGAAATTACAAGTAACTGCTAAGTATTACAAGAACTGAAATTACAATTGAACAATAAACTGAAATTACAATGAACTTGAAGAATAAACTGGAACAGTTTTTGGTATGCTGAGTCGAGTGTTTGCACTCCGTCTTTAAGACAATATTGCCCCGCATGTATCCTTTCTACGTCCTGGACAATTGTTTCCCAAGATAAAACAACAAATGAACAAATGAGCAAAGGAAACTCAAGTGCTACCGTGAAAATTTTTGAGTAATGAAATGATGCTGTAAGGTAGTAGGAAGACTGATTTCGTTTCTGTTTTGTGTGTCTGTTTTTGTGTAGCTCAACAATGGTGCAAATGGTCCTTTATATAGTTGAAGGAGAGGCTTACCAACTGCCCACATAAGTGCCATTACTGGCCAAGTAATGACAATTATGGAGGTAGTAATTCCACCAAAATAAATGGTGAAGATGTGCAACGGATTGACATTTAGGAAGATTAATTCAGCCAAAATAAATGACTGAATTGAGTGCTGGTTGACGTTCCAGAAATCTGCCCAATTTGACTTTCTTCAAACTTCAGAGACCAAATTGTACATATTGAAACTTCAGGGACCAAACTGTACATATTGAAACTTCAGGGACCAAACTATATATATGAAATAATTCTGGTCCAAAAAGATAATATCAGAAGAAGCACAGCCCACAGCCCACAACCCGAGAACCCGGACAGGACGGGACGGGCGGGGTGGCGGCTGTGCGCGTGTGGGCTTTCCTCGAACCGAAGCACATCTAGGTCCTCCCTCCTTTAAACACATGGGATACCCCTTTAGGTCCAAACCCCAAGCCAACCTTGAGACTTATAAACAAAACAATTCTTTCTTCCTCCACCGATGAGGGAGAATTGATCTCAATACCACACTTTTCCAGGCTTCAAACACCTCACTTCGTGAACCAATATCTCTTTCATTTCTCAATGAAATTTGACGATCCTTGGCCCTACGGTTATCTACTTACTTAGTAGATTATGCACGTGTGAAGAACCGGATTCTCCAACATGCGGAACACTAGTGTTTAAGCCGTTAAAGTTGGTCGGACGCAACTCCCACCAAATACAAATTTCCAACAATCCCCTCTTGAAAGAGATTTTGGCGCACTCACATGGTGCCTTTTCATTTCCAGCAATATTTCAGCGGACCGATGTTGCATAAGGAGAGGTAGCTTCAGCTTTGAACCTTTCATAGTTAAATACCATCGGACTTACTTACTGCTTGGTGAACGTGATGTCTTGAACCGTCAATGTTTAGTGTAAGCCAAGTCAATAGTACCAACACAACAAATTCCCTTACTCTCTTCTTCGTAATGTTTTGTCCGTTGTGGCCATGGACAACTTCTTGGATTCTTAAGTGCGTTCATTTGAGGCGGCCCGTCCTCGCATTTAAATAGGTAGTCTCCTACAAGGTATCCTGCTATACCCCACTTCACAGGTGTTAGGAACCATTAAAAGTTTTTCCAAACCTAATCTCAACTGTTGAGGATCATTAAAGGTTTTGAAAACTTAACCTTTACCCATACTGCAGATAACACTTAAGGTCTATCGCGGGAACGACTTTGGATTTGGCGTTTCTTTACAGAAATCACTATCCGAAGTGCTCATGCTTCCTCTGAAGCGATCAACTGAACCTTTACAGCTTAGTTTTCCCATTGAACCAAATTACTAGGATCTCCAGTTAGTAAGGTTTGGTTACCACCGTATTGGTCCTTATACTTTGGGTTTTAAGCCCATTCCCATAGACATGCAAACCATCTGATTCTTGGGTAAGCTATTTGTCAGCGGGTCTGCTATATTATCCTTTGACTTAATGTAATCAATGGATATTATACCCGTGGTGATCAGTTGCCTAACGGTCTTATGCCTCCGTCGAATATGACGAGACTTGCCATTGTACATAACATTCCGTGCCCTTCCTAGAGCCGACTGGCTGTCGCAGTGGATCATTACCGAAGGTACGGGTTTGTTCCAACACGGAACATCCTCAAAGAAGTCATGAAGCCACTCAGCTTCTTCTCCTGCTTTATCTAAAGCGATAAACTCCGATTCCATTGTGGATCGGACGATGCAAGTTTGCTTAGAGAATTTCCAAGACACATCCCCACCACCAATTGTAAATACATACCCACTGGTGGACTTGGTGTTCTCTATATCAAATATCCAGTTTGCATCACTGTACCCCTCTAGTACAGCTGGATATCTCGAATAATGTAACCCGAAAGTTAACGTATATTTCAGGTATTGTAATACCCGATTTAACGTCTTCCAGTGATCATCACTCGGATTACGGGTAAACCTAGCCAACTTATTGACTGCATAAGCAATATCAGGTCGGGTGCAGTTTGTTATATACATCAAACTACCGATCACCTGTGCATATCGCTCTTGGTATATGGGTGCACCAAGATTTTTATCAAGATTTTGATTTGTATCAATTGGTGACTTTATCGGTGAACTGTCTAACATCTCGAACTTTCTCAAAACATCCTCGATGTAGTGAGACTGGGATAAGACCAGTCCGTCAGACGTCTTAGAGATTTTTATCCCTAAGATGACATCTGCGATACCCATATCCTTCATGTCGAAGCATTGTTTCAACATGTTCTTAGTCTCTAGGATTACCCTAGGACTGCTTCCTGTGATCAGCATGTCATCTACGTATAGGCATATCATGACGAATGAGTCAGAGTTACCTTTCGTGTAGACACGTTTATCACATTCACGATAGTAGAGTACTATCAAATTTTTCGTGCCATTGCTTCGGGGCTTGTTTCAGCCCGTACAGAGATTTGACAAGCCGACAAATTTTCTTCTCTTGCCCTTGAACTACATACCCCTCGGGTTGGTCCATATAAATTTCTTTTTCTAAATCACCATTTAGGAAGGCTGTCTTGACATCCATTTGATGTATCTCAAGGCCACGCAAAGCTGCGATCACAATGAATACCCGTATGGATGCCATTCGAGATACCGGGGAGTATGTGTCAAAGTAGTCAAGACCTTCTGTCTGCCGATAGCCCTTGACTACCAACCTGGCCTCGTACTTGTCTATAGACTCATCTGCTTTATATTTCCGTTTGAGTATCCATTTACAACCCAACGGTTTATTTCCCGGAGGAAGATCAACCAACTCCCAAGTATGGTTATGTAGAATGGAGCCTATTTCACTCTCAATAGCTTCTTTCCAGAGCGGTGCTTCTAGAGTTGACAACGCTTTAGCAATTGTCCTTGGTTCATCATTAACCATATAAGCTACAAAGTCAGGACTGAAGGATTTATCCTTCCTGACCCTTTTACTTCGCCTTAGATCCATCTCTGGAGTCTCCAAGTTCTGAGAATCTGGAACACTAGATTCCGGATGTTCAGCCACCTCGAGATCCGCTAGATCTGAACCATCTAGATCCGGGCCGTCAACGACTCCCGGTTCTTGAGAGCTTGGTTCATAACTTCGTATGCGAGAGGTTATGTCTTTTTCCTTTCTAGGAAAGGTACCTTCAAAAAATTGACCATTCCTTAATTCCATGATTGTACCCCCGTGTATATCTGGAATATCTGAGTTATGCACTAAGAAGCAATAAGCACTACTGTTATTTGCATATCCGATGAATATGCAATCTATAATCTTAGGCCCAATCTTGACCTACTTTGGCTTGGGTACTTCAACCTTTGCCAGACAACCCCACACCTTTAAATATTTATAGGTGGATTTCTTTCCCTTCTATGATTCATATGGAGTTTTGTCCTTACCCTTATGTGGGACTCTGTTAAGAATCGTATTAGCGGTAAGGACAACTTCTTCCCACATGTTTTGGGGAAGACCAGAATTGATGAGCAAGGCATTCATCATTTCCTTCAATGTGCGATTCTTACGTTCCGCCACACCGTTCGATTGAGGTGAGTATGGAGCCGTTGTTTGATAAACAATGCCTTCTTGGGCACAATATTCCTCAAAAGGCGCTACATATCTATCGCTACGAATGGATTTAATCCGCATGCTTAGTTGGTTCTCAACTTCTGCTTTGTAACGTCGGAACGCTTCAAAGGCTTCATCCTTACTTTTCAACAAGTAAAGGTAACAATACCTTGTGCTATCATCAATGAATGTTACAAAGTACTTGTTCCCCCCTCTAGTTTGTGCGAACTTTAAATCACATATATCTGTGTGAATAAGTTCTAGAGGAGCGGTATTCCTTTCGACGGATCGAAAAGGAAGCTTGGTGAGTTTCACCTCTACGCACACCTCACACTTATGTTGAGGGTTTACGTCGACAGACGGCAACAACTCTATCTTTACCAGCCTTTGGATAGACTTGTAGTTAACGTGTCTAATCTATGATGCCATAAATTAGAAGACTCAAGCAAATAAGAAGAAGGTTCAACTTTATTACTTGGACTCATTACAGACATGTCATTCACTTTGAAGAGGCCTTCACAGACGAAGCCTCTCCCCACAAAAGTGTCATTCTTAGTGAGTACAAACTTATTGGATTCAAACACTAGCCTAAAACTAGCATTAACCAATAAAGGTCCTAAAATTAAATTTCTTCTAATCTCAGGGACGTGCATCACTTCCTTCAGAGTGAGCTCCTTTTCGGAAGTCATCTTCAGGACCACCTTTCCTACTCCCAGCACGTCAGAGGAAGCGTTGTTGCCCATGAACAGCTTCTTGTCGGTGACTGGTGTGTACGTGGAGAAGGCATCTTTGTTGGAACAGATGTGTCTGGTAGCACCTGTGTCCATCC